>JBBPDC010000084.1:17150511-17162155 GCA_037974485.1 Hemigrammopetersius urotaenia | reverse complement strand
AACATCCTCCTCCCAACACACTCAGTCTCTCCTCAGCATCCTCCTCCCAACACACTCAGTCTCTCCTCAGCATCCTCTTCCCAACACACTCAGTCTCTCCTCATCCTTTACCCAACACACTCAGAGTCTCTCCTCAGCATCCTTCTCCCAACACACTCAGTCTCTCCTCAACATCCTTCTCCGCCACACTTAGTCTCAGCACATGTTCAAACCAGTGCAAGCTTGCCTCTCTGGTTTTCCTCCAAAAGGTCCAACTCCCATCCTCTAATGAATTCCTGATTCTGTCAGTCCTCGTCACTCCCAATGCAATTTTCAGCTCTGCCACCACCAGTTTCTAATCTTTTCTTCAGCGCCACCATCATTCATGTGTCTGCAAGTTTTCTATTTAGTTTGTCCACAGAAAATGGGATGCAGACCAGACCATTGCTTCATGGTCCAGTTCTGATGTCCATGTGCTCACTGTAGGTGCTTTCAGGGGTCACCTTCCTTGGACCACTTTTGGTAGGTACTGACAACTGCATACCGAGAACATCTACCCATCACAGTTTGGCCCTTGTTCATATGCTGCCTAATATATCCCACCTCAACAGGTGTCTTTATAAGGAGAAATGTCTTACTGGGTTAAAATCATTACCATTAATTGCATTATTATCTGTTATCTTATTATCTTATTATTTGTTTATGTAGCATAGTGTATTCTTTATGCAGTTATTTATGTAGATTTTTTTATTTTATTATACTTTATAGTTGATATTATCTTGCCTTTGTGTTTCTGTGTGAGGTTTTTGATTCAGATTACCAATGTTTTTCAGTTCACCCATCTGTGGTTTTAATGTTGATCAAAGTCTACCAATGTCTCCTTTTGAAAAAGTAAAGTCAATGCATACAAATTAATGCATGACAGTAATAGGATCATTGTAAGAAAGAGATGTGATGCATATGTGATGCACTTCTTTTTTTTTGTATGTTATTCATCTGTCTTTATAATTTGAGGGCATAGATGCTACCCGTGGCAGCTGACTGCATTATTTAAAGTGTGAATATGAACAGCGCAGTCAAGCATGAGAGACAGACTTCACACCTCTGTGAAACCTTTGAGCAACCTGTCGAGCATCCAATTACACCAATATGAAAGGTATGGATAAAAATACCTGTAGCGAAGAACAAGAGCCCCAACCTCACCTTGACAAGTCAGACTCAATTTTCACTCAGAAACAGCTCTGTATGCTTTATATTAGACATAAAGTCAATTAAAGCAAAGTGACCATTCTGTCACACATGAACACAGCACAGCACACAGTGTAACCAGGGTGAAATTCTTTCTCCTGAACGCAGTGTGTGGGGATGGTATCTTGCTCAAGGGAACCTCAGAGGTGCCACTAGCAGTCTTGGGAATCGCACCCATGACTTTCAGGTTATTATTATTTCTGATTTAAAGCACTAAAACTCCACATGAAGACATTTTTAATCCAGATAATGCGCGAAGAAGATAAAGAGGAAGAACAAATTGGCACACTGATTCATTTTTCTTTTAGCTGTTGTTTGAACGAGAAAGCAAAAGCATCAGAGCACGGAAGTTATAGGCTCTGCCTCAGCTTGGAACTTCCAGCGCTAAAATGAGTGAACAAACTATCAACAGCCAAGAGCTCTTAAGCGAGTGTTTCTTTGTATTCACTTGATTTGTCCTAGACTGTCCTAGACGTGCAGAGTATGTCTACAAAGATGCATCTTGTCTCAAATCATCTATTTTCCTAAACTGCTTATCTTCCCAGTCCTACTTTCTATGTTAGTTATACATATTTTATTTTGACACAGCTGTTTTTTAATAGTTTCTACTGGATTTTGGCAGTCATATAGCACCAGCTATTCCTTACTGTGTTGTTCAGAACACTGGCTTTAATATTGACCTGACTTTCCAATATTGGACAGAAAGGAAAATGGTTTTAGATAGTGATGTAGCAAAACAGATCTGTGAGAACACTTTTTCCCTGATTGTAGCAAGCAAAGTAACCCCATTACCGTTTGAGAGGAGTCATTAGAAATGCTTTACATCTTTGAGCAACTACCCATCCCTGATAGAGAATAGAACAAGTAGGCCTTGTTTCTCCAACAGCTTTTGCTCCTAAAACATTATTTTTTTTTTATTCACCCTCAATAAGGATTCTGTACAAATGTAACCCTAATTATATTGCTGGTATCTCTCTTTTACACAAAACCACACACAGTCACATACGCACACTGAACAAGTGGGTATTGTTGTTCACACTCCTCTAATCCCACAAAGGCTGTATCTGTTTCAGTGTTTCACACCCTAATGTGTTCCTGAAAGGGGTAAAAGACAGCCACAGGCTACAGGCCCTCATTTAAACAAAGACTTGGGTCATCCGCTCCTGTGTCCACTACTACCACATGAAGCTACTTGTACAATGATTAACATGAACCCAGGCTGCACCAGACTTTGAGTCTGTCTTCAGACCCACCAAACTTCATTCTCCACTCTTCACTGGGGTCCCACCTCATAATGATCTTAGTCGTAGTCCCCCGTAATCAAAATCTAAACTAAGCCCTTTTCAAACTGTTTACCATTTACAAAACATTTAACCAAACCTTTTTAACATTATATTTTTTAAATCACAACCAGCCATCACAACTAATGCTATCCTCATCAGTGCACACTTAATAACAGGCAACATAATAAAACACACAGTTCCAGAAAAATATAAGAGGCCACTGCCTAAATGTTACATTTCTCAGGTTTTATCTTTTATAGGTCCAAGTATTGAACTGAACAGCTTTTATAAAAACTGCTGACACTATTTCTCCTAATTACCAAATTAAATTATTGTTCTTTAAAGCATCATTTTCAAGGGAATGACAAAACATCAGAATGAGAGAAATGATGCAGCGCTTTACAGAACCTGAATAATTCAAAGAAAACAAATCTCTTGTTCACTCTTAAACAAAATGGCAATAATTATCTTTGACGAATTTCTAGTAGTGTTTTACCATCCAACTGGTCACATTGTGAAAGGAGAGTGTTGATTTCAACAGTGTTTTATACTTTTCCTCATTAAATAAGATTTTGAGGTGTTCACTAATCAGTCCCTCATGAAGCAGAATGAGGTGCTTGTGTAGGAATTTAACAGACTCTGGCATGGAATGGTTGTCACACTTATAGAGAGGCTGATTTAAAAATACATTGCAGTGCTTTCTTATTTTTTCAGGAGCTGTATTTTAGAAAAATAGTTTCCATTGACCCTTCAGTTGACTATCTATTATTGTCTTGAGTGTACTACACGCTAAAATGGAGGCTAGATTGCTAACAGTCTCAGATCAACTATCCAAGTATGTGGACATCAGTCTAGGTTTGAAAACAAGAGAGCATTGTAAACAACAAAACTGTTCTCGGCTCAGCAGACGGCAGAGTGCCTCCATCAACATCTGAGAAAGCCGAGGGGGGTCTGACTGTGCCACTCGTGGTTGAAACCATGACAAGCTGCCACATTAACAACTACAATAGCCTATTAGTGAGCTCAAAAGAAGGCCAAGCTTTGAAAGCTGGACCTCAAACTGAGACACAGCTGTATAACAACTGGTAGGTCAGACAGATAATACCAGGCTTAGAGACAAAAGGAAGAGGTTAGTAAAGGCACCAGCCTGTCTAAAGATGGTAGAAGACGAAACTAGAATTTGAAAATCTTGCAAATGTGAGAGAGATATTATTAATGAAATATACAAAAATGTTGGCTATACCAAAGCTTAATTGATAGCACTATCAATTATTATTAGTCAGTTTAGTATTGGAATAATAGCCACTGATTACAGTGGCTGAAATATGAAAACGTCAACAAGTTAAAGCAGAAGAAACAGTCCATTACGAGAAAATCCACTACTTTCAACCCAACACTAATCTAGTCTGTAATTTGAAAATGATAGATTAAAGTCCAGTGAACTACATATCCTAACATTTCAAGCAATAAGCATTTAGATAGTTTGCATTTATAATTGTGGATTTACAATGGCAAAAGTAAAATAATTAGCTGCTACGAGGTGTAATGGCTTATTGTTATGGGCTTAGAAATGTGGTACTGGTCCACAGGCTGAAGGTTTTAGTACAACTCCAGTAGTCCATCTTTCCTATTTAAAATATAAAAGGCTGTTCATCTTAGGAAATAAGTCTCTAAAGTCTTCATCTTAGGAAATAAGGCTCTAAAGTCCCTGATAAGTGAAAGATGTCACTCAAGCCAATGTATTAATAGTCTTTTGTCATGTGTTGACATATTTGTAACAGCTGCCAAATCTGACTGAAAGGTATGATATTCTGCTCGGATGACATCCATTTGTGTCACGGAAATTGAATTTCATTTATTGTGGTTAGACTGTACTTTTCTTGTTCTACAAAATATTTTTGCTCTCCACCCACCATCCCTACCCAACATTCAAAAATCATATTCTGTGCAAATATCCGTGCACAGTACCCCCCCCCCAAAAAAAATGCAAATAGGCATAGAAATATAACATTCTGTTTTTTTTTTTTTGTTTTTTTTTTTTACTTTTTTTTAATCTATTCTAAACACATTGTAAAACAAAACAGGCTAAATAATCCTTGACCATGAAATTGTACATGTAGAATGAAGAATGTAGAATGAAGTATAGAGTATACATTGTAACAGCTGACTATCTCTGGAGAACGTTCAGTTTAAAGTTGGAGGTGGGTTGTAAAAACAAAACTAAAGGGATTTTGCTTTATTTTCATGGTTTGGGCAGTCCCAGAAAATATGTGAGTGATCCCCTATCTTTTCACATCCTCTCCAGCACATTGCTTCTGAGGGGCCCCTACATATTTTCCAGATAATCAAAGGTGTCCAGGCAAAATCCTTCCATACATGACCATAAAAATCCTTAATGATAAAAATCACTGGATGGTAGGGCATACTGTTCTTGAAGCTATGAGAAGGACTGCAATGTATTTCCCTCTTTCATTTCATTAAAGCTTTGGCCCATTTAGATGACACACTGTACCCCTTCCTTTCTTTTGCACTACATATTTTAAGGTACACCTCACCCAAAAGTTCTTAACTTTGACTGCAGAAGCAAACAGTAGAATTGTATCAATCGTATGTTCAGCGCAGAGTATTGATCTTTAAAGAGAGATGTCAGCTTACTGTTGGCTGTGGCATGCACAAAGAGACAAACGTCGAACAAAAAATCAGTCTTTATGCATAGGTCAGTTACAAAAACCAGGTGATTTGAGGTTGTATCCTATCATAAAACGCAAAATGGATAGAGATACTTTGTGTATTTTTTAATCTAAGAAATTCTAGCTCTTAGTTTAACATCCATTCCACCTTCATCCTATTTTGAAATAGAAATAAACACATCCATCATCCTAAATGTAAATACTGGGATCCATGCTGGAAGAGCTTGAGTCTAGGTGAGACATTCTCACTGCCTTTATCCTTCCAAAGTAAAATGCAGCACCTGCTTTCTCACTAGAATTTTCTTAATGTTTTCAAACAACCTACTAGAATTCACTGCAAGTATCTAGATCTAGATCCTTGATTAGACGCTTTATGTCCAGAAACAGATCCAAAAACTTTCTTGACATTGTAGAAGTGCTGGTATGGCTGAGATGGGTTTCTGAAATAAAATAGCGCCCCATAATAAAATCTGTCTTGTCTGCTTTTACCAATTTTCCAATATATTTCCAGATCCTGTTGGCTAATATACTGTAGATAGGCCTATAGGATTTTTAAATCTTCACAAAGGAGGCTTAGTCCTTGCGTAGGGTCCTTCCCTGTCTTATGAATGACAGTATTTGCTGCCTCAGAACATGACTTAGGAGGATCTCCCTCTGTTAATGCAAATACCTTATAAAATTCACCTGTTGGACCATCTAATCCAGGTAATTTGTTTTATAAGCTTACATTTACTTTCTTTCACTTCAGATTCAATATTAGTGTATTCAGCTCTATAGAATTCAGATGGGTTTTTATTTTGCCTTTATCTGTTCCATAGATTACAATGAAAGTACATGTACATAGTACATATGAAATTTTAATTTGTGACCTGACAGGAACCTTGAAGTTCACGTTTTAAGGAAGACACTGGTCCCTTTTCAATCCAATGATCCAATGATCTACAAATTTGTATTTCCAACAAAAAAATTCTGTTAACTATATCCACATCATAAATACAAGGACTGGGTATCACAGGACTTTTTGAGCATCAGTTTACTGTGCAACACTAGTCTTTAACTGAATCAGCATGAAATGCATCGTGTTCCATGTTCATAAGCACAGAATTGTTGGTATAAACTCGTCCTCTTTCTCGTCTTCATCCACACTAATACTGCACTGAGCTCTGTCGCTTCTTAAAGACAGATAGAGCTTCAGCCAATCACACGTTAGCAAGAAACAGTAAAGCCAGTCCTATAACAATGCTGGGTTAAGAAGGCGGGACTCGCAGAAGATAAACTGAACTGTTAACAGTCTGTGTTCCAAACACTGACAGAAATCAAAGGCTTTATTTGAATTGTTTTTGTTTAAAATTATTGCTAGTTACAATTTAGTAGTCACTGGATATTGGTGGGGACGTGTTCCGACCATGCCTACCCAATCCTACGCCCTTGTTTCTTAGTTCCAGGCATAGTAGCATTGATTTTTCTTTTTTTAACAGCCTTTGTCACATCACACAGAATAGGTGCACTAACATTACAATTATCATCCATAGCCAGGTGTTCAATTATTTTGTACTTCCTGCGTTTAAGATTTCAGACATCCTTAAGCCCAGTTCTCCCAGCTTTCCCAGGGCTGGGCTTTATTCCTGCAAGGAACGTGCCCAAGTTTAACACACACAAGCCCTTCTCCATGATCTGCCAGAATCCAGGACATCATCTTTAAAACATGGACAGCCCTCATTTGGAGCATTCATCATTCATCATTAATATCATACAATCATTAATATGATTTTAGGCCCACAACCATTACTTACCTACTCCCCTCCCCCATTTTTATTTGGCCACCACCCTCTTAATCTACTAAAGGGAACTTAAAACCTGATCTACCCTGTTGTTTTTTCTTTCAGATGAGTTGCTATGGAACACCTAAAGCTTTAGTGTGTTGTTTTGGTTAAGTATTTAACTGGGTGTCCCATTCCTATCACATTATTCACGTTTTACTACCTGTACTGAATCCAATGTGTATCCGTATTAGTATCAAATAAAATATGGGAGTTTAGATGCAAGTAAAGACACGTGTAGTAAGTATAGTAATTTATATGCATATGGTAATGTGTCCACAAATGATCGACTCAGAAAGCTGCACATAATATGTCTGCATGGCTTGATTGGTAGCCAAAGCAAAAATATTAACCTTTAATCCAAATTGACTGCAACCATGTGTGTGTGTGAGAGAGAGAGAACTGTAGAACATTTCTGAGAAGATTTAAAGAAAGTGTGTCTTACTCACCCCAGTAGGTTGTGAGGCTATCTATCAGGGGCTCTGTCTGTAGAGCTGCTGAAAGGCCCTGGAAAAGAGACAGAAAGACAAACTAGAACTCCCCTGGTCGTGTCAAGCCATTCCTCCACACCCTGAAACAAAAGCTTGCACTATATAGGAATTAAAAAGCAGGCTCCTCCGCCAATGTAGTGAATAATACGTCTAACAAAAGCTACAGGCAATTCACTCGTGTGTGGATTTCCGTATTGGAGTAAGTGTGTGTTATATGGGTGCAGAATATCGAATTATATAACGCACTCAGTGCATGAAGAGAGGGGAAACAATGTATACGGACTGGTGTTTGTATCAACAGATATTTAAGTATCAATAAAAGACATGAAAAAGTGGTTTTGTGCCACTTTTTATTAAACTGGGTTGAACAGTAACTTCCAGGGGCCTCATGCCTCTCTTCCTTAGACAACAATGCATACACCTTTTGGCCATTTTCTTTTTTACAATCAAAGCTCTGGGGACAGTCTAACAATGCATACATACAAAAGAAAGGCATCATTTGTGAGCAGCTGCATCAAGAAAATGCATTGAGGAAAGTGTATCTGCAAATTTACACCAGAGGAAAGAAGTGGTTTGACTGTTTCATTACCCAGTATAACTAAATGCAGATAGGTTTTAAATAGATTTTTGTTACTTTTTGTTTAATTAGGCATAATTTTGACCAGCCTTAAATGTACAAGAAGCACCAGTTTAACTTAATTACTGGTAAATTCAATAGTTAAATGGTCTTCCTCTAAAAAAAAAAAAAAAAAAGCACGCTTCTCCATATTGGCCATACAGAGGTAGTTTCCTTAGGAGCAAGATCCACATTCGTACTGCAGTAAAATGTCTAACGTGCGTTCAGTCATTTTGTCTTGTGGAATTATGAAGCAGGGTGTTTGCTTCTCTACATGCTGTTAAAACAAGAAGGGCTGAAAACGCCCAAGTACTTTCCAGGGGTTTCGTAAGGTCATTTATCCCCTTGGCACACATCAATAAGAGGGTGGGGCGTGCTGATATGTCCAAAACGTCTCCGACACGGAACGCTAAGGGAGCAGAAATTGGAAGTGCAGCCAAGCTTCTGCTGTGCAGCAAATTAATCTGTACAAGTTCATTTGATATGGGACATAGGAAAATGACTCTCCAAAAACATAAACAGCTCCTATGAGCCACTGATCTGTATTTCTTCTTGTCCAGGAGAACGGCTCAGGCTCGCACATGTGGTGGAGCCTCTGCTTTAAGACGAAATCTGGACATAGAACCAAATTCCTAGAAACTCATCCAAGGCATCTGAGAAATCAGGAACAGGTGGAGATGATATTTGAGGCACCTTAAGCTCAGTGGATGAGACTGCGTCAGAGAAAAAGGTCATCTGTGCTTCAACAATCGAAAAACTTGTACTATTTTGCCTGACACTGTCCCTTGTTTTAGTCAGAAATGTCATTTTGCTTGTGTAATGTTCGGGAAAGATGAAAAAAACGATATACTGTACATTTTCTCATGTCAGCACGGGTGTGTTTGTTAAATAAAAAACACCTTTAAAGCCCAAATGACAGATATCAGTAACATATTAAAGTCCAATTGTTAGTTTGTCTCTAAACATTGTCAAGTATAAAGTATTCAGGTTCTCTCTTAACCGTGTTGTTCATTGCCTTGCATTACATTACCAACACTTCCTTACATTATAGATTTATTCAAAGGCTATGAATTTAATTAAAACTGTCCTGTCCTTCACACATGTACTAACTGTCCCATAAATACACACTCTACAGTGAGCTGTGTTTGCCAAACACAGTCTGTGCCAACGTGTTTCAATACGGGCTTCAGAAACATCTCAGTGGCAGCTTTTCAGCAAATTTAATGGTGTTGCTTTCCCATGTGAATCCGTAATTCTGTATAAATTAACACAGGAGTTTTGTGTGAATCAGAGTTACTTTGGAATACTCAGTATCGGTTACTATACATTTAAAATATAATAGATTAGAATTATTCAGGACTGTAGAATCCAGTAGATATTCTTGTAAGGGTCAACTGGACCAAACTAAGCAGACATTGTAATCACTGCAAAAGTGTCTGGTCCCAATGAAATGAGACATACATTAAATAGACAAAAGTATTGGGACACATCAGTTTTTCAGGGTTTGGGCTAGGACCCTTACTATCAGAAAAAGGCAGACCAAGACATATTTGACAATGCCATGCTTCCAACATTGCCATGCCATTGTTGAACCTTTTCTATTCCAGCTGTGGCCATAGTGTAGAAAATAGATTCTATACAGACAAGGACAAGGCAGGATGAGTTCAGTGTGGAAGAACTAGACTGGCCCGCATAGAGCCCTAACCTCAACCCCATCCAAAACCTTTGGGATGAACTGGAACGGAGGTTGCAAGGCAAGCCAACATCAGTGCCTCTACCCTTACGAAAATTAACCATGCTTTACTATGATTAAATAACCATGGTTTTCATGGTTTTTTTGGGTAAATATGAAGTGGTATATGTAGATGAAAACTATGGTAGAACCACAGCTACCATGAAGTGCTATGGATAAACCATAGTAAAACTATGGTACCCAAAAAACTGCATTAAAACCATAGGAAACCATAGTGAATTTTCATAAGGGTACAGAATGAATGGGCACAAATTACTCACAGAAACTCCAAAATCGTGTGGAAAGTCTTCAAAGAAGAGAGGAAGCTGTTACACCTTTATACCTGCTCTCTCTCTCTCTCTCTCTCTCTCTCTCTCTCTCTCTATCTATCTATGTATGTGAATGGTCATAGATACTTTTGTCCATATAGTGTATTTTTGTAAGGGTCCAAACAAAGTGGACATACAGTGTCTGGTAATCACTTTAAAAGTCTCTCTGGTCCAGACATATGACCACACTGTCATCTCCAAACACAAGAACAGGCCATGGACATGTTCTCCTCCACTGCTCCTCCACAATCATGTGAGAGAAAAAGAGGAGCCAGCTTTTGGTAGGAGGGGTCGATAGCAGCCTTGCTCTTCTTGAAGGAGGAGGAACGGTTTTAACACCGAGCTGTTGCTTCTTCAGTGTTTTGGTCTTTCTCAGCCTCTCAAGTGGCGGACATGGCACACGATGGGCAGCCGAAGCTAATCCTATCGGGACAGTTCTGACCAAGCTCTGAACGCTGGACGCTGCCACCTGAGAGGAAAACCACAAGGAATTTTCTCTTTGCTTATTTTGGACTTGGCATACCGTTTTGACAAGAAGCGTGCAACAGGTTTTTTTTGTTTTGTTTTTTTAGCAAAAGGTCGTAAAGTTCTACATCAGAGAGTTTTGTTTTGGTTTCTGCGGGTTTCTGAGTGAGGTGATGAGAACTTATATGTGACCGATCACACTTTAACGTCCACTGTGCCACTAAAACAAGAGGAGAAACGATGCCAGCGACCAAACTCCTCTGTTTCTTGCTCGTTTTCGTAGCGGGACACTTTCTCCTCGCCGGTGCTCAGGTGGGAGACTCTGGCCAGAGAGCCGAGGAGAAAAAGGACAGGTTCCTCCAGCGGAGTGCCAGCTTCAACTCCTCCGCGTCCCGGCGGCCGCGCGTCTTCCCCCCCATGTGCACCGGGCCCACCGAGATCAGAGACACATTCAAGTACATCAACACCGTGGTGTCCTGTCTGGTCTTCGTGGTGGGCATCATTGGCAACTCGACCCTCCTCAGGATCATTTACAAGAACAAGTGCATGCGCAACGGGCCCAACATACTGATCGCCAGCCTGGCCCTGGGGGACCTGCTGCACATCGTCATAGACATTCCTATCAACGTCTACAAGGTGGGCGCCGCCATCACAGGCCATAGGTCTGGAGTACCTCACCTCGCAGTTTTTACTGTTTTCCTCGCTCTAACACACCCGGAGAGGGTTAATGAACTGTTTAGTTGTGTCTGAGTAAGGAAAACACAAAAAATGCAGGAGAGCGATACTCCAGAACCAAGACTGGTAACCTTAGTATATGACGAGTGGTAGGGAAAAAAATACACATACACATAAATCAGCCCCATCTCGCAACAGAGAGGGAAAGTGGTTTCAATGGTGTGGCTGAACGGTGTTAGTATATATATATATATATATATATATATATATATATAGAGAGAGAGAGAGAGAGAGAGAGAGAGAGAGAGAGAGAGAG
>JBBPDC010000084.1:17134815-17146647 GCA_037974485.1 Hemigrammopetersius urotaenia | reverse complement strand
TCGAAATAATCGACCTGGAAAAATTTGATCGATTATAGGTTCTGAATGTTGATTTCGATTACTTTTCGATTAATCGCTCAGCCCTACCTTTCACACATTTCTGTTGGACCCACTCAAAACACTCTGTATGGTGCAGGTGAGGGGTGGCGCATGTGTAGAGTGTGCAGGAGGTAATCAGTTCATAATTTGGTCATCATACACAACAGCCTTTCCATGAATTACTCTGACACGTTTGGCATCGCTCATTACTAACAAAAGTTCCCAAAATAGAATCATCTCATTCGTTGCATTTATGTTGCCATCTTAGGGTAAACGCTTGTATTTCTGGTTTCACACCAGTCACACCATACATCAACACACTCGCTGTGTTGTGAAAGGACTCAACTGGACATTAGACAGACTTTGTTTTAGGGAGCTGGGAGGAGAAAATCTGTTTAATGTCTATTGTGATTGTTTCAGACATTTGCGTTCACACGTACAGCTCCTCCGGGTAGTGTCTAGAAACATTCAGGGCTGCAGTGCATGTGTGAAAGGTGCTAAAAAGAGATGCCAAGAGACTTCCCCTCATCCATACTACTGTGTGAATATGTCTACATTATTATTATTGAAATGTTGCATTTATTATTATGTGCTTCACCTCCAGCTTCTTCCATTTATAAAGTTATAGTTATATTGTATTTGTTATATTGTATACCTCCAGCTTCTTCTATTATTATAGTTATATTGTATTTGTTATATTGTATACCTCCAGCTTCTTCTATTATTATAGTTATATTGTATTTGTTATATTGTATACCTCCAGCTTCTTCCTGGTCCTTGACTACATTGGGATCAACATGGCATCAGTGAACTCGTGCATCAACCCAATTGCTTTGTACATGGTCAGCAAGCGCTTCAAGAGTTGCTTCAGGGTATGTGGTTTGTCATATGCCTTTTTATGGTTCCTATGCTGTTGTATGAAGGTGGATGGTGCAAGTCATAAGGCACTGTTCTGCATGTTGACAGAATTACTATTAATAGCATGGCTGACCTCTGAACACACTGGTTATGATTATTGGGACAACGATGCAAATTAATTGCTGGCAAGCCACACTGGATGGCTTCAAAATAGCATCATAAAACAATTAGCTTGGTGCATAAAACATGCTTGATGTAGGGTTGATGGTCTCTTTTTTTTTCCTACTTATCCAACGTGTATTCACTGCAGTCTGTTATGCAGTAATGATCCACTTTTGTCCGTTTGTCATGTCCCTCCCACATTCAGTCTGTTGCATAGCATTTTACTCTTTGTTCTCTGTGTCCAGTCCTGCCTGTGTTGCTGGTGTCTTCCTCCTGAGATGCTAGCCATGGACGAGAAGCAGTCCTGCATGAAGCTGAAAATGACAGACCGAGCATCGGAGCAAAGCAACAGCCGAATCTCGAACAAGTACACATCTACTTAAGCACTGGACCGGGAGCAGTAGTTTTACACATAAAGGGCGACTTCCCAAACACCGATTAAGGATCTTCAATTAAGGACCTTCAATGGAAAGCAGTATTTTTAGCTTACAGTTGTTACAGGGTCTGGTCTGAGGATTGTTACTAGTATTCATACAGTTGTTGGGGTCTTTGTCCTTACTGAGCCGCAACTAACATTGAGTACTTTATACCCAAATGGACACAAGAAAAGGTCCATATCCTGCATTTCTCTTTCTGTTTTTTCCTTGACAACCTCTTATGACATGTTGGTGTGTGTCATAATTCATTTCTAATTTTACCGTCTTCATCCCTTAGAATTAACCGAGCTCTCTGTTACTGTAGCTTTAAGATGCATATATATGTAAATTAGCTCTTTTCTCATTCTGGCTGTACTTTGCTTCGTTCAAAAAGCAGTCTGGGGTGAAGCTCACATTGTACCTTCAGTGTGAAGTTACACTGCAGTGCTGTAACCTGAATAGGCAGAATTGTGTAAAAGTAGGGGTTAGTCATGACATAACAGAAACAATCCATTTAAACCTGTCGGCTTTGTTTCCACATAGGGATTGCTTTGGCAGGGAAGCGAAGTTTTGGCTTCATGCAAAAGTTTGGTTTTCCATGATATGGAATTCCCATTTGTAGACAACATGACATTGCTTTTTGCATTTTGTGGTGCATACCTGTAAAAATACACATGAGTCCACGTATGTTACAGCGAATGACAGGTTATAATAATATTCAATACAGTAATACAACATTTCTCTAACTTCTGGTGAAATCTGAGATTCCAGGATGCTTCAGATCGCTTTTTACAGGCTCATAATCACAGAGTACTATTGTAAGGTCAAACATTTAGAACATACTGGTTCTAAGTCAGCTCTGAATCCATGTCACCAGACAGGGCAAGTGAGATGCTAGACAATTTCTTTACGGGGTGAAAGTTATAAATGAACCAGCATGTATTATGCTTTGTAGTCTATACAAAAGCCTGTGAAAGCTTACCCGAATGTACGGATGTGATTGCGTTCATCCGCGCTTCAAGGCCTCGAACAACAATGTCTGGTTTTGTTCTGAAATTGCTTATCCAGAGATGACTTCTCTATTGGATATCCCAAGGGTTTAGAGACAACGGCTCTAATTTTTTAGATCCTTTATGATGATGATATTTAGAGGATATCCCAGAACATCTGAATTTTACTGATGGTTGAATATTGAGCTGTATATGCTACCGATGCTGCTTTTTCAAATGGGTCAGAATAGAGTGCCTTTCTTTGAGTAATGGCATGATCTGCAATACTGCATAATACTTAATTTTCCACTGCATAACAAGCTCTTTGTTTTAGTGCCTAATCAAATTAAAAGGTCATTAGAATACTTTGAATGCAGTTACTCAGAATGTATAAAAATGCTGAAAAATTCTGAGTTTATGACAGTTTTACTTTCTTAGCTTTTCATTACTTACAGTGTTAGACATTTCCTTCTTTCATGCTATCGTTTTCTCGGACAGTACTATTGTCTGTACTTAAGATACTTAACTTACCGTTACATGCCATTACTTGGTAATAATTACTTCCGTATGAATCGTTTTGGTTATTCCTGGCATATGTGTCTCATTGACATGGCAGACATGTCAGAAAATGCTCTTTGAATCAAAGTGGTTATATGTTGTTGTGTAGGTCTTTATATTAGTATTTAAACTCGTTGTTTCTCTTTGAACTGACTGTAACTCTTTCCTGCTGAAAGTCTTATAGTTGATGTACATGCCATTCGGATATCTATCATACAGAAGCAAGCTATTTTGTGTCATATAATCTTTTGTAAAGGCACATTTCTAAAGGAACATGTCTCTTCAGAGCTTTTTAGTGATAGCAAGAAGGCCAAAAATAATACTGTGTGTCCTCCCGATGACATGATGGATCTAAATGTATAAATATATGTTAAATATGACTGCAGAAATAACAGAACTGGGGCAGAAATGAAGGAACTCGTTGCTTTAAGTTGGCAGTGGCCAAATCACTGGACCTTACTGAACCTGATGAACTGAAATGGAGGTAATAAAGTTTTGCGAGTCACCCTTCAGATCTTACAAATATGCTTCAGAAGAGCCTGTTGGAGCCACTCTTCCTGTTGATTTATGGGCTTTGAACTGAAACTTTGAAATGGTTTCCACCCTGCTTGTTTTTTTACTAATAAAGAGCGTTTGAACTGAGCGGTCTGTTGTATAGAACTGGGTTATGAGCGAAATATGTACAGATGCCTCCTGTGAGACACACACACCGTGACTGATTTAAGGGTTATACAGTTTTGCCGCACCAAAAGTGGGCTAATCGGTCTTTATAGCACGTATTGGCTTTATCTGTGCCCTGCTTTATTGCAGGGGTCACATGATTTACAGGAGTATTACTGAAGGCCATCATGTGAGAGACACTGCCTTCTCTTATGACTCGCTAACATCCCTCGCTTCCCCTAAGTGATCGTCACGCATGGCGCATTAATGCCTTGAAAGGTCCCCTCTGTGTTTTTCAGGGCTGGAGTTCAAACCCCCCACCCCCCACCCCCTTCATGTCCTTCCTCTGGGGCTGTAAGATTGTAGACAGCAGCACATACTCACCACAAGAAAATCAAGCATCAACCTTCTGTGGCCTTTTCTATCTGGCCCTCGGCCTTGAAACGGTAGCTTGGCACAAAATCACTGTTACAAAATTGTCCCAAATGTCGTCAAGACTTGCTTTTTTGTTGTTGTTTGCTTCCTGAGTTTTGCACTCAAGGCTGATGTAGGCAACAAGAAATGAAAGCCTATATCTATTGTGTGAACTAGGTTTCAAGATGAGTGCTACTGCTGCTTTTAGCTGTGTGATGTAGCATATTTTTTTGGTTCTGTAGATTACACAAGCATAGCCTTGCACATTGTCAATGCTAATTAGAGACTATAAGGTTCCATTACATCTGATGTAAAACTAAAGATCGTCCAAATGGCTGGTCGAGTCCATTTTGTCTCCTTCAATGGCTTTAAATAACCAATACGATTCATTTCGAAAACCGTGATAATAGTGATTGGAAGGTTTTGCGAAACATTTTTTTTTGTTATTTATCGCGTTTATTGATGTTTTGTTTTCTCGTCATGGGCTGGGGAATTCTTGCATTGACTTGTTTTCTATTAATCATATTTAGATTTTATATTTATAAAGACCGTCTCTGTAAACAGTGTGCATGCTGATCTGGGTTCCACTATGAAATCTCATTGTGTTCTGATGCGATGCACAGTAAACATTCCATTTAGGCCTTTTTTTTCCCTCTCTTCTGCCACTCAAAAATGTTAAAAATTCAAACAGCATGAAGCATTTCAGCTTCAAAGGAGCTTCTTGGATGAGAATCCTCTGCTACGTTCTCTGCTTTACCCTCTTGGTGAAGAACATCCCACAAAAATAGCTGGCATGAATATCAGGGAAAGCATCCAGATCTCTTGGGTTTGGAGGATTGCTAGCAACTCCAAACTTCCCACAGTTTTCCAGCATTTGACAGGTCCGCCACATGTGCAGCCACAAGTTATAGCTCTGTGTCTAACATTGTATGGAAGGCCATCAGTATTATTTTGTGTAATTCATGTTTTTTTTTCCTCTGGGGCCTATACACCTCTACTCTGGAACCTACTTGTGTTGCCAGTTAACAGAGCCTGGTGTCAAAATACCAAGCCTGTAGCGCGTGACTATTCAATGTGCCTTCGCGTCCAAACCCCCTGTCAATATAAATTCCAGTTATTCTGTGAAAATGCTGTTTCGCTGCCTGTCTGTGGTTCAGCACACTAGGCCACCGTCACACGCCATCCCAAAGTCAATAAAGAAAGTATTAGTGCTTGACGATTGCATAATCCTGCTGGAGCAACACTTTCCTCACGTAGTTCTGCGATGCAATTTAGACGGGTGGCCTGTGAGAGAAAGTTCACCAAGTTACATCTGGCTCAAGTTACACTAACATTTGGAGAGGAGAGTGAAAATGGGCCCGTGCATACTTTTGGCTTAGCAGTTCAAACACTTTGGGAGAAAAATAAATGTTGAAATAATCAAAAGCACAGTGCTGAGAAGCCGAACGAGCGCCAGAAAAAGGTATGAAAGGTCTATGTGCGGTCCCTATCTCCGTTTGCCAAATGGAGGCATAGAAAGCGCTTTTTTTCCCTCAATTGATCAATTCCTTTTTTGTAAAATAGATAAACATATGGGATAGGCTGCGGGCGTCTTAAGATTTATTGGCTAATGCTCTTGGCAAAATATTGCAAAATGTAAAAGGGACACACAGTAATACATATTTTCTTAAACATTTTTGGCGGGGAAAAGCACTTGAAATGGTATAAAATCTCTGGTGGGTCTTTAAAGTGAATCAGAAATTAAAATGACATTCCCCTAGTTAGCCTATGTCTTTGGTAATATTAAGCTAAATTAGTCATATCATTTAAATAACAAAATTCATTTTAGCCATAATGTGTCATCAATATGTTTTTTTGGTTACCTCAAATGCAAGTGAAGGTTATTAACCTGTAATCTTTTTCACTTCTAACTCCTAACAAGCCCTACATACATCTATGTGGACAAAAGTAACCTATGTGGGAAACCTGACTGTGGGGCAGCAGGTGGCCTAGTGGTTGTAGAGTTGCCCCTACAATCAGAGGGTTGTAGGTTTAAATCCTAACTACTAGTGGCACACTTGAGCAACCTACCGTCCCACACGCTGCTCCCAGGACGCACCCTGTTGGTGGAGGCAGCCCACTGCTTCACTTGCTGAATGGGTTAAAGGCAGGTGTGTTCACTCGTGACAGGGGACAGTTTACTTCACACCAACAGGGACTTTAATGACATTGCATTGCATTTAATGATGCATAGACTTTAATATCCCCCTTTGCAGCTATAACAGCTTCCACTCTTCTTGGAAGGTTTCCACAAGATTTTGTTCAAGATTCAAGATTCTTTATTCATCACCATGCAAGTACAACACATAGTGAAATGTATACTGAACCACTTCTGGAACTCTCAGTATTGGGACACACCTGTTTTTCAGGGTTTGGGCTTGACTTTTGCTTCCAGTGAAGGGCTTAATCTTAATGCTTCAGCAGACCAAGATATTCTGGACGACGCCATGCTTCTAACTTTGTGGGCCCAGTTTGGGGAAGAATTTGTGCCCATTTATTCTGTAGAGCATTTATTTGTTCAGACACTGATGTTGAATGAGAAGGTCTGGCTCGCAGTCTCTGTTCCAGTTCATCTCAAAGATGTTGGATGGGTTTGAGGTCAGGGCTCTGTGTGGCCAGTCAAGTTCTTCCACATTGAACTTTATGGAGCTTGCTTTGTGCACTGGGGCACAGTCATGCTGGAATAGAAAAGGAGTTGGAAGCTTGACATTGTCCAAAATATCTTGGCCTGCTGAAGCATTAGGACTGTCCTTCACTGTAAGTAAAAGTCTAGCCCGAACCCTGAAAAACAGGTGTGTCCCAATACTTTTGTCCATATAGTGTATCATCATGCTGAAAGCCTTCGCTAGCATTAACATGCATCAAGATGCACATTCAGAGGTGATCTTCTTTTAGCAGTATGTACAAAAATGGCTTCTCTGCTGACACACTTTGCATAAGTGGAAGTGGTGGTTAGGGAGTTTGGTGGTTTAAATCCCAAGACTGCCAGTGGCACCACTGAGATCCCCTCACACTGCTCCCTGGGCAATGCGCTGCTGGCTGCCCACTGCTTCACTTGATGAATGAGTTAAATGCAGAGAAAGAATTTCACATTGTTCACACTGTGTGCTGCACAAGTGGTGTGTTCACTTGTGACTGTAAGGAACACTATTCTTTAAGCACGCACTCATGTACAGCATAATATCACTTGTTCAGATTTCTCCTCCTTCTGTACCATTTCTTCAGTCCTTCACTTTCCAGAAGACTATGCATACGAAGTTCTATAATATATCATACTTTTTTAGTATGTGTCTCTTCTAGTAAGAGCAGGTAAGGGAGGTTTTCCAGCCGTGGTCCAGGACGACTAGATGCATTTATTACTGTCACTTTAATGCAGAGCCCTGCGTTGCCTTACATTTTCCATTTAAATTCGTGTTACTTTCCGTTTCAGAAATCATTTCTACTGACAGCGAAGGGCTTGGGGCAAAGTAAGTGTTTGGATTTCATTTGATTAAAAAAATTCCTTTAACTCCAGAAAATGTTTGAGGGGAGGGGAAGTAAGGCCCTGAGGAAGCAAATAATCAGAACGTCTACAGAATAAACTCATGCTTAAATCAGGGTGTATTACGAGAATGCCCTCAGGACAGTAAAGGGCCATGGTCCATTTGGTCACACTGTTTTTAACCAAATGTATTCCAAACTAATAACACAGGTCAACAGATAAGTTTATTTGGGCTTTATAGTGTTTTTCATGCTGATTTCAAATCTGTGTCTAGTTTTTACCTGCACATACAGTTTTTGTGATGAAGCTAGTTCTATACTGCATGATAGTTGGTATAATTAATAATCATATGCTGAGTGTTTGTGAAGAAACAGTGGGAGCTGACTGACACTGATCATTATATCTATGCCACAGTGTGGCCTGTCTGACTCCACACTGAAAATACTGAAACAGTTACTTCATTAGTGCCTACAGTTTAATAAAAAACGCATGCAAGTTGAAGTGACTGAAAGCAGATCTAATATCTGCATGAAAAACTGGTTTAGAAAAGTGTGTTGTGGTTTCTGATGATTACAAAAATACGTTTTTGCTGATGTGTGTAATATAAAGTTAGACGTGAGATAGCATTTATAAGCCTCACAGTTATATTCACTGAAGCTGAAAGAAGACTTCCAAACTCAATTAAGTGAAAGCATCATCATTCAAGGTTGTGACAGGAGATAAAAATGTTATTTTAAAAGAACTCTAAACCGTTGTTCATTGACCATTGAAAAGAAACTGCAAATAATAGGTGTTTCAGAAGCTTTATGCATAATATTGAATAAATAAATATATATTTTACTGCCTAAATAATGCTAGTTCCCCCACCTACCACCATCTTTTGTGTCATGACAAAAAAAGCATTGACAGATTCTGCCAGACAAAATTGAACTATTGTTTATGGATGGATGAAAGAACAATAGCCTTGAGTAGTTTGTTTGCTTGTTTATTGGCTTTATTTAAGCATATGGCAGCAGCATATGGCACCACATGCTTCAAACATAGCAGGCTCTCATTCATTCATCTATTTTCTGCTGCCGCCCAGAACTACAGTGAAATACACACGCATTCCAGAATTTAGAATGCTTTGAGTGTACTTGAAACCCACTAAATGATGGTTATAAAATCTCCTGCCTCCTTTCTGCTACTCTAAGTGGACTAAAGTATTGGGACACCTGGCCATTATACCAATAGGGACTTAATACATTCAAGACTTTAAGATGGAGTTGGACCCCCTTTGCAGCTGTAACTGCTTCGACCTGATTTTGGAATTTCTGTTTTTGCCCATTTGTTCTGTAGAGCATTTATGAGATGAGGCCGCAATCTCCATTCCAGTTCATCTGAAAGGTGTTGAATGGGGTCAGGACTCTGTGCGACCAGTCAAGTTCTTCCACACCAAACTCATCCAACCACGTCTATATGGTCCTTGCTTTGTGCACTGGGACACAGTCATGAAGGAATAGAAAAGGTTGTTCCCCAAACTGTGTCCACAAAGTCAGAAGCATGGTGTTATCCAGAATGTCTTGGTCTGCTGAAGCATTAAGATTGTCCTTCACTAGAAATAAGGGGCCTGAAAAAAAACAATACTTTTGTCAATATGGCGTGTGTCTTTGGGGTCTTATTCAACTCGGGGTCTAACTCCTTAAAACATATTAGGAAAGAAGGAAACGTGAGACCAGTGGATTATAACAGTAAAGCAGTATTTCAGTGATAGGTTTATATAAATTATGACCAAACACAGTCCATCCAGTCAAGACATCTTTGGTGTCCAGGGTTTCCTCTTTTTTCCAATGCAGCAAACAAGTCATGGAGGCTTTTGGGGCAAGGGGAAAATTGGTTCACCAAACTATCACTTTATTTTAAGGGCCAAAAGAGAAAGCGTGCTCAATGTTCCCATCACCCACGCCTTCATTATAAGTGCACAGGCAGAAATCAGGTCACACAACCCACCACTACAAACTTCACTGAGAGAAACAGAAAAGGATGGAGGCGACAACAAGTGGGAGAGGTTGTTTTAAAAAACAAAGCAAGTGTTGAGAGACGCTAGGTAAAGAGAGCTGTGCTTTCATCGCCTCTGTTCTTGTTCCTTACATGTGCAGATGCCCACAGGCATCTCATTAGGAGCCTCCAGGGCCCTGAGAACTGAGCAAAGCTAATAGTGACCCCTACTGGGCAAATCAACAGGTGTTCTTCAAAAGATCTGCCTATCCTATCAAATTTTAATTACTGAGGGATGACAACAACCCCTCGAAAAGCAGAAGACATAATGTTCTGAGGGGGAAAAATCACAGTTCAACCGTTTATAGCTCAATATGTTGAACAATACATGCACATTTATTTGTTTTATGTATATATAAGTTATCAATCCAACTGAAGAGCTTCTAGACAAGACCAGTCAGAGAACACAGGAGAGAAAGTGAAAGCAGTTAGAGGTCGTCGGGTTGAGACGTCACATTTCTAGTAGGATTCCATTTTCCAGTGCTGAAATATAAACTCAGCAGCTGATGAATGTCTATAAGTCCCTTTGTCCTTGATTACTGAACCAACCGAGACAAGATGCAAACACGTTTTGCATTGAGACGAAACAACAAACTGTCTGACAGACTGTGAACAACCATTCAGTATGAAAAGCCTGAGGTTTACCATTATAGGTCAGAGGGCCTCTAATGGCAGGCCCTGTTAGGCCGAACAGCTGCTCATGCACTGTCTCCTAATAAGCAGTGTGTATTCAGATGACTACTTATAATTATGTGTACATGGAACTGTTGATGTTATATTTATAAGAGTGTACTTACAGATGACTGGAATAGTGCCCATGCGCTACATACTACTTACATCATTTGCAAGTCTATTTGAGCTCTTCTGCATCACAGAACAATTGGATGGGTCCATATTTAATGAAGTCATTTAATGCTTTTTCCAAAACAATTATCAAATGTACACAATGTTTCCCTACTTCAAATGTGTGCTAATAGCTAATAAACTGGCTAAATGGACATAGAACAGAAAACTCAGGCTTCTAAATGGTTAGTACTGTTTTAGAATGCTATAGTGTCAGTAACCTCATTTAAAAGTCTGCTCCAGTTCTCCTGCAACAATGAGACGGGCGGAGTTCGCCTCACCTTAAAAGAAATCAGGTAAAACCTTTTGAACTTTGCTTCTTTTGTTTTGCACTGGAGCCACAGGGCTAATATAGGACACCAGCTGACAATATGGACAAAAGGGGACAAAACTCAGGCTTCCAAACGGCTACAAGTGATTTTAATGTTGCACCATCATTTTGTCCATTTAAAAAATAACAGTATCTTATGCTGTGCCGACAATCCATCATCAAGTGTGCGATGACTTAGCGACAGCAGTTTTCATGCGATATATAGAAGAGAGTTTAAATCCTTTCATGGTGTGGGGGTGGGGGTGGTGGTGGCCTAGTGGATAGGACATTTGCCCCTGGACCAAGAGGTCCTGGATTTGAATCCTACCTTCATCAAGACCCTTAACCCCAAGTTGGTCCTTGGAGACTGTCCGCTGTAGTCAGGGAACAGCAGTCGCTTTGGATAAAAGTGTCTGCTAAATGAGCAAAGTGTCCATTTGTCATACGTGAACACAGCATGAAGTTCTTTCTCTGCATTTAACCAAGTGAAGCAGTGGGCAGGCAGGAACGGGAGCAATGAGTAGGAAGGGTACCTTAGTGATGCCACCAGCAGTCTTGAGATTCTAACCTACGGCCCTCTGATCACAGGGGCAACTGCCTAACTTCTAGGCCACTGACATAGAAAACTGTTTAGAGAAAGCACTAAAATGTGCAGGGCAGTGGGGCCTTCGGGGGTCAGGAAACAGTGCTGTAAAGAAGCCGTTGGGTGTCAGTAAAGAGACATAGAGACGTTCAGCGAGCGGAGGACTTTGTCCTCCCCTTTGCAGCGTTGCTAAGCCATTTGAATATGCTCTTTGCTCTCATCTGCCTGTTAACAAGCAGTGGGTTATCTGTGTTCCCCTGCGGTGAAGGCTGCACTCATGGTTGCCATGGGTGATGTGGTTTTTGCTTGACTGTTCAATGTCAGGCTGAAAGCAGAAGTGGGCGTAGCTTTCATGGCAGCAGCAGCACGCCCAGCAGGCTGTGTAATGGGCGGAGGGGGGGTGTGTGTGTGGGGGGGGGGGGGGGAGGGAGAGAGAGAGAGAG
>JBBPDC010000084.1:17112544-17133301 GCA_037974485.1 Hemigrammopetersius urotaenia | reverse complement strand
GTGTAATGGGTGGAGGGGGGGGTGTGGAGGGTGAGGGTGACAAAAGGAGGAACTCACCTTACAGTGCAAACAACCATTACTACTCTCAACAGCACACCACAAACAGGAGGTTCTTGGAGGCAAGTCCTGAGGATAGTTCTGAGGTAAGTTCGCACTTGAGGGTAGCAAATTAAAACCTCATTCATTAGCTGGAAGGTGAAAAATCAGGCAGTGAGAACTTTATTCCTAGGCGAGACCAGGCAGAGAACACAGGGGAGAAAGTGAAAGCAGTTAGAAGTCGACGGTTGAGAAGAGACATGTTGGATTGTCACATTACTAGTAGGCTTCCCCTTTTTCCACTGCTGAAGCTTAAACATATCGGATATCGGAGTCCAGTTTTCTTACATTACTAAACCAATCAAAAAACAAGGTGCGGGCACCTTTGGCATCGAGACAAAACAACAAACTGTTTGACAGATTGTGAACAACCATTTGCTATGCAAAAGCCTGAGGTTGACCATTATAGGTTAGAGGGCCTCTAATGGTAGGCTTTGTTAGGCCAAACAGCTGCGCGTGTACTGTCTCCGAATAAGCAGGGTGTATTCAGATGACTACTTATAATTATGTGTACATGGAACTGTTGAGTTGAAGGTTTATTATATTCCTAAGAGTCTACTAATGGAATGGCGGTCATGCACTACATGCTACATACACTACAGGCCGGAGGTATGTGTCCAATCCAATCTTTCAAAATATTGTTAAAAAGAAAGCATTACTTAAAACAAATGGAACTGGCTGGTTTTCTATATTTTATAGTCTGTAGTAACACATTATTGGGCCACAAAGGCTCAAACTATTGGTTTTGAGGAAGACATATTAGGTCTGTCTTTAGGGCATCAGCATAATAATGAAAAAGTATTAACAAGTATTTAAAATTTGGACAATAATAATAAACCCAAGCTTTTTTTCAAAATTGCGCCAAAATTATAACTAGTGCACAGAAAAGCAAAATGTTCTGAGAATTGTTTTGAGAATTTTGAGAAATGACTTGGCCTCCCCAGTCTCCAGATTCAGCTGGCATGGAAAGCAGTTTGTCCAGTAAATGAGACAGAACCGTGTGAAAAGGTGCTGGTCGCGATTGGACACAAGCTATTTCCAAAATGTGCTGAAAAGGATCTATGCTACTGTGATCAAGGGATAGTTATTTTAATTAAACTCATAGATAAGCATCCGTTAAATTCCACTTACGGTGTATACTGTTACATTACACCTCAAAACCAGTCAGTTGCATGTAAGAATTTCGAAAGTTTTCTTGTCACAACATTTTGAAAGAGCAATCTGAGGGTGTGGGCTGTAGTGTACAGAAGACATCTGTGAGTTTGGTTTTTGCGCCTCCATTTAGGCCCTTATAAGGTCTAGATGTGAACGGTCTTAGATATGTCATTAGACCCTTTTCCATTAAACAAAAAACAAAGTTGATAAGGTCCTTAAAGTGGTGGTTCAGGGAAAAACTGAAAGTTGTCTTCTTCTCAAAAGGAGTCAGTAAACCAAGACATGAATATAGACGTACGAGAAGCCCAAATCCATTAGCAGTAGTAGCAGGCAGCTTAAAGCCTGAATTTTGTCAGATTTACAGATTTCTAAACAACTTAATGATCTGCATTTTTCACAGTGCTAATTTTATGTGTCCATCACTTGCTGGCTACATTAGTCTCACAGTTCAAAAGAACCAGAACAGTTCATTAGCCTCAAAGTACTAAAAAGGGACCAAATGTACCTTGGTTGACTGAACACCTTAATGGGAAAATTGTGTAAATTAGACGTTTTGTCAATCTATTGCTTTAATGCACTGCCTTTACATGATCAAATGTCTCTCTATGTCTGTTGGAAAATGAGCAGTGGAGGCGGAACACATCACAGAAAGCCAACACGCACCCACACCTGACCGTACTTTCAGCGTTTACGTTCTGCGAGGGTGCTTTTTACCTTTGTGGCTGCCTGAATGTGTTTGATATGTATATATGAGGACACGCAACTCGATCTGATGTGCACCTGGGGGGCACAGAGATGGACTTATTGCCAGCGCACAGCAGCATAATCAGAACACAACCCCCCCCTCCCAAAAAATAGGCCAAGGTTGATAACAAGGGTGGCAGAGACAGCATAAACTAGTGCTGATAAGCGCTTTGCAGCGCCGTTGGCTTGTCTATTACCCTTCTACATGAGGAATACAGCAGGGAAGATAGAAATGGGGGGGAGAGGGGGGGTGACTACTCTGCATAACACACGTGGTGATGGGCAGAAGAAGTTGTTCAGCTTCTTTGCAGAAAGTTTGACCGACTTAGGACTGATAAACACGATGTTGGAGGCAGCAGATTCGAGAACAGCGCTTCGCACATTCTCGCACCGGGAATTTATGCAAGGGAGGCGTCAGCATGAAAGGGGCAAAGTCTGTTTATGAGCTAGCATATAAACATACAGAGCCTTACCGTGTCTTATACCGCAGACTACACTCTCTGACGCTTTCTACAAAACCACCATTTCCATTTTGCTGGCTGGAATAAAATGGCTACCTGAAGATACATGTTTTGTTCACTGGGAGTCTTAGAAAATGTCCCAGGACAAAAAGACAGGTGAAATAAGGACAATAATCAGAATTGTACTATGAAGTATCTGTCCAGAGCTTTAAGGCTAATGTGGCTAAAAAAAAGATCAGAATTTACTATTTTTTTAAATCTACGCAGTACAGTTTTTGAGTTACCTTAAGAATTCAAGTTTTAAGTGTGTGGTGATTCAGCGATGTGGTTTGTACAATGCTTATTACTAGCTGTAGGTCTCCATTATTTCTTAGCCACATTAACCTAGCAGCATCTAGTACAGAAACAGCCTTCAGGCACTCAACAAGTCTTGGATGGGTGGCTACATTTGGAGGAAAGTAAAAATGAAACTCGACTCGCAACTAGGGTCTGGCCTTCCGTCTTGGTGCGAAAGTTAAGCCCACCAAGCTTCCTCTCTGCTTCGCCTCTGATAACCGCCACACTTGCTTATTCCATCCCCTCCCCCAAACCTTGAGCCCAAGCAGCCCCTTGAGCTGTGGGTGTGAAGACAGTCAGAGTAAAACAAAATAAATGACATTTAAATGACACTCGTGTTTTTAGTTGCAAGCAAAATAGTATTGTCTGGAGCAAATTCATATAAATTCATATAAAATACTGTTACTTTTACTTTTCCAGTCAAGTATTTAACAATAAGGAATGTAATTTATCATTCATCCCAGTGTTTGAAAACTGATGAATGTTCAGCTTTGGTACATCATATTCTGTACATAATAAAGCAAATATGACAAAGTGATTAAAACAACTCAGTTGGTAAATAATGCTAACAGTGCTAACAGCTAACAGTGACTAAAAGCCAATAGTCGCCAATAAACATTATTCACATATCATGCTAACTAGCGAATGCTAGTTATTAAACAATTCATTCAACAAAGAGCGTAGAAATTTCAGATCCAGCTTCTTTCAGCCTCAGCATTAAAGGCTTAAAAATGCTACACTCTAAAAAAAGGTGTTACGAATGGTCCTTTGAGTAATGCCACAGAAGAGCCAGTTTAGTTCCCTAAAGAGCCAGACACAGACCTTTTTAAAAGTATAAAGCAACTTCATATAATGCAAGTTATTTGTCATTTTAAGGTCTGTTTCAATGACCTTTACACTTTACACTCATGTGGTTCTTTAAACATCTATCCACTGGCAGTTTCTTAAGCAGCTAAAAAAGCTTCTTCTGTGGCATCATGTGAAAAATACCCTTTCTGGCACCCTTATTTTTAACAGTGGTTAGGAGTTGGGACTTCACGCAGTGACAGAATGTGAAAGCTCACAGCAGTCCCTTAGCACCTTTCTTTTTTTTAAGCAGTCAGCGAGATTCTGGGGAGTGCTTGTTATTTCCATGCTAAGTCAGGGGTATGAAACTTGCACATTAAACATATATCCCTGTATTTTGATTCTCAGCTTAGGTTTGTCTCCTGTATTTGACTAGTTGGATGAGGTAACTTATTGACACACACACACACACACACACACACACACACACACACACATATATATATATATATATATATATATATATATAGCAATAATGTCTTTACTCAATTAGCTTCTTCGTTTAAGCCTGGATTTTCCAGCTTTGAATCAAAACAGAGCTCTAAAAAACTTCAAAGTCTAGATAATTAGGCCTGTGGATGGGCTAAAATGGTGGTGGAGAAGCTATGAGACTCTAGAAGCTGCTGTTTCCAAGGCAGATTCAACTAATGACATTACAGTTCATACTAGCAGTTACCCTATAAGAATCAGGTCACCGAGCCGGTACTGTGGTTTGTTGCATTTCCTGGCCCAGGCCAAATAATAACCAGTCAGTTTCTATCTGAGGCATTTCAGAGAAGACCATTTAAATTCAGGTAGAAGAATATGTAGCGACGTTACAAAAGGCACTCAGAAGTGCTGTCAGAGACACAGAAGATGTGGAAGTTTGGTCCATGCTTTCATATTGTTTCAAATATTGATTGTTGATTGTTGATTAAACCAAATGTTCAACAGCATTCTCCTTACATAACACTTAAAGCCCCTCCTTCTGTCTTATAATTAGGTTCTTCTGCCCTATTTTCTTGCCTGCTCTATAAGATCTTCTGACGTTGGCCGTGTCACTGTCCCTACATTAAGACTGGCCGCTAGGGAACTCACAACCCATTCCAATCTGCTATTTAATGTTCTTTGTTGAGACACAGCTTATAAAAAAACTTCTTGTGTTTTTAATTGTTCTTATTTTTTGCTTAATGTGAGGCAGTTTGCCATGTAGTTGTTGTTGCCTCTGCCTGCATCAGAAAAGTGACCCTTGGTAAAACAAACTCACAATTTGAATTGTGCTCTTTATCACTCAGCAAACCTTACCATCCATAAGCAGACACAGGTGGACTATCAGCAGAACAAAAACGTAAACCCAAGGGAGCTGAAATGCCTTGAAGCTGGAGCTACCTCCAGCAGTCCAGGTGTGCCTTGCATTAGGCCTGTTGTCAAGGTACTGTCACCATGTTTACGTGCCGTAATACGACACCAAAGGAGGGAGTGGTGAGGTAAAGGGGGGAGGGCAGTGAGAGCGAGTCTGTGTGTGAGAGAGATTTTCATAGGGTAACAGCATAATAAGCTGGAAACAGGCTTTTCTGGTATAACTCAAAACATTGACTGACACCTCTGGGGTTTCTAGATAGTTGCAGCCATATATACAGCAAACAAGACAGACCAAAGCCATAGTGTAGTGATCTCATCGCCACCAGCACAAAATGCAAAGCTCGTGAAAACCACTGATGAAGCAGTTCCTTCTATTTCAGGTAACGCTGACATTTACTAATCTCACTTACCGATATTACTTTAGAGGGTTAGATGTTTATTCAAGTTATGTGAGCCGAAAGGAGAGATGGTATTTGCTTTCGTGGTGTTTTGATCCTTTGGAGGATTGCAGTGACTCCATTTTTTTTTACATGATTTGAAAAAAATTAATTGGTTCCAGTATAAATGAAGAAGCTTTGTTGTTTCTCCAGTAAAGTTGCAACCTATGGTTCTGACAACATTAAAAGCGGTGTCAGGCGAAGCTAATAACACTGATTATCTCATTAAGATGGCACCTGTGAAGGGGAGGGAAATATTAGGGAGCAAGTGACAGTTCTGGGATTTGATGTGTTAGAAGTACTTTCACAGGAACCAAACTGTGATATTTAGACAACTGGGCCAGAGTGTCTCCAAAACAGCAGTTCTTGTGGCCTGTTTCCAGCATGCAGTGGTTAGTTACTACTAAGTGGTCCAAAGAAGGACGAGTGGTGATTTGGTGAGCCCAAGGCTCGTTAATTCTTGTGGGGAGCGAAGGCTAGTCCATCTGGTTCGATCGTAAAGATCTACTGTTTCTGAAAATGTTGATGATGGATAAGAAATAAAGGTGTCACAACACACAGTGCCCCTCCGTGTGCTGCTTATGGGGTTGACCTATGTCCACCACAGAAAGCACCTACAATGGGCATCAAACTGGATGACTGCAAGATGCTGGATCGTGCGGATGTGTGCCTCTACCTTAAGAAGAAATGGTACCAGGATGCACTATGGGAAGAAGGAAAGACGGTAGAGGCTGTGTGATGCTCTGGGCACTGCAGTGCCTTGGCTCCTTGCATTCATACGCATGTTAATCTGACATGAACCACCAACTAAAATATTGTAGCAGACCAAGTACACCCCTTCATTGCAAGGGTATTTCTAAATGACAGTGGTCTCTTTCAGCAGTGCCCCTCCACACTGCAAAAAAATCAGGAATGTTTGAGGAACAGGACAAAGAGTTGACTTGGCCTCCAAATTCCCCATACACTACCAGTCAAAAGTTTTAGAACACCTCAGTGTTTCAAGCTTTTTTCTCACTGAAATACAAACGGTTCAAGTCCAATGAATAGCATGAAATGGTACAAAGGACAGTGCTGAACTGAGAGGGGTTTAAAAATGACTGCAGTAAATATGGTAAGGTTAAGCAGAAGTGGAAAATAATTCCGTAGCTCCATGCAGTTCCTCTGGTTTGGGCCTAGTAGGTCGGGATCATCTTACAGAAAGATAGTGACCCAAAACATAAGTCCAAGCTCTGCCAGAACCACCTCAGAAAAAAGATCAAGACGGTAATAGGGAAAACATGGAGTGGCCAGAAGTCTCCAGACTTAAACCCCATCGAGCAGCTTTAGGATGAACTGGACAGAAGAGTGAAAGCAGAGCAGCCTTTATGAGCCGCACACTTATGGGAACTTCTGCAACAGAAAGAAGAACTTTCTAAAGAATGAACAATGAGACACTGAACCGCTTCAACTTCTATACAACAAAACAGAAAAATTGGAGTGTTCTAAAACGTGACCGGTTGTGTATATCAATTCAGTCGAGCAATTTTGGGATGAAGAAACTAGTCTTTAAGAGGGACTAGATTGGTTTGGGCTGTTTTGGTGGATGTAATGTGGTATGGAGGACTTTAAATGTCACTCTTTTATTCAATTAAAATGACATTTTAAGTGTAATTATTCAGTTACTACTATGAATGGCCTTCTAACCAGCATTCAGTTTAAGCACTAAAGCATTGGTTCTCCATTTTGGTCCTGAAGTATCACTGCTGCGCGTACCGTGTCGAAGAAGCACTTAGCTGGATTAGTTGTTTTGGGAGTTAGAAAACTGTAAAAGTGCAGGACAGTGTTATTTCAGCAACACCTGGATTTGGTTCAATTTCCACTCCTGGTGGTGCCATCCATTCTCCGAGCCTTTCTGCCATCCTGTCTGCAGCTGCTGTTTCTGCCCACTCTTGCCTGGCCTGACGTCAAAAAGACACTTCCTTCCTGTTTCGTGCATGGTGTGTCTACATAGAGAGATAAGGGAGTGCGGCAAGAGCAGACATGGAGGGCGAGAGAAAACCTTGTTTACGCTCAACCGTACGACACGGTGAGAAGGGAATGGAAAGTGAACGTTAACAGAACTTGCTCTTACTCTTGCTCTGCATTTTTGTCTGTTGGTTGCAAATAGGTGCGAGGGAACATGTTTTGAAAAAAAAAGATATTGTATTTAATTCAAATGACACTGGACGTGGCGCAGAACAGCCTAGAGAAGCGATCTGTGTTAGGAGAACTAACCTGCGATGTTCCTCTTTTACAGGTCCAGAGCTCCACACCTGTGTCAGCGTTTGAAAAAAACATCAGAAAACCTGCACTAAAAGTGGTATTGCAACATGGATCTACTTAAAGACAGCCCTATATCAGGCCTTGAAGGGGTCTGCAAGCGTAAGTAGGCCTTTTTGGAACCGTAATTAGTCGCCGTAGCCTGAAAAAGGCCTGCTGTGATGACACCATAGTCCTCCCACACGTGTTCAGTATGGCCGCTGTGGTTCAGCAGACCGACAGCATCTGGGAGGGTGCGAGCAAGGAAGAGGACGACAGTTTGCAGGTACGCACCATTAATATCTTTCTTTTGTTGCGCATTCGTCAGCGCATTTGCATACTTCTGCTTGGTTAATCAAAGTAGGTTTGGTGTAAACAGATGTCTCCCGCAGAAAAAAAAAAAAAAAGGGCCGATAAAGGTTGAAAATGTTGAGGACTCATTTCTATTGTTAATTATTCATGCGCTGGTTTACTGTGTGGGATACATAATGAAAAGCTGCGAGTGACCTTGATTCACGCAACCCACTTCTATTATGGAACAAGCTAATGCTGCCGACAGGAAAAAAAAAAAGAAAAGATTTTTTATGCCGTGCTATATCGAGATCCGTCTGACACTTCAGCCATAATATTACAGCTTTTTTTTTTTTTTTTCGCCCCCTTGTGCCATCTGCAGCTGGCAGATCCATCATCTTTCCCAGCGGTAATTGTGGAGCAAATGCCACACGCCCACCTCCTCAACTACTCGGGGCTGACTTGTGAGCAGCCATTGACAGGTGGTCACCTAGAAACAGGGCTGGAGCAAGAGGCTGTGGAGGACCTACCGCAACTGACAGGTAAGGTACAATTCCCACTCAGGTTCGAATTGAAGTCCTTGTAATTGTGATTCAGTTTGTCATATCAGCCTCTGAGAGTAAGGGCCCAATCTCCGGGGCGGTGTGAATGGGGTGCATGTGCACAAAATGCTAAAATCCAGGTCATGCTCTGAAACGCATCATTTGCATACTTTAGGCCACGCTCTGTAGGCTCTGAAGATGTAGGCTACTGAAGCCCACAAAGGGGCTCATTTCCTCTCTAGAGCTGTCGTTCCAAAGTTTCAATTAAAAACGCTTTGTTTAGGACATCAATCCAGCTTAGACTCCATTCAGAGTCTGTCTCCCATAAGAATTGTTTGCTGTAGATTTTTTAGCCTAACCCTGTTTTCAGGTTAAATTCTCATTGCTTGGGGTGCAGGCCTTAGAAAAACAAACCCAGCTACGAGACAGCTTGCAGGGACGATTTCTTCCCATAGGACCATTTTCCCCAAGAACACAATGTTTTCACAATTCATTCTTGCTGTTTAAGGCTGCAATATACCTAACCGAGTTGGAAGAGACTTTTTTTTTTTGCTCACATTCACAATCTGCATTCGTCTATACAATCATATCCCCCAGCATTTCTAGATTTCCCAAAGTTTTCAGGTTCACTTTTTGCTATTTAAAGCGCAGTAAATCATTGGACATACATTTTTCTGTTTTATATTTAAGTTGAAATGGAGAATATGTATATATATATATAAAATACACATTTTCCTCTGGAATTTATACACCCTCATGTATTTTTACATTTTAAGAAATAAAGACAGACCACTACACAAGCTACACCTTATAGACAAAAGTATTGGGACGCCTGATTGTTGCAGAGACTGGGACTTCTTTTAGCAAGAACAGCTTCCAATCTTTTTGGAAGCCTTTCCACAAGATTTTGGAGTTTCTGTGGGAAATTGTTTCCATTCATTCTGTAGAGCATTTGTGAGCTTGGGCACTAATGTTGCACTCTTCGTCCCAGTTCATCCCAAAAGTGTTAGATGAGGTTGAGGTTAGGGCTCTATGCGGGCCAGTCTAGCACTTACACACCCAGCTCATCCAGCCATGTCTTTATAAAGCTTGCTTTGTGCATTGGGGCACCGTCATACTGGAATAGAAAAGGTTCTTCCCCAAACTGTGTTCACAAAGTTGCAAGCATGGCGTTGTCCAAAACGTATTGCTATGCTGAAGCATTAAGATTGACCTTTACTAGAAGTAAGAGGCCTAGTTCAAACCCTGAAAAGCAGGTGTGTCCCAATACTTTTGTCCACATAGTGTGTTTTTCTATCAGACCTCAAGCTGAGGCCCAGCTCTCACGTGGGTTTTCATGTAGGAACCCGCCTTGCAGCACGGCACTGATGTCGACCATGGTGGGCGAGGTAGGGAGCTGGGGGTCGGAGTTGGTAAAACTGCAGTCGACCCGAAAATGTAAACATTTTCCTGGACTAAAACGTCCCATTTTTGCTTGAGCGTGTGCTCCTCCGCACTCTTTGAGATTACAGATTCTGTGAGAAGTAAGTTTTGCTGGTTTGTTTATGTTGGAAGCTCTCTCCTGTTGGCTCTGTGTATGAGTGTGTTAGGAATGATGGGTTGCTAAACTGTAGCTTAAAGGGCTAATAAGTAATACAGTAAGTAATAAAACACGCTTTGAGCTACAGACCGAAGTACTTACAGACAGTATCTAACGTCGAATACGTCTCAACGTGGTTAGATACCGTAAAGGGCAACTTTTTTTGTTGTTGTTTTGCAAAGTGTGCTAAGGAGTGTTAGCCTTGTAGCTGAGATAGTTTTGCTTATCTCAGCCTGACGTGTTCACTCGGGTTATACGCCCTCGGTAGTTTCCAGCACGGGGTGTGAGGTTCACAGGAAGGGCACCTGGAAAAGCTGAGAGCTAAATTTGAAATAAAACGACATAAATGACATCAAATTATATACAAAAACCTTTTTTTTTGTAGAATGGGGGCTGTTTTTGTATACTATTGCAACACACATACGCTGCCTGTGTTGTGCAATATCCATTCTGTTTACAAACACTTCCCACTTATGTTACACGTTTGTATGGTCTTCATACTGTATTGTGCGGGGTTTACACCTTAATCACTGCTGTCACATTGCAGTATTCGTTTTACATCCCATTCTCACCACTGTTACATTGATATACTGTTTATTTTGCGGTTACAGATCTACATCCCATTCATACTACCGTCACATTGCTATGCAGTCTATTTTCTGTACTTGTTGTACTGTTTCAGTTTTTACAGCCCATTTGCGCTGTCACATTGGTGTACTGTCTGTTTATTTTTTATTGATGCAGTTTTCCACCCTATTGACACTACTGTCACATTGCTATACAATCCATTTTTGTACTACAGAAAACCTCTCGCAATTCCTGGGGTTATGTTCCAAGAGCACCCGCATATAGTGAAAGACAGCGAATTTGTGATGTGGTAAAAAAAAAAAAAAAGTCTATTTATCTTGTGTGAACTAAATATGCTCCCAAAACACTTTAATTGCATTAATACATTCCCCTAAAGAACTAAAGAAAATGTAAAGCTAAACCCGTATCCATACTGTATAGTTTACTCTGAACTACACTGTCTCCCACAGTGCTAGAATGCAAATACTGATGTTTCCCCTGTATAGATGTTACTGTAATTCATGCAGGTGCGTTGCACTGTCATTTTCCTTGGTATAAACAGGGCAGGTACAGTAATAATTTAATTTACAGTAATAAAAATACAGGGCTTTAAGAAGAACAAAAAGAAAAACTTGAGACGCTCCATATGGGAAATTCTGGACCGTGTCTGCCAGAGATGCATCACAAGGCAGCAGCCAACCAGCAGCAAGGAGAAATAAACAACATTCTCGGATTGGCTACTTTTAAACCTCCCGCCTCTTGAGTACAGCAGTATTTCACCACCACAAGACGCGCTTTCCTTTTGTTCTCTGGACAGTACCAAAGATGTATAGTTATATTTAATATGGGAATGTAGCTGAATTTACATTAATATTATTTTACAAATGTAGTAATTCAATTGTCTTAATCATTTAGCACAAAAAGCAAGAAAAATTATATATTGCTACGATAAAATTTGTGGTGCCTGGGCTTCATCCATCACGCACCCTCGTCCTTGTGCTGGGTTGTTTGTTTGGGCACGGCGCTGAGCAGCAGAGGCTCATTCCGTGCAGGTGCTTTGCCTTGCTAAGCCCAAACATAAACAACCAGCATGAGGGGTGTGGCGGACGAGGCCTGGACATCACAACAGGATATCTGTAGCTTCCGCGAATGTGTGGGCGCTTCCACAAACAATTATCAATTAGGTTCTCAGAAAAAATCTGCAAGAGACTGAAGCCGCCACCAACAGTGGGTTTAATGTATTTCAGATTTACATCCCATTCACACTACTGTCACATTGCAGTACAGTCTGTTTATTGTACTGTTTCAGTTACAGCCCATCCACACTGCTGTCACAATGTTATACAGTCTATGTATTGTAGTGTGTCAGTTTTACATCCCGTTCATGCTGCTGTTGCATTGCAGGCCTTTCTATGTATTGAACTGTTTCAGTTTTACATCCCGTTCACACTACTGTCACGTTGCTATATTGTCTATTTATTGCTGTTTCTGTCATTCCTGTACTTTACTCAATGCTGCTAACTGCCTCCTGTGCAGTTGCTATACTAACGATTAATACTCGGAATTCTGTCAGGGTTACATAGTATCCACACCGTTACATACACCAACATTATAATTGTCTCTTTATTGTGTTGTCTGTTGCCTATTGTCTGTCGTAACTTGCACTCTATATGTTGCTCCGTGGAAAAACGTCTCCTCACACTATGTACATGAACACAGCTGCTGATGACAAAGTAACATTGAACCTTTAAACTTCTTTTTTGTTTGTTTCATGGCATTTGAATGAGACTGGCCTCTCGAGTGTGTTGCCAGGTGTCTCTGCAGTATTTTTGTCCAGCGAAACTGGCAGCTGACGTGTTGCTTTTTGTTCACCTTGCAGTGGAAGCCTTTCAGAGTGGTAATGAGGATACTGTGGAGACAGCAGAAGCTGCTGAAGCCTTGCTGAATATAGACTCAACATGTCCACTGGCCCTGGATGAGAAGCAGCTCTGTGAGTAGACCAGTTGTAATGTTTCCCCTCAGTTCTCCAAACGACTTCGGTTTCTTGCTTTCATGGAAATCTGGCTTCAAAAACAGCATACGAGCAAATGATAAAGGTGTAAACAGCTTATGCTTGTGTGTTGAGGACTGACAGAATGTTAAAACACTAAATGATGGTTATAAGAATGCACCTCCCTGATGCCTGATGCATTGTTTTGAATGGTTTTGATGTAAAATGACATTTTTAAAGATGCAGTTATGCAGAGATGCATGCAAGCCATCCTAAAGCAAACTAGTGCAGGGGAAATACATTTTTAGATTTGCCATTATTGAAATTATTTTACCCACAATGAAGAACACATTGTGGGTATTTATGGTGTAGCCATTGTGCCGCCTGGTTGAATCATCACTATTTTCAGGAAAATCCCTTCTCTTCGGTTCTCCATTTCACTTGGATTATGTAGAAATGTGAAATTATTGGTGTTATTCCAGTTTCTTTTCTTTTTTTTTTCTTATTTAAACCATGAGTTATAAACTTATACTGTTTTTCCATCACAGCTCAGATTTTTTTGAACTCGCCTCTGATAGAGGGTGGCCAGATCCTGACGGATAGTGTAATTGGACAAGAACAGTTTCTCCAGTTTCAGAAAGGCATCATACAGGATGACAAGCCAAAGACTAAAAGAGGTAACATTTAAATCAATCAACATAGAAAATCGTCTTTTAGTAGTGGTGGAGTTAATGTCTATTGGTACTTATTATGCCCTTCAGGTAGAAAACCAAAAAGACCAAGGCCACATTCTCCAATGCCTGACATTACCGTTAAGAAGAGCAAAGACAGCAAAGGTTAGGACTGCTTTATTCTTATCAATTCAATTGATGAATTTATTTGAGAAATTATTTTAGCTAGTACACCACGTGAATAACTCCAGTCGTACCTAACATGGATGTTACATTTTACTTTTCTGCAGGAAATACGCTTTACCTTTGGGAGTTCCTGATTGCACTGCTACAGGACAGGAATGCCTGCCCCAGGTACATCAAGTGGACCAATCGTGAAAAGGGCATCTTCAAGCTTGTGGACTCCAAGGCCGTGTCGCAGTTATGGGGCAAACATAAAAACAAACCTGATATGAACTATGAAACAATGGGAAGAGCACTCCGGTAGGTTTTTTCCCCTCTTTCTCTATGGTACTTATTACCTTAATGACAAGTCGGTAAAGGACAAGGTTGCAACTTTATTTGAGTTTTCTATATGGTGTGGTTTGCCTCTTTTTTTCATTGACAGATATTACTACCAGCGTGGTATCCTGAATAAAGTTGAGGGACAGAGACTGGTGTATCAGTTTGCAGAGATGCCCAAAGACATCATCTACATAGGTGATGACGATGATGGCAGTGGGCGTAATGATAATAGCTTTCAAAATGAGGATGATGAAGATCCCTACAGCGACCAGACCTTAAATTACACATCTGCCTTTCAGCCCAAACCGACGGCTGCAAACAAAACATCCACTCAGAACACAAATGTCCGCAAGGTGGTTAATGGCGGCCAGCGTAGTGCAGTGGACCAGCCTGCTGAGGTGACGGCCACCGGCACCCATCGACCGTTAGGTCTTATCCAGCAGCAACATCTGCCTATTGTCTCTGCTGAGATGCTGAGGACTCTCCAAAACGTTCAGTCCATTCAGCCAGGTCAGCATGGTTCAGTCTTCCGCACCGCTCAGCTATTGGAGAGCCTCCGTGACAAGCAAGTGACGATGGAAGTACAACAGGAAGAACTGGAAGTTCAGACCACCGAGGATCAGGAAGAAAGCCCGTCTACTCAGATCGTCACCCTGCAGCTGGTTCCAGTAACACCCAGTGAACAAGCAACCGATGGGTCTATGATGACATCTCCACAGTTTATTATGCAAGCCATTCCAGATTCAGAGGAGTTGACCCTAGTTGTGCAGAACATGGCCATGGACCAGTCGTTGTCAAATCCTAGCCTAGAAGAAGCCGCCCACTGCGAGGTGGTAACAACTTCAGGGTCGTCAAGTCCCAATACCTCAGTGGTGACATTTGTTGCAGGAGGGCAGCATCTGGTGACTCAACCTCCTGGTACTGTCATCCATTCCGTTGTCACGGCGACAGAACCACAACACAGCTCAGGTCAAGTAGGCTTGGACCCCGAACCCAAAGCACTGCCCGAGGACATGGAGCTTAGCGGCACTGTCTACTCCCACGATGCGTACCAGAAGAGTCCCTCTGAAATGAAGATGGAGCCCCTAAGTGTTCTCATCATTAACGACTCTTGGGTGGGCTACACTTGTAACAGTGAAACAGTGGAGTCTTCAAGCTAGGCTAGGATTGGAGTAAACCATCATTAGTCCAACACCAAAAAGCCTTACTCATCACATTCCTTTGAGACTTGCACAATGCACTGGAATTTAGTCACTCCTTCTTCTTCTTCTTTGTTTCCCCCCATCCCTGTTTCTTTGCACCGCATTTGCCTTGCTATGCTATGAAAACTTGTAGGTGATTTTGCTTTTAGAGTTGTGATTTTTGTGCAATCTATTCTGTCTTCACTCAAGTGCCCTAAATAATGTACTGCAATGTTATGCCTCAGGGTCGTACCCTGACACATGATGTGTCAGCTATGTAGCCATGAAATGAAAGGCAAGTCTCTTTTTGAGACATCTGTCGCAAATAAATATGACCAAAGCTAACCGAGACTACTGTATATAACAGGGGCGATAGGAAACTCATTTATTAAAACATACATTTAATGTTTTTACTTAATTGGTGACACTGTATTTCATGCACAACAGCATGATCAACTGCTTGTGAGAATACAGTCATGTGAACATTACATATTGGCATATACTTCATTAAGTGGACACCATTCTCACCTGGACCAAATCTGTGATCCTGCTGTGGAAATTGACAAGGGGTGCTTTAATTCTGAAGACCAAACAGAAATTTTGTAAAAAAAAAAAAATGGTGACATGCTTGTACTGCTGCTGCCCATTATGTGATTTATTTTTTGTACAATGTTGCCTTGAATATGCCTAAATGAAAGATACAGGTGTGACAATCATTCTATATTACTGCCCAATGTGCATTCCTAATGTGTTCTCAGAAGTACCTGTAGCCCCGCAGCCTCCTCAAATGTGTATTCAGATCGTATCATCCCAGAAGAACAAAATGTGTCTCTTAATGGTAAATTACAGTAGAAGGTAAAACAACCTTCACTTTCAATACTATAAAAAATGCAGTTCTTTGTGTAAAAAAAATAAAAATAAATTATTTATCAGAACTTCAGATACAAAGTTTTATTCTAGTAGCTATGGGGTGATTTGACCATGGGTTCAAATTTAAAAAACAGTGCACCGTTCTTCAACCAATACAGATGCTGCATTTATATTCTGTATAGATTGTAGGATCTGTACAACAGCAGGTCCTACAATCTTACTTAAACACATCAGGTTTAGTCAGGTAGCTGTTGATGAAAGTTTGAAAGATGAAAGTTATTTAACAAGATTTGGAATGCTTTATATTTGTGGAGAACAACATGACTGTGCATGCTTTTTATATCAAATGTATTGGGGGAAGAAAATCAGCATTGTTTACTGTGGCTGTGGTCACAATCAATGTTAGCGTCAACCTACATGACTGAACGCCACAATAACCCATTTTTAACACTGTGTGCAGTAACGGTGCATTTTTAAAATTACATTTCATTCTGATTTCATTGCATATTTTCCAGATTGATGAGAACGAACTCCAAACTGGTTGTGTGCTGTTTGGAATGAACCAAAACAAAGAAACGATTTATTTTTGAATTTTAGGATTAACAAGTCCGCAATCTAATCCGAGACCAAAAAAAATTGTATATATACAAGCAGTTACATCTGTTGTCCTCCTCTGTCTCTTAGTGGCTCCTGCGTTATGTGCTTTATTACTGACAAAAAGTTGAATGTGACCGATACGTTCGTTTGTCTTTCTGTTTTGTTGGCTAACCCCCCCTGTTCTGTTTGAATGAAAAAAGCCTGTACAATGCGTATGGATAAAAAGCCATTATATTAATGTTTTCTACTTACTATATTCTTCAGAAAATGTCTTATTTTCTATGCTGGACATCCTATGCATTTACTTTTATTTGAACTTATTGCTGATGTCACTGAACGTGTATGCCTCAGTTTGCTGAAAATATGAAATTTGCTTTTTATATGACTGTATTCAACTTTGATCTATTTTATACTCAAACGGTTGTGAAGTTATACAGCTTGTATTTAAGAAATAAAACATTCAGCATTTTCCACAAGCACTGGGACCTTGTATATTTTGTTCGTACTGAAACTAGATTACTGAAGCAAGTCCTAGCAAATGACAATCTGGTAAGATTTTGACTAAAATGACATGCTTCCTTTAAATTAAGTCTTTTTAAGAATGAAAAAGTCAATCAAATTCATTTGTGTCCAGTTTGTTGCCTTTTTTTAAGAATTGTGCATTCCTGATTTATGTTTATATTATGTTAAGAATAACAATTGTGAAGATTTTTCAATGAAAAGTCACTAAGGGTGATGGAAACCAGATATTTTAATTGTTAATTGTTTAATGCACTATGACTGGAAGTAGATTGAATTGAAATGAATTTGTATGGAGTGATGAATCACGCTGTCTGGCTATCGGAGTCTGGATGAATATGGGTTTGGTGGAAGCCAGAAGAGCAGTATGTAGTGGGAGGTGCAATGCTAACAGTAAAGTTTGGTGGAGGAGGCATAATGGTCTGAGGCTATTCACTTTTAGCCATAATGAAAAGTTGCTTCCAACTTTGGGGAAGGCCATGTCCCATTCCACCAGTTTACAAATCAAAGTCCCTTAAGGCCTGGGCTGATGAGCTTAACTAATATGGCTGTGCAGAGCCCTATCCTCAAACCAATCCAACTGCAACAGAGATTGTGAGCCAGGCCTTCTCGTCCAAAACCAGTGCCTGTCCTCTTAAGTGCTCTTCTGATTAAATGGGTTTTCTATTGAAAACCTGAAGAGTAAAGGTTGTTGTGGCATCCACTGTCTTGTTTTGCATGTTGTTTTGGTATGGTTTTAAGCTTTACCATTATCCACATTACGTATAAAACCTCAGAAAATGTATTCAGTATTCAGCAGTCATTTGGTGTGGTAAATAAAACGGCTATTTTTGTATCATACTCATTTTCGCCCCTTTTACTGTTACTGTATAGAAAAATAAGTCATGAGCAAGTTTAGCTACAATGCATTTTTATTTCACACCAGACCACTATGAATGGCTTAAATAAATTAATTAAAATGTTTCTTTTTCTAATGTTTCTAACTGAAACCAAAGTTTTTCTATTATGTGAAAAAAACGTCTGTCTACCGTTTAAATCGTCAAACCACTGTTATACACTATATGGACAAAAGTATTGGGACGCCCATCCATGACACCGAGACTTGCATTCAAATACAATGTATTGGATGGGTATGAAGTCAGGGCTCTGTGCGGGCCAGTCAGATTCTTAAACCCTGAACTCCAAGCTTGTCTTTATGGAGCTTGCTTTGTGCACTGGGGCACAGACATGCTGGAATAGAAAAGGGCGTTCCCTAAACTGTGTCCACAAAGTAGGAAGCTTAGTGTTGTCCATAATGTCTTGGTATGCCAAATCGATGAGATTGCCCTTCACTGGAAGTAAGGGGCCATCTGAATTCAGTAATTACGTGATTCGTCCCAATACTCTTGCATACGTATTATACTCTTGTATACCCAATACGTATTGTTTAACTTATCAAACCACTGTTAAGTTTGATGATAAGCTCAAAGTCCCAAGGCCTAGCCAAAACCCTGAAAAACAGATCTGTCCCAATACTTTTTTCTACATAATGTATAATGTTTAAATCACCAAGACACTTGTCATGTTTGATTAAAAGCTCAACAGTCCCAATACTTTAGTGTATCACGTTTAAATCGTCAGACCTGGGTGCTTTTATTTTGCTGAGTTTTCTCGCACTGACAGTCCTCATGTTTACATGGAGACAGTAGGCAGAGGCCCCTCAGTTTCGTTTTCACACAGAACTTTCTAGACCTTCAACACCAAGAACCCCGGACTCATGGCAAGCCACAGGTTCGTCTAGATATTCCTGCACCATTCTAATATCTTATGATACTGTACTTATTAACCACATGTATCTTTTATTCGAATATTTTCTTCTTGCAGGAGTTTTTCTGACAGTTTCATAGACGAGGACCCGAAACGAGCTCTCCAGGTAACAGCACGACTCAGCTAACCACAGCTAACTCATGTTGTTGTAATGATTTTTAGTTCGTTTTCTAACTTCTTTAGGACCACCACAGACCATCACATGTACAGTCTGGGATGACTTCATGCAAGTTAACACTTTAGTGCTTAAAACACGCGTTTTTGTGCTGTTAGCTCATTTTCAACAACGTTAGCTAGCACCTAGCTTGCTAACGGATGCTGGATAGAGTAACCAAGCTCGGTTTACCTTATATTTACTACTTTTGTATGACACTTTGCCTGCTCTGGTTGTGTTTAGTTGTTAGAAACTAATCCATTAATTACTTGATTTGCATAGAAATAATCTTGTTTAGTGCGTAGCTTTAGCTTAGCCTTCTTACCCAGCTAGTAAGCCTTATCTTGGCTGAAGAAGTTTATTCCACTTCACAAAGTCGTGTAATGCCCATGTATGCCACATAAAGTCACAGTTATAAGTTGTTTAGTTAAAAAGAGACCACCGGGTATAGTAGGAGGAAGTTACACTCCATGGACATTATGTTGTACGCTTTGGTAACAGTTAGCACCTAGAGCATTTGCTAAGATCCAGAATATTGTAGACACCTGTGTACAGGTGGTCAGGTTGTTTGTTGTGTCTTCATTAAAACGGAAGTGTTGCTTATTATTATACCATCAGTTTATTTCTAAACGATCGAAATCTATTGTTTTTCTAGGAGCTGAATGAGGCTTTAGAGGAGACGGCTGACAATGCAGAATGGCTCTGTCAGCGAGCTTATGCACACATACTGCTCAAAGACTATAACAGTAAGTTCACTGCATGCTGTCTGATCCCCTTTTCAGTTAAATGACCATATGTTAAGTAACATTTAATCCTAGTCAGAACTTTTTCAGGTACTGCACAGAAACATTTTCATGCATTTGCCTGTTTGGCCAGGTGTTTATGCATTCTGATGACTAGCTGTCTATCTCACTCACTAACTGTTTACCTATTTGTTTGTGTACTGTTTATCTGTTTTTCTGTGCGGCAGTCTATATTGGATGTATGGATATCCCTCATGTCTTGTATCATTTACAAACTCTTAAGCCCATGTGTAGCATGTTTACCCAAGGTTGGTTTGATTCTGGCCGATAGCTAACAATCTGCCTGTCTGTCTGTCCACTCACCTACCTGTTTATCTATCTGCTTATTTGTTTATTGTCTGTTTACCTGTCTATTCTATGCATTTGTCTATCATGGATATATGGACATTCTGTATTCGTCATATAATTTACAGACTTGGGCCAATTTATTTAGTATGTTTACCCAAGGTTTTGTATAATTCTCAGGAGCAGCTGATGATGCTAAGAAAGCTCAGCAGCTACAGCCTGGCTTGGCCGCTGCCTTCCTGAGAACAGGGTAAGTGTTATTAGTTCAAACAATCATTTCGCATGAAATACAAACTATCATAGTGCATTTATTCTAGATTCTGAATTCTGGTGAGCGAGTCTTTCTTTTTTGGGAATATGTCATGTTCTGCTGATGAAGCAGTAGCAAAGCAGTAAATAACGTGAGCCAAGATGACTAGTTATATATTCCCTTCTAGCTTTAAGTAGAATTGTTGGCAGGTAGGACCTGTCAAGCAAATTTAACTTATGCAGTACAATTCTTAGTACATGGGCTTGTATTCACTCTCCTCAGGATTGCAGAATATCATCTCAACAACATCAACGCTGCACACCAGGCATTCACATCAGGAAAAGAACTTGATGGTAGGATTCCATGCAGCATGTGCTATATCTGTGTGTCATTCAATGTCTGCTGCTACTAGGCATATTAATACATACATACTCACAGAAACATGTTTTTATATA
>JBBPDC010000084.1:17074045-17097804 GCA_037974485.1 Hemigrammopetersius urotaenia | reverse complement strand
CGAGCATGGAGAGCTTAAACACTGAGACAACTGAGCAACTTGTCAGTGAACTATGAGGGCAAAAAATAAATAAATAATAAAATAATCGTTCATTAATTGTAATCGAGTCAAAATGTTCAATTAATCGAGATTTTGATTTTAGGCCAAATCGCCCAGCCCTAGTACCATGGCACATTTATAGTGTCACCCATCAATATATTGCTACTATTGGAACAAAACTTCCTTTTACACCATCAATAAAAATGGTGTAAATGTACTTTTATTGGTTCTGGAAGCAGCAATATGCTAGTTGGCATATTAGGTTAATCCATGTTCTCTCAAATAATTTTTTCAGTAACTATTATGCCTCAAATGTTTTTTGCACTGTTCTGGTGTCCATTTGTTAATATCTTCTTCCAGTACCTTCACCCTCATCAGCTACACTGCACCTCTGTGCACACATTCATGCTGGAACACCCCCATCCCTTTTTTGATTGCGTGTGTTTTAAAAAATACTTAAATTTTAAAAGTTTGTTGATTTTTCGTGCTGGTGAGTGTACGCGGCTCTACTTACAGACATCTATTCTGTGTCTATGGCTCTACGTCTGGGTGGTTTTAGTGGGGGTCAGGGGTCTCATAATGTGGACAAAAGTAATTGGTTTTATATTTGATTTGATTGCATTAATGTTTAAGTTGAAATATTTGAACTGCAGCTGTTTGACTGTGTTAAAGGGAACACTTTTGTTAAAAAGCTCCTTATTTGTTTAAAGTGTTTCAAACCAAATGTTTTATTGCACTTTTGTCCATACAGCAGTATTTTAAAAAGTGCACAACCCGATACTTTTAAATTATTTAATTTAGTGTATAACAATGTGATTAATTGCGAAACATTTAACCGTTGCCCCGCAGATCCTTGAAACGTATTAAGAAGTCTTAACTTTTTTTTTTAAGGGCTTGAAAAATATTGAAAAGTTACATTTCAACTTTTGAAATGAAGCAACAATGTCTGTTCCCGGTTAGCTTTCTAACTTTTCTTAGTTTTCTGTGGTTTTTTTAAAATTTTTTATTGGTAACTTCTAGGTTTTGTGTGTGTGTGTTTGTATTGTGTGTGTGTGTGTGTGTGTGATGCACAAAATATAGTTCATAATGTACTTTAAACTATTGTGTTTTTAAAGATGCACTTCATCCCACTCCATAACTTTTAAATGCCTCATGACAAACGGCTAAAGAAGCATAGCAGCAAAGAGTGGTGATAAGCTGAGCATGCATTACTGTATGCTTGTAGACCATTAGAGCCTGGCTGCTCTCATCTTAATGAGTTACTTTTGAAGATTTAATTGCTTTACAGATGGATAGGTCATACTGGGTAGAGTTCACATGCTAGTTAATGAGAGAGCAGCCCAGTTTTCACAAGCATGCTTGCACACAGAAAAATGTGAGGTTATTACATTAATGAAGCATTCGGATGCTGTTTGCTGCCCTTGATGGATTGTTGCAGATTTGAACTCTAAAATAAATGCCATCTCTGCCTGTTTGTCAAGCTGTGTCACAGTTAAACGACCTCGTAAATTACAAAGGCAAAATTCAGCTGTTAATCCACCATAGCATCAGTAGAGCAATAGTATAGCTCTCTCACTGCCAGGGCTGGGCCTAGTAAGGCGGCATTGCAATATAAAATCATGGTATTTATAGTTTTGGATTTCTTTATTCGTTATTTTGTAGCTAAAATCGTGAAACTAAATATTGTAGCTAAAACTTTCTTGTGGTTCGTGTGTGCATTTATGAATATTGTTGTAACAAAACAGGACAGTATTTAGGTAAATGACAACATTTGCTTTCTAGCCCTGAACCCTCATTTATTCTCATTCAGTGACTGCATTAAGAACACCTACGGGGCTCACAGTTAGATTCATGTTTTTCAAAGACCTTGATTACGTTTAGATATCCCCCCCCATTATTCTGAAGTTATGTCACCAAGTGAGCAAAGACAGTCACAGACTTCCCAGTGACAGTGTGGCTACAGCATTAATGCAGATTGATCTCTAGTGCCCACAGTCAATGATGCTTAAAGTCCCTAGAATTGGCGGCGAAGCTGCAGAGCCTCTCGGTTTGTTTTGAGAAGCTGGCCCTGAGACCACTGCATCATCTAAAACAGCTGGCCAAGCAGAGCAAGGGGAAGCAGAAGTGGTCTCATGGCTATGCTTGGGTAATGGCCAACCTCCAAACAAGCGTTGTTCCTTTCATAGCAGCGAAACAACATTAACATGTTTCGTAATGTTCGTGCATCACAATATCTGCATTTACTTTGATTTATTCCTGGAATATATTTTATTCCAAAAGTGACCTGTCCAGTACTGTAGTACTTTGTAAGAACCACTGTCTTAAAGAACCACTGTTTGTTTTCTGTATCACTCAAACCCTGCAATGCAGCACCAGTTTGCAGTGAAAGTGTTGATCACAATGATGGAAATCAGGAAAGTGAAGAAATATGTGCTCTCTCCATTCTTACCATTAATATTCCGTGAAAATCGATTTCTGACAAATAGTGGTTTTAAAACGTGAGTGGGAGTGCTGCACTTTTAAATACTGACATTGATGTACTGTGATTGTAGACATGAGGCCAAATGATGATTACAGTTTCATTATCTGTATTTATTATTGATTTAGGAAAGAAATGACAAAAGCAGATGAACAGGTTTATTAACACTCCGCAAAGAAAAATGGCCCCAATCTATATCCTGGCACTGCTGCTAAATGAAGTACGAACTGAGACGCGAGAGCACAAACCGATCAATCCAGTATCGTGTTCCAGTGCAGTGTCATCTTTTTTCGTTAGTGTTCTTAAAAACTAGATGAAGGTCCATAAAGCTCATTTACTATACTTGAGTTTGTTCTCATCCGTTTGAACTCATTTAAATGTGCTTTGATGAATAGAGTCTGGTTTAACAGCAGCATTTGGAACATAAGCACAATGTGGCTTTACAAAAATAGAAACTGTTCCGCCACTCGTGTCTGCTGTAGACTGCTTGGTTGATTATAATGGTGCGGTTTGTATTTTGCTGTTATTTTTGTTAGAACAAGATGTTCTATTCAGGAGGCTTGGTACTTGTAATACACTTGTTACTTTATTACTTTTTTTTAAAAGCTGGTTGTTAAGTTCTAGACATCAGCTATAGATTCACTCACAATAGAGTAGACTGTCTATCAGACAGTCAATGGTACTATTGCTGTATTATTTAGGTACTTGCCAATAGTGTTGGAATTTCCTACTCTTTGATTACGCCAGGCAACAAAAATTTGTTTCGTTACATTTAGTGGTGTTTCTTATACAATCTCTGGACTGATTTCCTTGGTAATGTTTATTTTCATGTTGCTTCAAGACTTTAGTTAGAAATAACTAAGCTCTGCGGCTCGGCTGACATGGCCTTTTGTTATACTTAACTTTGTGCCAACTCTCACGAATTGAGCATAAGATACACGCATCAGTGAGACTAATATGAAAATAATAGTAGTACTACCTTATAATGAAAAATACACATGAAATTTAGTCAATCTATAGAACCATTAAAGGTAGGGAAAAACTGTTGAATCAGCAAAACACGGCTAAGAAACTTCAGAAATTGCAACGAAACAGAGCTTTCATTAAAAATTTGTCACCCAGTGTTATATAAAATCTCTTAAACAAGGATGAACTGAACTCTTTCTTCATGGCTTCACAAAAACAGCTTTGTTGTCTAGTAGTAAGTGAAGGTGGCCATGTTTTTTTTTTTTTTTGACCAAAATAGCTGAAAACCTTCTGATCCCCTGAAAACCATTGAACACTCTCCTTGAAAACAACTTGTGGATTCAAATGGTTATTCTAGTGAAATTTCAGGGTTCTATATAGAACATTTTTTTTATTTATTTATTTTTTTTACTGTGCGCCTTTTTTATTGTAGACTGCTACTGTTAAAGACTCGGTTGGAAGTGCAGCTATTGTTGAGGAGTGACTGTAGAATTTGTAGCTTGTGTGGAATAAACAGACTCCACTGTACACGACAAGCGAATAGTCATAGTAAGGGAGAGCACACATGCTTGCTAAATGTTACGCTAGCTGCCCGATTCATCAAGGGAGGGCGCTCCCCTCCACCCTGGACCTTGTGCCATGGCAACGGTGGAAAGAAGTGCATTCCATGGGTGTCTGCATAGGATAGTGTAACAAGGGCTCTGTTTAAACATGAGGACGAGAGGGGAGGGAGCAACAACTCGGGCTTCGTAGGGAGACTCCTGGCACACCGTCGACGCCCCCCCCCCCTCCCCCTGGCCCTCTCTCTCCCTCTCTCTTCCTCTTCTCTGCTGATTGCTGGAATGGAGCCCTCACAAAGCCCTATTTGTTCCCAGGTCCACTGGGCTCCTCTGGAGCACCTGGATTTAGAAAATGCATTGGCATGGCATGTTGCTCAGCACTAACCCACCAGCGTCAGACATGGCCCACAGGCACATGCTATGCATCCTAATCTCTTTCATGCATTCACCTGAATGCATTATTATTGCAGCCATTGTCGACCGCACCTTCCGTCTGCTCTAGTGCAATTTCTTTTTCAAACCCAGCATTGCATTTACTCCCTTGTGCTATACTGGCTATTGGAGCACACATTTTAAAACCTTTTTGGAAGATATTAAGACTGACTTGCTCACTCACTGACACAAATATAACATCGGCTATATATGAGGAAATTAAGTCGTTGGATCTACTGACAACGAACCATATCTTGGCTACAGTAATGGCTTTCATAACGGTGTTGGTGCTGTAATAAAGCTTTCCTTCTCACTGTTTACTCGACAACATAATCAGTGAGCGGACGGTTGAAATTAAATCACGGAAGACAGTTGTCAAGAATTTAAAAAGGCAAATGGCCATCAATTGCAACAGTTAGGCTATAAATGCTGGCTTTTTCTCAAAAGCCAAACTGTTAATATATAATTGAATCACAGATGAAATACATCAGCCAGTAACCTTTTAATCCGTTTTTTCCTTGTACATATAACTGCACTCCATGATAATGGTACCCGTAGGAATATAATCATGGAGTGCAGTTATAATATATGAGTAGCCCCTCCGCCTCAATCAAACGCAACAGAATACAGAACTAGGCCAGTTTAAAGAAAATTCTCCCAGTGCACTCTTTGACCCATGCTCCACATGGTTCTTTCGGGGTATAATACATTATAATCCAAGTTATTTTGTCAGAACAGTCCCTTTTTTGTTCTTGGGTAGACTGATGCACTCGAACTTGCAGGCACAAGTAATCAGTCTTTGGACCCCCTGGTATTTGACCGACCCATCAGTATTCTGCAGGGGCTGCTGGGTTGTGGATGAAGTGTAAGGGTGGCCAATATAGCAAAAGCAGATCACAATACAAGGCGTTCTCACTAGAAATGGCAAAGCACCGCATTTTCTGTTTGCCGATACTGAAACCATGAGAGTCCGCTATCAGCGGTCCAACATTTTTTTAAACTTCTAAACTTTGAAGACCTTTTTTGTCTTGTGTTTTTTACAATGAGTGTGTAAGGTTAGACTGTCATGTTCAAACTACCTACTCTGCCTCCCCACAGGACCACATACACAACTAAAGACACATCAAACAGCACGAGTGTGCTCTATTCCAGGCTATAAGCGGGACGGGATTGGCTTAATTTTCTTTATCCAGCTGGTAGCCTAGTGGTTAAGGCATTCGCCCTGTGATCAGAAAGTCCGGGTTCGATTCCCAAGACCGCTAGGCACCGCTGAGGTACCCTGAGCAAGGTACCGTCCCCACGCACTGCTCCCTGGGCGCTGTGTTCGCAGCTGCCCCCTGTGGTGTGTTCACGTATGACAAATGGTCACTTTCCCCTTTCCCTTGTGATGTTATTGACCAGATAACTACACCTGCTATTGATTCTAATGTAACCCACCCCTAGTGAAGGGTACATACATTAATATGAAGTTCCTCCACTTTTACAGTGAATCCTCATAGTCTTTGGTACTTTGTCAGTAATGTGAAAGGGAAAGATGTCCAAAAGTTAGAGAGCGCAAGTTCTTCATTGGATATTTACAACCCAAATATTCTCACTAAACCTAATTTTATCTTTTAGGCTGGGTGCCCAGGTACTTCCGAAGACTATGAATATAGAGAGCAGTCTCACTTCAGTGAAGGGTTTCCGTGAGCCAGACTTTGGTGCTGATCCAGGTTTTAAGGGCAGTGAACAGTGAATGATGTGTTGTCGTGTGTATGCACTGTGTAATTAGTCCTTGATCTAACTCGATGACTTGCTGGCACTCAGGAACTTCGAGACGGATGGAAGCACCAGCCTCTTAAAGCAAAAGCTGTTTTTTTTTTTTGTTTGTTTGATTTGATTTTTTTTTATTATTATTTAAAAAAAAAAAAAAAAAAAAAATTTAACCGAATCACCTCAGGCCATGTTTTCACTCTCGCTCGAACATGGCCTCAAATGAAATGTCAACATGGAAGTCTGTGTTGGCAAATAATAGGATTTTTACTCTGAAAAGCAGAGAGCCTAAGGCCTCTCTCCGGTAGGAGGTGAATTAGAATGTCAAAACTTGGAATTTTGCAGTTAATCTTGTTAATGCCAATATACTCTCCTCCCCACCCCCCCCCCACCCCCCTGTTTTTCCTTGGGTTCTGGGGTGCAATTTCTCATATGAGCGTGTTTTATACACAAGTGTGTTTGGGAAGATTTCTCTGAGGCATTTGTTGAGATTGGGATAAACAAATCAATCCCATCCTCTTGTCCTCTCTGCACCGCTATCTTCGCAGAAAACTTGACAAACTTGCCCTCTGCGACCTACTTAACCTCTCTTAAAAAGAGATGGAAAAAAAGCCCACAGATCCTCTGCTCCCCATTTTCGCGGAGAGGGGTGGCTGACCTTGCTTGCTGTGCCCGTCGGGATGGCAGGATGACAGGGAACCAATTACCAGCTGCCTTATTGGATAGGATGGATGGGGATGGGATGGAAAGGGGGCATGATCTGAAACACTGCTCTGCCGCTGCAACCTCAGCGAGTCATTTTCCTCTCGCAAACAAATAAGCAACAGCATCCCTTTTTAATTTCCACGCCTGTCACCCTCTGCTGGTTTATTTATTTCTTTTAACAAGACGTCTCATAATCCACAGCCCGTGTGCCATTCCAGTTGTCGGCATGTGTTTGGTTTTTTTTCTCTCTCTCTCTCTGCCCCTGCCTCTGTCTGCCTCACTGTCTCTCTCTGTCTCTCTGCCTCTCTCTGTGTCTGCCTCTGTCTCTCTCTGTGTCTGCCTCTCTCTGCCTCACTGTCTCTCTCTCTCTCTGTCTGCCTGCCTGTCTCTCGCTGTCTCTCTCTCTGTCTCTGTCTCTCTCTCTCTCTCTCTCTCTCTCTGTCCCTCCCCCCGATTTCTTCTTGCATTTTGGAGGTATTTGTGAGGTATTTTGGAGGTTGTTGTGAGTTTAAGTAGCTCAGACGAGGATACGTGACATGCCCGGGATGGCCACCCGCTTGCTTAATGGCTGTGATGGTGACAGGCAAGGAGTTTTTTTTTAGGTGGCATGGTGGGGTTTTTCTGCCACCCCTCAGGGTCCTAATGGCACTGTCAGGAAGCTTTGCGGATGCCCGTCAGAAATCTCAGCAGTCGTTCTGTGCCTGTCACCTCCCCTTAGACCCAGCCTCAGCAGATGTAGGGGGGAGATTAATGTTGTATAGCTCAGAGAACGCGAGAACAAGGAGGGGTGGGGGGAAAAAAAACGCCAGGCCTCACAAGTTATCATGTGTCCCGCTCGGCTAGTAACTGTGAAAAGCAGGAGAGGCGTAAAAATATTCACTTGCTGTTCTGGGGGTGTCTCTCCCCCCTTTGCTTGCTCTTCTTCCATCTCACTTGCGTGCCCGTCTCAATTTCTTGCCCCAACCTTTCATGCATTCTCACGGACTGCCTCACTACGCCAGAGTTTTAATTTACAGCACGATTGCCTCCTCTTAAATCAATATTTAAGGCCCTTTGATGCTCGAGCTGCGTCAGTAGCGCCAACTTCAATGTGGTCCCATTTATATTTCCATTCTCCTTCTTTAAAGGACAAGTGCTTGATGATAATGCCATTCTGTCGGGCTGCTATAAGTGCCTGTCGTGATCAAGCGGTATTGACTGCTAAATTGCTTGGAATGAAATGAGCACGTTTGCACTTGTACTGAAAGATTTAAGAGTGATTTTTTTTTTTTTCTTTTTTCCCCACCCTCATACACTATAACAATTTCGTGTGACCGAGCAGCCCTTTTTTTGACCCCTTCGCACCCGCACTCCCTGGGACGGATTCCCAAATGTCAGTATGGCAGCTCATGCTAACCTCCGCGAAAGAAACACGAAAGCGCCTCCCTATCAGGTCACTGTGTAGAAATGTCTTCGAATTGCGTCGACATCTGAACCTTCTCCCTGTAGTTTTTCTCTCTGTGTGCCGCCCCCCCCCACCTTTACTAACTCAGTTGTGGATTCAAGGGGGTGGTTGGTGGCTCCTGTGTGCCCTGCTGATTCTCTGGCATGTGCCCCTGTCAGAATAACTCATTGTTTCTTTCTCCAACCCTTACCCCCAACCCTTCTACCCACCCACCTCCTTCAGGTCGAGATTAAGATGAAGAAGACGGAAGCAATCCGGTGGGAGAAGCTGGAAGGAGAAGGCACCCTCGCTAACGTCAAGCACTTCGCTCCCTCCTCGAGTCAGTATCATAAGTACATATTGGCTCTCGGCAAACGAAGTCATGCTGGCAATTCCCCACGTGTCATTAGCCCGACCCGTCTGTCTGAGGCTGCTCCCTGATATCCCCTCTTCCTCTGTTCTACCCTTTCTCTTTTTCAGACCAGTACCCGTCCTCCTCCCACTGCACCCGCAACTGGGACAAGCTGGTGGGCGATCTTAAGGAGGAAGAGAAGAGCGAGAAGCTAGAGGGAGATGCGGCACTGAACAAGCTGTTTCAGCAGATCTACACAGACGGCTCGGATGAGGTCAAGCGGGCCATGAACAAGTCTTTCGTAAGTGCTTGCTTGGAAGAAAAGTCCCCCTTAATTACACGAACACGCTTTGTGTGCTGTGGTAACAAAAGCATTCATTTTAAGGGCTTGTACAAAAGAGGTCTGCAGGCATGTTCCAGTAATAATCATAATTGCTAGATGTCACTGCTTGGCAACTGTAAATTTGAGCTTTTGCATTTTGGTGTACATTTTGAGCTGCCAAATTTTAGTCCTATCTTCCGCCTGCATTTTTAATGAGACTCGCATGTATGAGATCTGGAACGACAGGCTGGGACATTACCCTCCAGACCAAATGATTACAAATTAATGAACATTACGTAGAACTTGGCGAGCATACATGTGATCACAGTGGAAGCTGTGCTCAACTCCCTCTGGGAAAATGAAAATTAATTTATGTGCTGGTCCAATTCTATCACTCTTCTGTTCCTTTATTTATGACAGATGTACATGCTTTCCTTCCAGAAAGTACACTTGGAGTTTATGGTCTTACTTCTTTGGATAATTATGGCACATTGAGTTAAAGCTTTTACTCTAGAGTTCCTACCTTCTTTTGCATCCTAAAGAAATGAGTATACTTGGTAAGAGAGGCTGTGGCATGCTTTAATCAGATCACTCTGCACTCTCTCCACAGATGGAATCTGGAGGCACCGTTCTCAGCACTAACTGGATGGATGTTGGCAAAAGGAAAGTAGATGTGAATCCCCCTGAAGATATGGAATGGAAGCAATATTAATGGAAAGTTCAGCGAAATTGACTGCAGCCCACATGACCCTGTCCTTCCCTCCACTCTGTCCTGTCTTGTTCACATTTGGCCAGTTTTTTAGACACATGACGTTTACGTGCACCATTGGTCCGTCAGTGAAACTAGCTTCATGAGAATATGAATTTTGAATGGAAAATGACCCTGGGCTCTGACAGCTAGTCTGAAACTACACTCCATCTTTGTGAGAACCTGTCCATAGATGTTTTAGAAAAACTATACCTCCACTCTTGGACAATTTTTTTTTCTTGGCATGTCTCGTCTGTGGTTTGGAGGCCGACTGAATTCATTTTCAATTCATTTTGTTTTCTCTTTTTTTTTTCCTTGATCATCATGCGGCCTTCTGTTAAATGATTCACGTTTCCACTTCATAAGCAAGATACTAGACGCATTTTGGCCATTTTTATGATGTATGTGAGGAGTCATGCTTTCCTGAATATGATTATAGACACATTGTAAATAAAAATAACAACTTTGGCCTGAAAATGACAGTTCTGTTTCTTCCAATATTCACAGTCCATTATTATGTTTCAAACTCAGACTTGCTCTTGAATACACTTAAAACATCTAATGCAAGGCTTGTTTTGAGTATTTGGCTCATGCAGCAGTTACCCCCTCAGACCCAACCCCCAAAGCATACAGTCCAAGGAAGTTTCATGCTCTGAGGACCTTAATCTTCGGTGCTGTTTGGAGAACCAAATTGTGAACCTTGCTTCAATCATGACCACTTTTTTTCTGATGGCAAGTGTTTTTATGCCATTTCTGTTGTAAAAAGGAAGGATTAAAAACATGGACCATGTATGGGGCAGTAAATACACTGTTACTAATTATACCGCTATTTTAATAAAATATACTACTTTTTTTTTGAGGGGGGGGTTATGCCTTTGCAACTTTTTATACTGTGTCATCCACAAGAGCAACCAATTTAACACGGTCTCATTAACTGGATATGAATTTTGGCAACTAACCAACTCAAATGAAGTTTAACCTTGAGTGGTTTCAAAGCGACTAAGTTGATCTTCAATGTCCCATTCAGGCATTTATGCTTTTTGCTGTTCAACGTCTTAGAATTTAGCAGCATTTAGAGGGCAGAGCCTATGTTCCCATTCAAAATAGGTTCGTTTCTCTACATTTTTATACATTTGTTTTGCTGTTCAGTCACTGCAAAACCGCTGTGTTTTAGATACATGTTCTTAAACACAGTTTTCTTTTCATTGGCTATAATTTTAAGACTAAACTGAGACTAAAGTGTATGTTTTACACTCGGAAGCGCTCAAAATAAACCGCCTTGTAATATTTTATCACTTTATTGCTAACATAACCAAGTGTTTTCCTGTATTTGTTCTGAGAACAGCGTAGAGAAATCAAGAGCTGTCAAGTTTCTCTCCAGTGCGTCGTTTCACACCAAACTGAATTATGCAGGAATTGGAATTGGCGTTTAACATCAAGCCTAAGAGTGGGAGGAGAGGAACACCATAGTAATGTACTGTAAACAGTTCAAAATACTCTACTAAGGAAAATCAGCTCTTTGATAATGGGTTAAATGATAAATTCATGGTGTGCATTTCATCTCCGAAACTGATCAAACGGGGAAGTTTTATGGCTCCAGTTTAAACTCTAACAGTCATTTTCTTCCTCGCTTAAAGCTCACATCAAAAGGAGCTCAGGCGTTTGCATTATAGCTAAGATCTCAGACCATGAAAGCAGGAAAAAAAAAAGAAAACTGTCTCGTTTATTAACCCCTAGTGAAATCCTGCTTTCTTAAACCGTTTCTGGCATTCACCAATGAAAACAACCAAAGTGTAACAAACGTGTGATGCCTCTGCTATAGAAAAAGTTCTTTATTACACTTTGTCTTTATGTAATGCACTTGAAAAGGAGCAATACACGACTAAAAACCAATGTCAGAAAGGAGGGCAGATATCTTTGTTGTTGTTCTATTGCATGAAAAGCAATATTCAAGGAAAAACGGTTCCAAAGCTTCCCAAGCCGAGCGTCAGTGTCTCATTCAGGCATTTATGCTTTGTGCTTTTCAAAGCCTTGTGTTTCTGCCCTCTGAAGGCTAGCAAATTATTACACGTATTTACATCAAAAGAGGAAAAGGAATCATTATTTCTTCACATGTTCATACATTTGCTTCTCTATTCAGTCGCTGAAGAAAAAAAAAAAAGCGGCCGTCTTTTAGATATCTGAGGTTCTTTCATTTACAATATTCTTTTACAGAAGCCGAGTAAACTTTCCCGCCAGGCTGAGGCCGAATTGTACGTTTTGAAATATTTCTGTACAAAACGCACCGAACATGGCAAAGGCGTGTACAGCGATCTGTCCTAAGATGTAGACTTCGTTGTGAAAAGATGCTCAGTTGCCAAGCACCGACAAGGTCTTAGACGAGGCCCATGATGCGAGCCACCCACCAGCGGCAGGGCATGATCACGCGGCAGACCACCCTGCAGCCCTGGTAGTTGTACGGCCACGGGTGGTAGCCGCCCAGGGGCTCGCAGATACGCTGGCACTGAGTGTGGCCCCGACGGCACTCTGTACAGCACACGCCTGTGTGGTCCAACATGGGGTCGAAAGTCATGGTGCCCTCGTCGCCCTCAAAGCGCTGTCGCAGGAGGAAAAAGACATTGAGCATATTAACATACGGACACTTTACATATCAATGTGGCTTGAATATGACTGAAGAAAGTCCATTTGGACCAGTTTGGTCACATAAAAAAGGGACACAGTTATAGGTTTCTCATCTATACCTGGCAATAGGGGTGGGCAGTATGGGAAAATACTACCACGACTTTGGAAAACATTCTTATTTAAAGTTTTAGTAAACGATTTTGAAATATTTTTATTTCAAACTTCCGAAGAAGACTATAAGCTCCCATTACCTGTTGGCAGTGGCTCAACTGTATGACTATACCTCTGTGGTTCTGTTCGTGCATCTATGAGTTTCTAGTAGTGTGTCGGCACCAAGCTATCAGATTTGCACTTTAACTTTTTTCCATATTAAACTGTCTAAAGCTTGTAGGATATCGATAGTTTTATGTGAAGCCAAGAACAAACATGTTACATTATGCAGCGTTTCCATGGCTAAGGTGCTGCTTGACTTCCTAAAGGCCTTGTGTGTCATTAGGAATCAAAACGTGATTAATTCCACTTCCTACATGTGTTACTGAATAATCTGAGACAATAGACCTTCAAACGAGCTTGTGAAGGCCAAAGCAGTGGGAGAGCACATCCTACCTGCCAGGAAAGTTCTGATTGGACAGTTTTCCATTGTGCGTTTCAACCCCTACCTAATGAACCAGCAGTACTGCAGTGCTTGTTCGAATACAGAGCGGATCCTAAAGAATAAACATGAACTAAGACTTTTAGACATTAGATATCACCAGAAATCGTTGGGTTCTTCTCTGAAGGCCCTGCAGGTTCTCTTGTCACCCCTCTGTGAAACACAGGACACTAAACACGTCTTGCCTGACTGCCTGTTTCTAGAATGAGGTGTGTGATTTTTGACTGAAATATTCCTTGGTGTGTTCAGGTGTGCAATTTGACTACAGCTACATTTTTTTCCCCGCTCCTGAAACTTAAATCGGCAACAAATCTCTGCACTTCTGAGTCTTTTCAGACAGAAAGCAATGTGTTTCAGTTGAACTGAAGTAAATATGTATGTGCCCCAGTTTCTTTTCTCCTTTGGTTTTTCAGTTAGAGGGAACAGAGGGGAGAAGGGATTAGACGGGATGACAGAATTTTTTTGGGGGGGGTAAGATGGAACGAGGAGAGTTTTTCTTTTTTTCTTTTTTCTTTTTGTTAGAGCAGTCTCCGCTAACACAATGGGGGACAGGGTCAATAGAGGGATGCTGTCTCGGTTGAAAGGAGGCCTGTGAGAATAGACGAAGGGCGACAAGCATGGCCTCTCGCAGTGACCCCAACATCTGTCGCCGCTCACACAGCTGCGCATGTTGCCTGGTGTTATTTGACAATATGGGTGTCCACTTACATAAAGGTGCAAGCCTGATCAATGGCACACTAATAGTGAACACAATATTGTTTCAGTTAAAGGCAAATGTCTAATTATTCTCATTCAAATCTCAGGAAAAACCTATTATAGTGTTTACGTCTTAATGTGACTCTAAGTCTGCTTTTAAACAAATGTTTCTATAGTGATATTTTGACCCCCCATTTTCCAAACAGTCTATAAGCCAATACATGTTTGGTTTCTGAATTTTACTTCAGACTTTTAATTGCTAGGAGCAGTATTAGCAGCTTTCAGTAGAAGCATACATTTTGTTTGCACTTTTGTCCATTTGTATAAACAACAAAATGTCTTAAAGCATCTGTATGAGTTTACATAACAACGTGTTGAACATCTGGGGGTTTGTTCTGATGATTTAGGCAGGTGTTTGTTCCAGTGAGGTCATTTCAGAACATCAGGGGACCCATAGCCATACATCCCTACATCCATAGGGGACCTCATATCTCTTTTAACATGCAAGAATGAAATAAGAACGAATATGGGGGTCCTCAAGTTACAACACAGGTCCGTTCCTTAAGACAGCGATGTAACCCGAATTTTGGTGTTAGTCGCAAAACCTTAGTCTAAGGCATGTACCGATCCTGACACAGCTGTAAAATCCTAAAAACAAAACTAAGCCACGTTTCTGCATATTCGCCCGCCATGCAACCAAACTAGTTCACCCGCGCAGTCCGTAAGTACGAGGCTAATAGTGTAAGCCGAGTGGGAGTGAGCGTCTTGATCTCGAAACGTCGTATGTCGAGACCGTTGTAACCCAAGGCCCCTCTGTAATTCACTTTGAGCACGAAAAGCATTTCACATTTTAAGTTAAAATGACGTGTACAGACATCAGACTTTTTTTGATGAATTCGAAGCAAGTTTATATATATATGTATAAAGATTGACACACACAAACATGCATACGTTTAAAAAATACCTGCAAGGGCCCGATGGCACTTGAGGCCCCTAAGGGACTGCTTACATCACTCATGGCGAGAAACGACTCTAAGCTTCTAAGCTATGCTGTCGCTCCTGTGTGAGTCAAAGAAGCAGACCCTGAACACGCCTTGGCTTATAAACTACGTTTGTGCTGAGGGGAGAACGGAGTAAATTAGATTTCTTACCGAACAATCACTTTAAAGAGCGCACAGAGGAAAAAGTGCATGGAGTGAACGCAAGACTGCTTGCTAAAAATAGTATTAAAAATAGTGGCGTTCTGGTGTTGGCTTGATGTAGACAAATATCGACTGGAGAGCTTGGCACAGATGTCGAGCTTTGAATTGACAGTCCTGATCTGTTGCCGCTCTGCAATCAAGCCTTGAGGGGTCGGGATGATTAGGATTGGAATGGACAGTTATTCCAAATGGATATGCAAGTTTTATTGAAATTGTGCTGTATTACTGCCATGTTAAGTATGGCTGCAGGCAGTACAGCCACTGCCACGTTACAACTGTCAATCATGCAGCGGCGCTTATTTAAATCCCATATGACATACGTAAGTTAATTCATTTTTACATCTCTCTCACTCTCTCCTCCCTCTCCCTCCTCCTCTCTCTCTCCCGTCGTCTGTACAAAGCGGTCTTAGCATGGGTGCAGATAAGCCAGGCATAGCCTTGGGCAACAGCTCGAGCACAGGTATGTGAATGGCACTCACATGGTAAGGGTTCTCTGGGTTGTACGGCGGCTCCTCTTCCTCGTCTTCTCCAGCCTGACGTCTGGCCCTCGGCACCGATCTCTTCTTTTGCCCACCTGGGGTGTACAGTTGACAGGATTCATGCAGAAAAGCAGCCGTACGTGTCAACGGTGTCAGACTAAGTGTGCTGATCAAGGGTAACTACTGGGGATTCCTCATCCTAAAGACTATTGCTATTGACAAAATGAAGCTAATCCTACACATGAAACTCGCCTTTTTTTTTTTTCTTTCTTGATGTCAATGCTGTCAAGGTCTTTTCCTCTTATATACGGAAATTAAGGCGCGAGAACAGCGCGTTTTGAATTCACTGTTTTCATTACGTCGCAACATTTCAATAGATCTGTCAACTCAACCTGCGGCAGTTTGGCCCTAGCTATAAGGGATTACATATCCAAGTTATGATGTTATATAATGAGTGTTTTAGCCTGGAATCAAGCGCAATATGGGGCAGCCAATCAGGACAGAGCTCATTTGCAAATATCAGGCTTGAAGGCACGGTAACAAGAACATCCTAAATCTAGTGGATTTAGAGGGGTTGGAACATTGTCATGTAAAATGTACATAAACCTACAAAACCAACAAAAGTGGCCCTCTAGGATAAAAATGAAATCGAAGAAAAATATAGGATACGGGATGCTGCTACATGCAAGCTGAGCCGCTAAACACAGAACAGGCCTTTTCACATTTATTGCACTAGTAAAGTTCAGGTTTTGTATCATTCAGCCATGCAGCCCTTAAACAGTGTTTTATTGAGATGTTCACACTCGCTTTCACCCCTTTGGATACCTGAGAACAGCTCTTGTGTGAAAGGGACTTATAAGACTGGCAACCTCACTAAAATACCTCACACAGTTCAGCAAGCTTTTGGTGGCTAAATGGTCTTGGAAGTACAGTAGTAATAGGGCTGGGCGATTTGGCCTAAAATCAAAATCTCGATTAATTGAACATCTTAACTTGGTTATGATTAATGAACGATTATTTTATTTATTTTATTTTTTGCTTAGTTCACTGACAAGTTGCTCAGTTGTCTCAGTGTTTAAGCTCTCCGTGCTCGACATGTCGGCGGAATAACGTAACATAATGCAAGTATTTTGAAGGACCATGGTATTTGTTTCATCCAACAACGGCTAAAAAAGGTTGTTGGTCCAGCACTGTATCCGCAGGCCTGTTTCTGAACATCTGGAGGCCTCGAACGACGGCCTGACACCTCAACCACCCTAAGACTCTTTCTAATGCAGCGATATTGTTCACCTCCTAGAATCAATGATTCATTTGCTAATACAAGAAAATCTCAGGACCCACTGCTTTTTTAACAATTAATATTAAATATACTGTAATATTAAGTACATTCCCGTCGTAGATTTTGGGGCCTTGAGCTATTGCTTATAGTAAGGAACTAGCACTGGGTATCTGTGAGTTTCTGTTGAGACCTTGGGGCTGCTATGTGGCCTCATATATATGGATGCCCTTTACATTATTGGCTGGGATTCTTCAGCAACATGACCTTCTCCTATTGTTTAGAGACAGGATGCTCTAGTGCAAAGTGTTGATTTTCTCCAAGTGCACAGTACGGCATTGCTTTTGGGCAAATGCAGTTTTTAGAGAGAGTCAAACACGTGCACTGTTGTTTCAGCAGGGCTGTTTTCAAGCAATTAACTTTGTATGCCTAATAGCCTCGGCTCAATTATGCCGCATGATGCAGGCTGATGAAATTTAACACCATTGTCTTGTAATTTGTGTTATGAGCTTGTGACTAGACTGCCCATGAAATATTTATAGGCCCACCGTAATGTGGTCAGGCGACCCGGGGGCACTGAAGGGTACAATTAGAATGTCCTGTGATAAGGCGTTCTTGGTTTTCTGCCTTGGGATTATAGATAGACACCACCTGGCTGCGAGCCAAAGGTTGTTCATCCCCTAAAAAGGGAAATTAAATATGTACACACAAAAAAAACACCCTCAATGACATTCTACCGTTGGGGTAGGTGGGGCGCAGCCAGAAGATGGGCAGGTCTCCACAGAGGTCCAGAATTTTAGTGCTGAGGAAACTGCTGTCCTTGAGAGGCTGATCAGCTGCGACCCAGATAAGAGACTCCTCCTCGAACTTGGCAGGCATGATCTCATCCTCCTGAGGGAATCCAAATATACATTTGATTAATTACACGTTTGTCTCTCTTAGCCAAAGTGTCCCCCCATCCACCCTCCATTGAGAAAAAAACCCATATCTGACGTAAGAGACTTGATTTGTTAAGGCTACTACATTAAAAGGACACCCTGGACAAAATGGAACCAAGATTATGCCAACTCACATCCCACAGCAGCGCTGTAGTGGTCTCTAGGGAGTCATTTTCTGGCTTAAAGACTAGGGAAACTAGGAATGTTTTGGGTTTTTTTTCAATTAGCCAGTGAATGCTAATGGCAAGATAACGCACTGCTACTAAAGATGTATATTTGTAGTAACTGTCTTCAGTTCATTTGTTACTGATTATTCAAACAAATGACATGGCTCAACAGATGTGATAGACTAAAAGTTATTTTTAAAAAATGAAAGACATCGTTTCTTGTACTGAAAACGGATAAAATCTGTGTTTTCTTTATAATTTGACTGATGAATTGAGGTAAAGGTTTCACTAATGCTAACCTGGCTGTATATATTTGTGGCTAGGCTAGCAGTCCGGGCTCCATTTGAACTGGGAAGCTGGAATTTTCAAAATCCAAGAGGGTTGCTTTGTGCAGTAACCAGGCTGTGGTAAATACAGTTTATTAGCATTTCTCTCTTCTATGTGTCTCATTAAATCAGTCATACACACAATACTGGCCAACTTCAACTCATGGACACGTTGCCATGGAGTTTGTAAATGCAAATTACAGCATAAAGCCTTGTTGTTTACTGATATTTCTAATAATGGCCAACAATGGCTACACTCTGGCTAGGACCCGGTTTTCCAACTTGCTGCACTGGAGCTTGGTCAACTCAGGTGTAATGTGTTTCACAGCTCTGACTTCTGAGGTAAATAGAGCGCAACATCACACATCACAGTAGTTGTATGGAGTATTTGAGCAATGCATGGTGGGTACTGTAGTGAGAGAGCAAAAGCATGAAAACGATATAAAATTATGACTTCTGTCGACCCGCTGAGGCTGGAGAATAAAATACGGTGCTATGAAATACTGCATAAAGTGACAAATAACATATCAAACTCTAGTTTAATTAAAGGATGTTACTTAATCTCATCCAAAACACTAATGTTGCAATACATGAAAGCATCTAGCCATCAAACAACTTAATGCAAAAGACATCAAGCTAACTGCTGGACTAGCCTGCGTTCACTGTTCGCCAAATTAGCAGGTTTGCACGAACCATTCCTTTAAAGTAGATTTGACCATCGCCTCGGTGCTGTGCATAATGTTCTTTTCCTGCAGTCCTGAAGGTCCAGAATGGATGTTCCAAGCAGCAATGTAAAGGCAGTGTTAGCTGTTCACAATGAGCGTTTCTCATCCATTTCATACTTTTCCCCACCACCACATGCATAAAGCCCTAAAACGCTGCGAGGCATTGCTGTTGACAGGACCACCCTTATCTGCGCGGCCCAGCACGTAGTCAAAACACACACACACCGCATGAATATTCAAGTGGCCATTTGCATTAAATCGTTTAAAAATGGATCTTCGCTTGAAAGAAATTTGCTCGGCAGCAAACAACTTCACAGTCACGGCCGTTATGAAAATGTCGTCTTTAAATGTGCGATGCAAAATGAATGCTGCAGCTGTTAGGTGAGGGGGGCATCAGCACTCTAATTTGGAGATTGGTCTTGGCAGCACTCCCACAGAAAAAGGGTGGGAAAAGAAAGAAAGAGAGAGAAAGAGGGAGATGAGGAGAGAGAGAGAGAGAAAGAGAGAGAGAGAGAGAGAGAGAGAGAGAGAGAGAGAGAGAAAGAGAGAGAGAGAGAAAGAGAGAGAGAGAGAGAGAGAGAGAGAGAAAGAGAGAGAGAGAGAGAGAGAGAGAGAGGCAAGCTCCCTTTGTAAGGGTCTCCTGAGTTGGAGAGAGAGAGAAAGAGAGAGAGAGAGAAAGAGAAAGAGAGAGAGAGAGAGAGAGAGAGAGAGCGAAAGAGAAAGAAAGAGAGAGAGAGAGAGAGAGAGAGAGAGAGAGGCGAGCTCCCTTTGTAGGGGTCTCTCCTGAGCTGTGGACTTGTTCGCATTTGAAACCGGATGGAAGCGCCTCAGGCAGAATCACTGGCTGTGGATCCTCTGGCGTACTGTGCCAAAAGCTATAGACGTGTGCACACTCAATCACTTCAGTTTGTTCTCATGTCTCTTTTGCCCAGAAAATGTAAAAAAAAAAACCAAAAAAAACCCTGCATGGAACACTTAGGCATGGAAATCCAAACCCATTACTGGTCCGGTCGTCTCTTGGGGCTGTGGGCTTAATGCTCAAGCTCTCATTCCGGCAAACTGGTACGCAAGGATGACAGTTGTGATACACATTCAAGCTCCTGCTGTCAGTCATAGATGTGACCACGGCTCTGGCAGTCAGATGGCGGCAGTGGTGGGAGGCAGCTCTAAAAACAGAATCCACTATATGATTTCTCCCGAATTCCATTCCAAGTGGACTCCTCATTGAAATGTAGATGGAAAAGCAGAGGTTTCACCGAGGTGTGCGAGCCGGCTGTAGGATATTGAAGGGCTGGGGAGGGAGGGGGGGGGGGGCGCCGCACGGATGTGAGAAATGTGGCAGCTCTACTTACCAAGTCAAACATCAATGACTCCTTGTTTAGAGTCTCCACGTCTGGGAGGTGACCTTTAGCCTGGGTCTTGATGTAGCATTTCTCTCCTCCAGCAAAGTGGATGCCAGTAATTCCCTATGTGAGACAGGCATAGGGACGGTTCAAGATATCTACAGCAGGCCAAATGTATTTTTGGGGAAAACACATTAGCTTTGAAGAAGTGATCTGGTTCTTAAAACCAAGGGCTTCTTAATCGTTCTTTTCTTAGTCATTTGATTTTAACCTATAATTAATCTTGTGCCTTTATATGTTGCGAATCTCATTAAAAATTGGTTCTTTAAAGAAATAGTTTGACCAACAATCTAATTTACACAGTTTTCTCTGATATTGTTGCTCATCCAAGACATGGTTAGATTAATCTTCTTTCATTTAGAACTGCAGCCACAGTCCTGAAAAACACAAGACCAAAAAGTCCAAAGAATATCTGACCAATTAACCTTCTCTCAACCTGCTCAAACCACTCCTAGATCTTCATTAAAGCTGTGCAGACTTGGTTAAACCCACTGCTCTGTAAATACACCTCTGGCATTGACTGTAGCAGTGAGGTTTTGTTCATTTCTATTGCTCACATTAAGACGTCAAGAAGTCTGTGCTGCTTTAATGAAAAGCTGGATGCTGTGATTTGGGTGAATGTTTGTTAGTCAGGAGATACATTTGGACATATAATATGTCTTGGATGCTTAAGTATATCTGGAGTCAGTGGACAACTGGAACTATTTGTTTAAAGAACCGATACCCAAAAGTGTTTTTTTCTATGGCAAGAGAAGCCCGAAGTGTTTTGGGTGATTCAAGGGTAGGTGGGTTTTAAATTGAGTTATGAAAAATGTACTATTCAATACATTTTGTTACCAAAACATATGAATACGATGGCTGGTTACTGCATGCTGTACATGTTATATATTGTTTCATCTCACATATTTACATGATTACTCAAGAACAGGGGGTTTTTGCACCCTTCACATGTAAAATGCACCTCGTTTTTTGTAAGAGATTGTGTAAGAAAAAGGAAAACTGGTATAAAAATATGTTTGTTCTCTTATTTGGCGAGTGGGTGGGGTTAGAGTGTCTTTCTGGTGGGCCAAATCAAACATCTTTTGGCCCACAGGCCACACTTTGGGCAGCCCTGTTCCATGACATTGCTATAAAGGGACCTTTTCAGCAGGAACGCTTCCTGCTGTACAGTATATCACACAGTAAAAATGTTTACATTGCAGCGGAAGGCTTACAATTTGGAAATCGTGGACCTCGACAGCTTCGTCGTTTCCACTCCCAGTTGTGAATCTCTCCAAGTTGTTCAAGGTGTCGATCTCCATGGAGCCCTCCTCCACTTTGCCATTGATGCTCATGCTGTAGTGGACATTGTACACCTGTACAGGAGAGCAATGTCAGCGTCACACAGCACTGTAAGATGAGAAGGACTTTTGGCAAGGTGGCCAGTTTTTAGTGATGCAACTGGTTTTCTTTACTATAGATTAAATACAGACTATAAGGAGCCACTTCACTTTACTTTACAGTCACAAGTGAACACAGCACAGCACAGCACACAGTGAAATTCTTTCTCTGCATTCACCAAGTGAAGCAGTTGGCATCCAGTGACACCGTGCTTGTGGAGCAGCGTGTGGGGACTGTACCTTACACAAGGGTCCCTCAGTAGTACCCCTTTGTACATTTAACATTATCCTGGATACTGAGTGAGCTTTAGAGCATTGGACTTGACCGTAAAGACAATTTTCTTATGATCATTCTCCACTGAATTATTCCACAACTATGCATAATCCACATCTGGGTAATTGGAGAGAGTGGCTCTGCTTTCACTGGCCCTGCTGAAAGAAGTCCAGCCCACATTTTCTCTCCGACAGAAAGGTGTCCTGTTTGTTTTTGCAGTGGGAGGAGGTAGACACATGAAGGGGTCCTTTCACAGAAGCCGGTAACTACATATCCCCCAAAAAATAGACGTTTGCTTCTAATATTTAACTCTGTACTTCTGAAAATATAATCATACTCCTTTCACAACATTTTAGGGTTGCTCTGAACAACCATGGAAGCTTCTGTGAAATAACTAGCTTTGCCATTTGACCTAACTTCAGTCTGCAAAGCAGCTCCAAATGGTGATGGCTGTGGAAAGGTTGAGCTATTTTTGTTCACCAAACAAGCTTCCAAAGCAATCTGAACACTTATTGCTTGTCTTTGGCCTCTTTTTAATGTGACTTTGCTGGAAACTCTGAGAGATGGTAAACCCTAACTCCAATGACACTCTAACTGCTACACACCTCTCGACCCCTGGGCTTCAGGTAGACCACTAGAGCGGGACTGGATACTTCTGTCAGACCCACCAAGAGCAGCATTACTTTATGAACTTAGGGAAGCTCAGAAGGAAGGCAGTGGGGTGAAAACACACACATTAACTTGTGGAGGTCTATCTTACATGCTTGTCGGCCGCATTCCAGAAGTAAAAGGCTCCGACGGCACCGAACAGCAGCAGCGCGGCGCCGACGGTGAGCGCGGCCACGCCAATCTTCAGTAGACGGGCAGAGCTTGAGGGCTTCGCGGTCACGGACGTGTACGCCTGCACATAGTCACAACAACATTAAGTGAATAAGGCTCACTAATTGCATGGGCATTGGGGGCAATAACTGTAACCTGCTCTGCACCTACTCACATTTTATCACTCTTGGAAGAAACCAATATTCATTAAAAACAGACGTCAGACACACTCAAATAAACCATACCTCTGGTGGTCCATCTCACCAGCTCTGCTAGGTGCTCCAGACTACACTAGACCCCTAAATCTGCTGTGACTAACCCAGTCATCTTTACTTACAGGTGGCATGAGTTGCTGTAAGTCCTCAGGTCCTGCCAGAGCAATGGGGATCTTCTCAGAAGTCGCCTCCATGGCTGGATGTGGACTTCTGTCTCGTTGACCACTCGCTCTTTTTTCAGGACTGGCGGAATGCTGAGTGTGGGTCTGGAGAAGGACGAGTAGTGTCGTGTGGGAGGACCTGTAAGGGTGTAGTGTTACCAGTAGGTGAACGGGGGAGACCATTCACTCCAGGTTTATTTCTGTGGAGGCTGGAAAATAAAACTGCCTGTGTGTGTTTAGCACATCCACAATGTCAGTTAGAGGATCTGCTTTGTGGACGGTGGAGTTTATTCAGCAGAGGGTTACAGCGGGGGAGAGAGAGAGAGCGGATTATCATTCACTTTTTACTGCCCTCCCTCCTGTCTTCTGCCACCATGTGCCTAACAGAGCGAGAAAGAGAAAGAGGGAGGGATAGAGGGGGAGAGGAGAGAGAGAGAGAGAGAGAGAGAGAATGAGTGTGGGTGAAAGAAAGAAGGAAAGAGAAAGAAAGAAAGAAAGAAAGAAAATGAAGGATGGAGACTGAAAGTATGTGTGTTGGTGTGGGTGTGTGTGATAGAGAGAGAAAGAGAGAGAGAGAGAGAGAGAATGAGTGTGTGTGTGGGACATAGTAAGATTGTGTGTGTGTGTGTGTGTGTGTGTGAGAGAGA
>JBBPDC010000084.1:17014166-17026301 GCA_037974485.1 Hemigrammopetersius urotaenia | reverse complement strand
GATCAGTGTCAGTCAGCTACCACTGTTTCTTCAAAAACGCTCAGCATATGATTTTTATATGCTAATTATACCAACTACCATGCAATATATAAATAACTTCATCACAAAAACCGTACGTGCAGGAAAAACTAAACACAAATTTGAAAAACACTACAAAACCCACATAAACTTATCTCTGATGATTCTGACCTGGTGACCCTTTCGAAACATATACAAGCTGAATCGTGAGACTGAAGGCTGTGTGAAGCATAGATTTGTGATGACCTTGGGCCACGGTCAGAGGCAACATGTATTTTGCCTCTTGAGATCTATAGCAAACTTGAATCCTGTGATATAAAGACTATGAATCTGTGGGCAGTTACTAAACCTATTGAAGCTATTACTTTTTAATTAATGCTGTCATTACCCATTAAATCAGTCCCAATCCCTGTCCTTGGGACTTAATGCCCTGCACTTTCCCTCCCCTAATCGGACATTCCTGATTCAACTAATCAGATAATTATCAAGCCCTTAGTGTGCTGGGTGACCTATCTCAGTTCAGGAGAAGCACAAAAATGGTTAGAAGATAGCATGGGGGCTGGGAACCACAACTAAATTATGCTCATATTGTGCAGTGATGAACCTACTGCTGCATTATTTCATGAAATTAATCAATACAGTTGCCAGCCATTCCAGATGCTACAGCGAACAGGGGAACATTATTAATCTAAAGAGGTACAGGGCTATTGTAGCTCTGCTAGATGAACAAAGTCATACAAATATACTCTCATCTGTACAGTAAATTTCCCAGTCATTTTAGGCATCTGTGCCTCTAAAAGTAAAACCAAATGTCAAGTGGTGTGACCATCCAGCCTTATATGCAGATTAAGCTCATTATGTTTAAAACCTAATTGTTTATAAATTGTCAGGAGACCCAACCACCATCAAATAACGTTTATTCTAATACAGTAGTCATATTAGAGTGGATTCATTCATGGTAAAGAAAACCTTAAGTGACATGTAGAGTGTAATATCAGTCAGTAGCTCTTTCACGAATATTGAATAAAATGTCATTTTTGAGGGTGGTTCAGTCTACCAAGGCCTGTGACCCAATAAAAACCATCAAATATATTAGTAGTACAAGAACAGTCCTAATTTAATGGATGTAATTGTGGGAGTAAACTTGAGTTCAAGGACAAAGGTATCCAAATAGAAGGACTTCAGTTATGGTAAAGACTCTACGCTATAAATATAAAAGCTGTTAAAATGTAAATGACTTTGTAAATAAATACGCTTGACATTTTGGAGGTGTTAAAATGCATTAGCCTGTTTAAAAACAAATGCATATCATTATAAAAGTATATATATATATATAAAATACATATCACCATGGAATCATGCAGGCACAAAAGTGCACACTGTATCCTTTTTAAAGAGAATTTCTTGTTGCCACTGTCCTTGAAGCAATCTGGCAACCCAGCTCAAAAGGTATAGGCTACGCACTAATTGGTCCGGAAACAATATTTCAAAACAAGTCACATTTCTCTCTGCAATTGGTTTTGTCTGCAATGTGATAAAACAGCTCAGAATTGTGTGACTTTTCAGCTGCTTTTTTTTTTTAGTTCCAGGTCAGTATCAGCGGTGCTCGCCCCTGCAGTGCTCGCCCCTTTTTAATGTAAGTGTTAATGAACGAGCGTGCTTTGCATAAAACAAGGCCGTGTCTCGCTCGGACAGAATGACATAAATTTGTGTATTTATGAGTCATTAGCAGCCGGCTCTGTGTCTGTTTTTCCACCTTATTTATTCTGCTGAAGTCACATGCACTAATTAGTCCCTAGGAGGACCTTGGGGCGATTTCAGCCTCCCACTGATTAAAAAAAACAACAACAACAACAAGTCTGCCTCCACTTTTCACTTTCACCCAGCATGTGTGAGCGAAACAAATACACACAGACACACATGCGCATATACACACACACACACACACAAACACACCTACGTTGACACACCATCGTGTACAGAGGCACGAGCCCATGTGACACACCCACACAGCCTTACACAAGCAAGATAACACAAACTAATTGCCTACACACTCAGCCTGTCAGTCTGTCCTTTCTCTCTCTCTCTCTTTTACAAACACAGACTCCCTCTCCACCTTCTCTCTGACAAAAACACAATCTCTCTCTCTCTCTCCATCTCAGGCTGCCTCTGCCTTTCTTTGTCTCTTTTCCTCACCTGCCTTCACCTTTTCTGTCTTTCCATTTTTATCTCCATCTCCCTTTCTCCATCACTCCCCCTCTTTCATTCTCTACAGTTCTCTTGCTCTCCCTTTGTCTTTCTTTCTCTTGTTTTCTCTCGCACATTCTCTGTTCCTTTGTCTTCATTTTTCTGCTTCTCTTCCTCTTTCTCTCTTTCCTCGTCTTTCTCTCCCTCTTTTTCTCTCTCACTCTTATTTCTCTCCCCCCCCCCATCTCTCTGCATGTCTCTCTTCCTCACCTCTCTTCACCTCTTCTGTCATTCCCTCACTATCGTTATCTCCCCTTCTCCATCACCCTCGCTCTTTCTTTTGCTCTATACTTTTCTCTTCCTCTTCCCTTGTCTTTATTTCCCCCTTGTTTGCTCTTTCCCACTCTCTCATCTTTTGTCACTGTTCTGTATTTCTCTTTATGCCTTCTCTTCTCTTTTTCTTCCTCTCTTTCCTCTTGTCTTTATCGCCCTCTTTTTCTCTCTCGTCCTAACAACACCCCTGTAAAACAACACTCCCACTTCTTTCTTTCTCTTTTCTCTTTTTTTCCACATCTTCCTCCATTCTTTTATGGGATTTCTTTGGGATTTAGTTGTCTCTCCCCATTAAACAGTACCACCAACACTGGGAGAGTGGGAGAGGTGAAAACATGCTTCCTCCAATTCCCATAAAGACACTCATGACATCTTTTCAACCTGCCCTTAATCCAACATCATTGGAGGGGAAGGCTAACCACCAGTTCTGTTAACTAACAGATGCCTGCACTGACTAGCACTGTTTCAGGGAGTGATGGGGGAGAGGGAGGGTCATCCTATCCAGAGACCTCCTTCTTGGACACCAGTATTGCCAGGAATCAAAGTTGCCTTCTCCCAGTAAGGTCAAAACTAGAGTAGGTGGCAATGCCTGAACCATATACGTGCTGTGAGGTCACTGGGACCTCTTCCATCTTCGTCGAAGGGAGTGTTAACCTTCTCTCCCTTCATACGGCATCTCTCTCATTCTCTCTTTCACTTCCCTCTCTCTCTGTCTCTCTTTCACTTCCCTTGGTTCACTTACAAGGAAAAGATTCCTCATTCATCATTTTTTTTCATATCTTCCATTTTCTGTTCCCTTCTTACTCTTTTCTGCCCCTTTGTTACCCTCTCTCAAGCGCACATGCATGCACACACAGACATGGTCCATGCAACAGCAAAACCCATGCCCCCCCCACACACACACCCATTGCTGCATAATGTGTTGACAGGCTGAGGCAAGAGCTCCTCCGGCTTTTCCAGCACACAGCGCCTCCACCTTCACCCCTCAACCCTCTGTCCTCCCCCTCTACCCCCACCTCTCCCCTCTCCCTTTGGGTCCGCGCATAACGATTAGCTACAAACCCAACTTCAAGCTTACACACCCTCTCGACAGAGAAGCCACACTCTCAAGCTCTTTTCCGTCACAACTAGCACCCATAATTAAATCACCAGCGTGCTATTAACTCGCCCTTAATTTGATTTAAAGATTACGAAGTGGTACCTCGAGAATATTTTCATGCTCCATTTCGATTCGAATGAGCTTCACGCTAATTTTACAATGTCTCGGTTTTGCTAATCACATCGGCTCCAATGCTAGCCGAGTGAAAAGATGCAGTAAGTGTCCCAGTGAAGACTGTTTATCGCCTTCACATTTCATTACCTGTAGTATGATGTATTTTTGAAATATTGATGACCACACCTGCTTAAAACGACGGGCTGAGAGAAAGATGAGTCGACCAAGGCCACTTTTTGCACTAAAATTTTTATAAACCAATAAGATCACAGCATGTTTTTCTTCCCCTGATACCACCCCACCTCTCATCAAATGAAAACATCATTCTTCACTACCTTCACTCTCTTGGATTGGGTGTATGAGTGTGTGCGTGTGTGTGTGTGTGTGTGTGTGTGTAGGTGCTGAGGCTGTAAGAAAGATATTTATTCAGGCATGTGTGTGTTTATGAGCATTTTTGTAATCGTGTTGTGGACTGTGTTTGCATCACAGTGAAGTTACAGTGAATGCAACATAGTTGTGAAGTTTGGTCTTTTGTATTGTAGTACCCACCTTCTTTCCCTTTCAACCAGTCAAGAGGTGTTTCACCTATTAAACTAGATGTGAATCTGTATCTAATAGAGTGTCTATACTCTTTAAACCAGCATTTCTCAAAGATTTTATTGTATAAAGCGCCTGCAACTCGCAATACCCCACCTTCACATGTAACTTGCTGTCATATACCTCCTCATATAAGATACACTATGACACTACCACTTTATTAGATACAGCCAAAGCAGATGAAAAGTGCAGATATATTTGAATGCATGCACTTTTTTGACTTAAACTTTTTAATCATGTTCCAGATGCAGGCATTAGGAGTCTTGCCCAAGGCACTACTGAACCAGTTTGCTGCAGTGTTACCCATTACTCTACAACAGCTGCTACAACAGATGCAACTTTTAAAACGAGCACAGCTGTAGTAGTTGGTTTCATTAACATTTATCTTTATGTTCTTCAAGGCAGAGGCATGCACAAAGGATTATGAGAGTCTGCAGTAACTGGCTGGTAGAATGTCTGAATGTGGGATCGATGATGTAATGGTCTACAAAGGGCACCCACCTAGACTGCAGGCATAATTCGGATTTTTTTTTTAGAAAAGCTAAGCGTGAAGTTATTCTTTAGTGAGACAATTAATTAAAGTTTCTCTTCGCCACTCTCAAAAAAGCCTCTCAGGCGTTCAAAAGAAAGAGTGAGAGAGAAGATCTCCTCAGCACGCACTCAAAGGGTGTGTGTGTGTGTGTGTGTGTGTGTTTCTTTTTTTTATCAAGTAGTGAAGAGCATTGAGGGAAAAAGTGGTTCAATTTAGGACGGAGTTGAAGTCCCCCACCCATCCACCCTCGAGTACCCTCTCTTCCAGAGAATGGACGCCCTTCGCAACGTGACCAAGATCTAATTACATTACTAGCCTAATCGCTAGTGTAGATTGAGTGGCTCTGGCGTTTACGATGAAGAGCTTTCTTTTCTGTTGCCCTCACGCTCTGAAAATTGCCCCATGCGGTTCTTGAGGAACACACACATACACACACACACACGCACACACACACACACACACACAAAAGGACAGGGTAAGACAAGAGGAGGGGGGATGGACGGAAGCCACAAAGCTTTTCCAAGCCAGTGCGCCTCAACACTAATCTCTCGTTCCCTCTCTTGCCCACGCTCCTCTCACACACACACACACACACACACACACACACACACACACACACACATCAGCATGACATCTTGTCTAGCCTCGTGAGAACACCTCTCTGCCTCACACACACACACCTTAAAGGCTGCATAATGACAAAATCTGTCATATTCGCCACCACAATGACTGGAATCTTGTCCAATTTCGCCTCATTGTTATATTGTTACATTAAGACCCTCAAGCTGGGTTGATGTGCTCTATATGCTATTTGCATACAGGCTATTCAGCATGTCAGTCTGGGGGGTCCTTCACTGCCATATTTGTATTCAGGGCAGCGAAGGGCTGTGTTCTGAATGGTCTGAGCTAGTTTCAAATACAGCGAAGTGCTCCTCTGCCAAGTTCTGGAAATGAAGAAAAACCTCCCAAGAAAACGGTTATCTCGGCCCTTAGAATGAAAGAGGATCCAAGGACAGAGCCTCTGATCTTCAGCCTAACACAGCCTGAGGGTGTCGGGCCCCTTCCAAAGCCTCAGTCCCTGATCGAAATCTCAGAGGAGATGCAAACCCGGCCGCTTTATTAGCTCTCGCTTCAAAAAGTTGCCCGAAGATCACAGAGGAGTTGAATGGACATGTGTTCTCGGCGATAGTAGATTAAAGATAATTCATGAAGGTGAATGCATGAAAGAGATTACAGCCCCTGTGATGTAAGCCGAAGAGTTTCAGAAAGCACTCCAGCACAGTCCATTTAACTGAAGAAGTCATCGCATGTACCTAAAAAAACATTTCAAAGGTAAGCTCATTCCATTTTTTCCAGCCCACTGCACAATTTGCCTACAATCCATTTACAGAATTAAGTCAAAGCAAGATAAACACGGGGAGGGGGCGGGGGGTAAAGCTCATTTAGCTAACCATAATCCAGTTGTTTTAACCACAATAAACAATCTTTTACTTTCCCTAATTATGGACTGGAACATGTGCATGAAAGCTTTCCACTAAGCGTTTGATGTTTATGCCTGACCCCATTTAGCGCAGGACAGACCATGACAAAATCATGAGCCTTTTAGCACAGTGACAATAGGATTTTTTCAATTAAATTATTACCCTGGCTAATCCTTATTAATTCCTATTTGTTTTTTGGTTTTTTTGTTTTTTTCCAAGGCTGATTTATTTAATTTGTAGATTAGCCATTACAGCACTTCATTATTCCAGATCAGGTTTAAAAGCTTATTTAATTAAGGATTTTGTCATTAAAAATGTCTCTGATGTTTTTTTTTCTACCTGAATGAAAAGATCATTATCTGACTAATGGATGTGAAGGACAGCTGATGCCTTATTAAAGCTAAACCTTATCAACCCATTGCTTTGAAGAAGGCAAATCAGGCAGCTCTCAGCAGTAGAAATGCCCTTTTTACTGTCATTTCATATCACCTGTACGTCCAGCCTTCTGTACAATGTTCTTTGTGCAAAACTCCTTTACTATGGGCAAAGAAATTTCTTGACTATTCTCATCCAATATACATATATATGTGTAACCCCTCAGTTTTACACGCATTTGCTAATTCAGTGTAAGGACCAAACTGTACCACCTGAACCAAACTGGACCACCAGTCCAGTGGTTGTCAACCGCCATAAAAAGAAGAAGAACCCTGCTGCAGCATGTCGCATTACTGCTCCGTGTCTTGTCCTCATATTTTACAGTGTGTCTGAAATCGTGCACTTGCGCACTTTTAGTGCGCTCACATTGAAAACTAAGCTAAAACTCAGTGCACTGAAAGTACCCGGATAGTGCACTGAAAACGGCCGGAAAACGCAGTGCGGAACGATGCACACTATGCGCACTAAACAGGCACGATTTTGACCACGTAGCGGAGGGGGCGGGACTTTCTACAAGTTTTCGAGCTGAATAATACTGGCAAACAGTGAAGTGCAAGCCCAAGCGGAGGCAACCGGTTCATATAAATGTAAGTAACGTTAATAAAGTTATTTTACTGATGTACACTGTGGTAAAATCGGCTTGAGAATGTTAATCCGTCACTTCCACTAAGTGCAAAGTGTTAGTGTTTCTTATCCATGGCAGTGTGCACTACAGAGGGAAGTGCTCAGTGCACACTAGGCACTGCATTTCAGTGCACTCACGTAAGTGCGAGATTTCAGACATGAAATTAAAGTGTTCTGGGAGCATATTTTGGGGCATATTTAGGGTTTACACTGTAAAAATAGGCATTTTAGGCATTTTATAACCAAAACAAAACAACAAGCTTTTTCACTATACGTGGGTGCTCTTGGAACGTAACCCCTGCGAAAAGTGGTGGATTATTGGATGCGATAAGTTACATAACAATATGCTTTTCTGGGTTAATCATGATATTAATTCATCAGAACATTGACCAGTGGCATGTTTCATGCTTCAATCTATACAACCTTGCACCACATCTTAGATTTGCCTGTTTCAATGCTGTTGTTGGTCTTTCCTTTGTAAGTACAGGTTTTTTGAACAGCTACACGTCCACCGTATTGATTTGTCTTCTCACAGTGGAAGAATGGACAGAAACATCTGTAGATTTCTGTAGATCTAAAGCAGAAGGAGGGTTGATTTTCCTCTCTCTCTCTCTCTCTCTCTCTCTCTCTCTCTCTCTCTCTCAGATGAGAGTTTTAAGTGCTTTATCTGATATCTGGTTCAGTTTCGGTCATCTGCGGGCTCTTGCATCTTTGTTATGAGTCCCACTTTCTCTTTACATGTTTTTTTTAGCTCTAGTTTTGGAAACTCCTGTTTTTTCACCATGTTTATTATCTTCTATCTAATCTTTTCAGAAGAGTTTCTGTTATTCCTTTTAGATACACATGAGAAAGAAAGGGATGTGTGGGAAGGAATTAAGCTGTTTGTAGGATTGTTAGTGGTTCTTTGAAGGGGAATATAATGGATTTGGGAGGACACTGTAACTGTGTTGAGGATTGGAAGGATTAAAGAGTTAAAGGTCAGAAAAAAAGGTAAAGACACATTAAATACTGACTGATTTGATGTCAGCCTTAGTGTTTGGGTGATTTTGTGTAATCATCTGCCAAATATCCAGATGCTAACAATGGTCTGGAATGCATTCAGCAAAAGGGTGGTCTCGGACTTTTGAACTGCACTATACATGCTGCTCTGGTGCTATACAGCAATGTGGTTTTAAGGTGAGAACTCATGGTGTGAAGAAAATGTCAACCTCACACCTTCACCGGCACATGCTCAATGACATTCATGATGCAGCCTGCCAGCCAGGCTGTATCACCATTTCCACTGTTTCAAGAAGTCAGTACTAGGTGTTAGAAACCACCCGCAGGCTCTCTCTCTTTCTCCTTTACTCTCTCACTCTCTCTCTCTTTCTCTCTCTGTCTGTCTCTCTTTCTCTCACTGTCTCTCTCTCTGGTGGATCTAAACCATCCACATCACCTCCAGCTGACTGAGCCAGTTTTGCTACAGCTTTGTGATGGATTGATTTTTCCCCAGTGTCTTGACACAGGTGTGAAAGTTGTACCTGTCCCCCGCACCAGCAGAATGCGGTTGTCCTGCAATGCCACAGGCCCCAGAATGCTCCGCTTGCGATTTCGTGAGCTCTGGTGTTGGAACGATGAGCTTGGTGGCTCACTAAATCTATGCTTTGCCATTCTGCTTTCAACGGACTGCTTTATCCAAATCACTTTGCAACTATCACACCTGCTGTGAGGACTCTTCCCAGCACAGCACGGCAGCAGCACAATGCCATCCCAAACATCAGTTTCTCCAACCAACATTCGCCAATGATCGAGAGCCCCTAGGAGAACAGGTTAACAATGAAAGAAGCCTTCTGCTCCTCATGCACCGCGCCTGCAGCCTGCCTGGACCACTGCTCTCCTTGGACGTGCTACAAAGAGGCTGCAGCAACATCATCCGTTGTTATGGCAGGAGGGGGAGCCTCCAGGGACTCTTGCAAGACGGAATAGCCACCGCTGGCCCACGGAGGGGATTTATGCCACATTCCTCTGAGCAAAAGGGAAGCGGTGAGCCAGGGAAGACAAACAGAGCTGTCGACCAAAGCCGGTGGCCAGTGAGCCCTTAGGGGCAAGAAGGTATTAGGGATGAAAGAGTGTATGTAGACAACAAAGAGGAAGAGAATGGGATTCGGGGTCCTCTTTTGTGTGAGGGGCATTTATCAACCAACAGAAACAACTCACAGAAAAAAAGGCTTAAATGTGCATTATGTCGAAGGCTTCTAGAGAAGATATGCGATTTTATTTATATTCCACAGCACTAGAGGTGTGAATAATGCAACCAAGGGTGTTTATTATGTGCTGTGGCCGTGCATATTTAAGGCTGTGGTGTATTTAAGGCTCTCGCAAAAGAAAAAAAACATGATTCAGGAGGTTAGCCCACCCCAGGGACAAGAACATGATGGAGAGGGAGAGCTTGTCTGTTCTGAACCATGCTGACCTACTACTGGAGGGCTGAGCTTTCAGCTGACCACTGACCAAGTAAAGGCTTTTGACCCCCCCGTATACTCCAAAGGGACACAAGCACACACTGTTTACAAAGACAGCTCAAAGAAACCTATTGTGTATCCGTAAAGTGATAGAAACAGACATTTATCACAAACAACACACAAAACAATAACCGAAAGGATGTTGGTTTGCAGTTCTTCATCCATTTTGAAGCCAGTAAACAGCTTACAGGGAGAACAAAGTTAAAATAGAACAGTCTCTTATCTCTGGCCCTAGAGTCCCACTGTTCTGCCTATTTGAGTTTTTCCTGCTCCCAACACATCCAGTCCAAAGAATCGGCTCATTAAAAAGAAATTCCACCATTTTTCCAAACGCCACTGAGATGGCTTGATGTGAAATAGGACAGTGCGGGGAAAATGATCAACTCCAAAATGAATCTAGAAAAAAAATTCATAATCGCTTAGATATCTGGTTCTCACTGCTGTGAACAATTCTGACTCTGAGACAGAGCATTTCACATCAGACCCCTCTGAAAGACGTTGTTTACGTTGCCATGATTTAATTATACAGAAATTAAAGAAAAATTAAATTACCCTTTAATGAGCCCCTACTGACTGGGTGTGCTGGAACAGGGAAAGCATTAAAATGAGAAGGGCAAGGAGCCTCGAGCTCCACTCACATCACATATTACTCTGATCAGATTATTTAATCATTACAAACTATTTTGATCCAACTACAATGATCTGCCATTAATGTGCCCCTCGTCTGATGTGCGTTATAACAGGCTTCTGTTTGAAAATGAAACTGCAGTGGATGGGAAACTCGGAGACAAAGAGCTGTCTTTCACGCCGGACATAGCTTGCTCGCTACTGCCATCTACCGTCAGTCTAGGGGTGCACGCTCAGTTTAGGAGACTCACCTGATGAGTCCTGACGTCTTACTTCAAGCTTTAGTGGACTTTCACTAGGGCACATGGCCAAGTATTTAGCTGACGTTTATTATCTAACTCAAAATTTGGCAGTGCCTTAATTTAGATTGCTAAAATCAACAAAAGGGTGCGTGTTTTTCTACTCCGAAGTGTTGCAACGTAGAACCACAAACACGCGCAACATATACAGGTATGCTATGTCTGCCATAAAACTTGTTGAGAATCTTTTTTTACGTTAATTAATCTGTACATTTGTACCTTTACCAGGTAGTTGCTTCGGCAGAAGTTTGCAAGGGAAGCTGGTATAGTACAAACTACAGCTGATGAAGCAGGCTTTCGAAAACAATTATATAAGTAATGGATGGAGGGAGGGATGGAGGTGAGGGAGGGGTGGAGGGAGGGAGGGGTGGGGTGGGGACGCTGTGCTCCAGCAGAGCTTTATGTCTAGCAACACCCGTGACTAAAACCTAGATTGTATCTGAAAAGTCGAATCCTTTCCTTCCACATTCATTGACTGACGGATCTATATGTCGGCTCTACGAATATACATACACTATATGGACAAAAGTATAGGGACACACTTTTGTTTCTTGGCTGGGCTGGGGCCCTTACTTCCAGTGAGTTCTTAATGTTTCAGCAGATCAAGGACGACGCCATGCTTCCAACTTTGTGGACACAGTTTGAGGAAGAACCTTTTCTATTCCAGCTTTATAAAGACATGGCTGGATGAGTTCAATGTGGAAGAACTTAACTGGCCTACACAGAGCCAGAACCTTTGGGATGAACTAGAATGGAGATTGTGAGCCAGACATTCTTGTCCAACATCAGTTCCTGATCTCATAAATGTTCTACAGAATAAATTGGCACAAATTCCCACAGAAACTCTGCAAGCTTTTGTGGAAAGCCTTCCAAGAAGAGTGGAAGCTGTTATAGCTGCAAAGGGGGACTTGCTCCACCTTAAAGTCTATGGATTTGTATGCAATGTCAAAGTCCCTGTTGGTGTACTGGTCAGGCATCACATAGTGACACCTTGGGCTACACGTCAAGTAAAATCTGGGCAAGCAGGTGGAAAAGAAACTTCATTAATGCCAGGGGAGTGTGCAGCACTCATCTTAAAGATGTTGGGTGGAGTTCTGAATTACTCCAGAGAATGCAGGGTCACTGCTCCAAAGCACCATGGCCATCACTCGTTACTGGAGATGGTAAACGTATGCTCCTGCTTTACAAGAGTGTTCCATTCTATAGATTATGCATATATGTGTGTGTGTGTGTGTGTGTGTGTGTGTGTGTGTGTGTGTGTGTGTGTGTGTGTGTGTGTGTGTGTGTG
>JBBPDC010000084.1:16996049-17008004 GCA_037974485.1 Hemigrammopetersius urotaenia | reverse complement strand
TCTCCCTGGAGCAACTTGGGGTTAAGGGTCTTGCTCAGGGACCCAGTGGTGGTGCTGAAGGTAGGATTCAAACCTCTCGGTCCAGAGGCAAGTATCCTACTACTAGGTATTTGAAGATTTTCTGAGAGGGTACACAGTGTAAAAACTTCAGTCCTGTATGAAAAGTGTTTAAAACATCTGCATGGAGCAAAGTCAGACATGACACATTACTCTCAACTCCAACGAATAATCAGTAATAATTGTATATCGAATCTATTTCATGTATTCAAAATAATATGTGGTGTGTGCAAATGTTTGCGCACCCTTTAGGTCTATGTTAAACACTGGTATGAATGCGTTATGCTTTGTGAGGGTGTGGCAGCCGGAAGCACATGAAATATTGTTAAAAGGCAATTTTATTTATAACGCACTTTACAAACAACAAAGTTGACCAAAGTGCTACAAGTGCAACAAAATAAGACAAATACCAAAACAAAATAAAAATCACATAAAATACATTAAAATGAAAATGAATAGAAAAAATTAGAAATAGAAAAAACATGTCATACTGTATCAATGTGCGTTTTGAGAAGTGATTTAAAAGCAGACATAGAGGACGCTTTCCTGATGTGTAAAGGCAGCTCATTCCACAATTTAGGTGCTACCACCACAAAGGCCCGATCCCCTCTGAGCTTCCGACCAGTCCTGGGTACGCTCAGGAGAAGCTGATCAGCTGATCTGAGAGACCGAGAAGGTGTATACGGACGAAGGAGCCCAGAGAGGTACAACGGTGTAGCACCAGTCAAACATTTAAAAACAAACAAAAGCAATTTAAAATGGATCCTAAAATTCACAGGCAGCCAGTGAAGAAAAAGTGAGTAAAGAAAGGATTCTGCTAAATATCAAAATATTATGGAAGCTAAAGTTAAAGACAAGAATCCAAACTACTTCATCCTCCCCAGATTATAGAGATGATGATAAACTTAGAAAATCAACTAAATGTTCAGGTTTGACCAGGTGTGTCCACACGCAAAGCAATTTCTAAGCATATTACAACTGATTTTTTGTGCAGTTGCTTCCAAAGTAATGTGCTGGTGATGAATAATGAATAATAGTGCTAGAATACTTACATTATATATTATACTAACCTATACTTTATAGACCACATTACACAGAGTTTTAAATGAGGCAGCTGCGCAATTTCTTTTGTTCATTATCATTCAGGTCTAACTATAAGCCACAAAACTTGTTCTGGCTGCTGTAAACCATATCTATACCTTTGATAAATATTGAACAGTTCCCAGGTGATTTTTTACATTGTAATTTGCTCCACTGGAAGCTATATGGATTAATATTAACACTAAAGAATACTAAAGCAACCTTGGAGCATACTGGAAATGTAATGTTTCAGATATAGGCACTACTAGTTTAAGGTACTTCTAAGGAAGGACACAGTAAAAACTCTCTCTAACTGACATCTCTGGCGCTGTTGGGGTTTTCGTATGAAATTATTATGAACCAAAAGCAAGACCTTGAAAGCTGTCAAAAGAAATGCACACGTTTAGGATGCTGAAAGAAGGGAAGTCAAAACTGAAATACATTAAAGATAAAGGGCATCGCAAAGTCAATATCGTAAAATCACATTGTTATGTAAAGCAACTGCTTGTTAGAAGGGCTGAGGTGAACAAATGCGGTTGCAGTAAAAAAACAAAAAAAACACTGAAAACCTCGGTAACTGAAACCACCTCCAGCGTAAAGAGTAAAGGTACAGTTTCTACTTGTAAGCAATTTTAGCAACATAGCAACAGAAAGGACATGCTATTTAAACATTCAAAGTAAATCTGAACCTACTTCATCTGTCTCTGTTTCAAAGAACATTGGAGGCCATAAGCAACATCCATCTTCTTACTCCTCTCACCGCAAAATTAATTTTGACCAGGGAAATAATTGAAAAACTGAAAAGCCTCTAAAAGTGTACACTCGGGGCCCTCTGGTGGTCAGAGCGCCAGTTTCTACAGTTTACAGCAAAAAGACCCGGAAGAGTAAAATTGTTTTGTTTTTGTTCGTTTTTTTTACAACTTTATGTTGCAAGCTGTTTCATGCTTACACTAAACGTAAACCTTAACCTACCCCCTAACTTATGCTGAGCTGTAAAGGAAAGGCCAAAACCAAAAGAACTAAATGCTAACAAATGATTGTAAAGGATCAAAGGACTAATTTGATTTTGATTTCATGTTTTATCCCAGTCGCCAGGGTCTTCTTTTCAGCGGATAGTTCTTGTAAAAGTGTTAAAGGGACGTCTGCATAATTCAGGTGCAGGGTGTTAAACTTTTTTCTCTTGGGGGTGGGGGGGGTGGGGGGGTGAGGGTGGGGTGCAGTTCTTGTGGTAGATCAAGAACCAAAAAGACAAAACAATTTATAAATAAAGATGGTAGCCAGCAGTGATGTGAGGGGCGCCCTGGATGGGTTGTGTTCCACTTATCAGAAAATTTCAATGGTTTAAAACTTTCTATTTTATAAAATGACCCCAAAGTTTGTTGCTAAAATACATATACACATTTAAAAGGGCAATATGAAGGGGGGGGTGTTTAAATCTCATTGGATGATGATGTTGTGGGACTTGAATAATTTTCTGGCAGGCCAAACAAAACATCCTCATGGACCACAGGCCATGTCTTGTGTCCTCTTGATGTAAGTAAGTGTGTGACAACAGTAATTTTTGACGGTTTTGTCAAAAATGCTTAAGGATATCGCGTCCTTCCCTTTATCCAACTTTTTCCCACAAACTGAGTTTATGCCCTTCCGCTGTCTCTATACCCTTTCTCACCCCGCTTCAACACTAAAGGTGTTAAGTCTCCAGGACACACACTCACACCCACCCATTTGTCACTTTAGCCCTCTGCTAAAACTAATCCGGCTTTTCAGATCAGTCCAAATGGCCCAAATTATGTGCCACCTCCAAACTGCAACTGTCCCCACACCACCCCTTTGGTGATATGTACACCTCTACTTAAAAAGCCACCAGAGGACGATAAGTGAAAAGTTTAGTAGAGGCACTTTGAAGGAGAAGTTAGGAGAAGCCTTGGGGAAATACTAAGGGACATTAAGGCAGTCTTCTAGACTAAATGTTCTGAGGAAACTGTATCCTTTAAATATATTAAAAAAAAGCATTCGATACGAACTTGTCTTTTGAATGCAGAGCAGTGCGAGCAAGAAGAAGCATTGCGGCACACATTTGATGGAGTTTGATAAAGCATTAAATCCTCAAGGGGCTTTTGAAGAATTCTGCCATTTGAAAATGGTGCAGGGAATTCCATTTTATTCCAGTTCTGAACTGTTATCTGGGCCCTCTGTAAAGCTTGGCTATGCATTGCTTGGTGCCTTAGGTATGATTTATATCAGCCATATGTATTTAAAATTATTAATGAATTTCAACACGATCAAAAATTGACTCAAGCCCAAATACTTTCCAGTATTTATACTTGCCAGGACATTCTAGTGGATCCAAACTTGCATAGCACCCTTCTATAACCTGAATTCATAGAAGTCATAACTTGTGTCCACTTACGACATTTGTGTGGGCTTATGTTCCCTAAACAGCCATCATCTATTTTTTACACACAGTTTTCTCTCTTTAAATAATCAGGAAGTTTAACACTAATATATGTAAATTGCCTTTTTGATGATTGCCTGGCTTTCTGGGGTGAAAACCCCCTTATAACAATGGCATGAGTGGGCAGGGCTAAACTGCTAGAGGCTGAATAAGTGTATATACGCAAAAGTGTTGGTTTTTGTGACATTAATTCAAAATGGTTTATTTTTGCAGCTTAGTTACCATATATGCATTGAATGGACTGCAGAGTGAAAGGTGCATTTTGTGGCTTTAGCAAAGTTTACGTACTACATCAGTATCTATTATTTAAGATATATGGGGGAAAAAATCAGGTTTTCCATGTTATGAACCACTTAAGAATACCTGAGCTGGTTTCCCAAGTAATTACTGAGCAATAATGTACTAACTGTAATAGAACTGGAGGTTTTAAAAGTGGTAAAAGGCCATTTAAGAGGTAAAAATACCATAGATCTCAATACGGTGCTGCCTGGTTGATAATGTGGGGTGGTGGTAGCTCACTGGGTAGGGTACTTGCCTCCAGACCAAGAGGTCATGGGTTCGAATCCTACCTTCTGCACCACCACTGGGTTCCTGAGCAAGACCCTTAACCCTGAGTTGCTCCAGGGAGAGACCGTAGTTAGGGAATGGAAGTCGCTTTGGATAAAAGCGTCTGATAAATGCCGCAAATGTAATAAAATCATCGAAAATATGTTTCAAATTTAGTCCTATCAGTCACTATCTGTCCACATCTCTTCTAATTACTGAATACCATGCCTCATGCTGACACCACTGCCAACACAGGCGCTCCACACACACACACAGCTTGAATGATTTCCACAGATAAATGCTGCTACTAGAAACAGACGCTCTGGAGCTGCTGCACCAGCAAAAGTTCACCGTGCTCAACACCAAGTGAGGACTAGAAAGCACTGGCCTGTGTCCTCTGGAAGTGATGGACTTCCATCTCATACTTTTGGGATGATTTGGAGTGGGATTTGTGATCCAGAACAAATAGCACAACACTATTACTTACTAACGTCTTTGTGGTTGAATGCAATCAAATCCTCAAAGCAATGTCTGAACATATAGTGCACCTTTGGCCGCAGAATAGTGCTCCACTAAATGCCACAGAAAATCTTTCCTTCCCACCACCATCAGACTGTACAACTCGCTCTGTCACTCATCCAGACAATAGTTTGTGCAATGGCCTGATGCTACTTTGTTGCACAATGTCTTGCCAGGTTCAAATCACTATCATTATGTGTATCCCTACGTGCATTATTATCTCACTATGCAATGATGTGCAATAGTTCAGTTCTTATCGGGTGCTAAAACATCATTATGTGCAAAATCAGATTATGTGCAACAGTCTCACCGTGTGATGTTTTCTGAATCTGTGTTAAAACATGATCATTTTGTGTGATTTGCAGTAGTCTTACCATGTGAAATATCACTACTTATATTACTTACATACTATTGAACACTGTAAGTTACTTATCTGTAGTATTTATACCAAGCATTTGTGTATATAGCACAGTGTATTTACATTTTTGGTTTTTCTTCAGATTTTTCATTGAGTTCATCCTGACTGTATTTTAAATTGTTCTCGTCTCTGTGTGTCTGTGTGGTAATAACATAAGCAGTTTCCTCCGGGATCAGTAAAGGTTTCTGATTCTAATTCTGAAAGCCTTTCAAGAACCAACAAGCAGGCAAACTGCATATTAATACTATTGAGTTCAGAAGAAATGTCTAAATATGTGGTGTATCTTGTTGTTATAACATGCAGAAGTCAAGTTGTCACTTTCCAGTCTGCTTTTTCACAGCCTGCCTCGAATAGCACGTCTGATCACACTCACACCTCAACACATGGCTCATCCTGAGAGACCGGCGCTAATGCTCTTAAAGGCACCAGACGAGGCCTAATCATGCCTGTGATCTGCCTTTAGCGTCCTGACTCAGTGAGAAGCCACGAGGAAGCCTGAGGTCATGTGACCCTCCATGTCCTCGTCCATTTCTCTGGGCAATAGTGAACGTCCAATGTTTATTTCCAACATTCCAACACTACAGCATTGCTTATTACCAACATTAGCCTGCGTTAGCTAGCATCGGGCTGTCGCAGAAGCTAGAAAAGCCACGCTAAGGAAGAAAACTGGCAGCTAAAGCTCTTGGCATGCTTAACAATGGGATTATCCCCAAACCCAGATGAGTGGCTTAGTAGGCCTGCCATTGCCTTAATTATTTGGAATTAAGGACCAGCATTAACTTCAAGAGCTTTGATTGAATTGCTCTGTTTACATCACGCTCTGGCCTGACTAGTGGAGTAGACCTATTTCTTTATGGCACCAGTTGGCAGTTGGATTTGGCGTTTCTTTAGCCAAGCAAAGAAACTTGTATTTTGTGTATTCATTTATTTGTGGTTCAGATATATTTTGGAATAACACTATGCATTCGAAATGCATCTCTAAAACCAGGAAGTTTGTTGTCACAAAACATGTGCTAATAAGATCACAGGTTAAAATTCCAAGTTTACATATACTGTCCAAGCTGGTTTCAGTATGTGAGGAGCTACAACAAAAGGGCATTGCCTGTAAAACCCCATTCAACAAATGGCATTACAAAATAAAAGTGTAGCCAACACTGCCAACCTCACTTCCATTAGACAACCTTTTAAAAAACATATTCAAATTGTGACCTAGATGATAAAGTATTTCCAAATCTCCAGTTCATTTATAAATTATCCATTGCATTCATATGGAGAGCAGCCAAGGGTCAACAGCAACAGGGGCAGACATGCACCTTCATATGCCACATGCCTCCATTTAAAGATGCTACTTATGAATATACATAATATACTTATACTTAATTATAGAATTATATTAGATGTACTTGCATATCTACAATTTTGGCACCATACATCCTGTATTTCTTTGTATTTTCTGTATACAAGATCTAGATTGTTTATCATATTGTATTATTCATGTATACACTATATATGTATATATAGTATAAACATATACAAATAATACTTATATACATATATCTTTATTAATCTATATTGCCTATTCATGTTATAGATTGTATGTATCTTATGTATGATTGATATATTATATTGATATATTATATTCTTTAGTACATTGTTCATTGTTTCTTTGCATATTGTTGTTGTTGTTGTTGTTGTTGTTGTTTTATACTGCTATGCGTGAGAGACACCCAGAGACGACCCAGAATCTAATTTCAGACTTTCAAACTTGGTTATTAATATTTAAACGCATTTCTGATCCTGATCCAGACATATAATTATATTTATACAAAATATATACATATAAATACTTATATACACTTCAACATTTACAAAAACATTTGAAAACATTTTAAAGTCTACGTTTACTTTAAACACTTATTAAAGATTTTGTGATTTGGACTTTTATTTGTTAACTCTCGACCAAAGCACATGTAGCCTCCACAATGTTGCCCTATGCGAATGATACTGTGTGTAAGACGACAAAAGGGGCTGTGGGCGGATTTTTGTTTTGTTGTTTCTTGTTTTGCTCGGACACCGTATGCCGAGCGAGGAGCAGGTTGCAGGCAGCCTCGCTGAAGCGGTTCAGTTCGTCTGAAGACCCTCAGTCGGTGAACCGTGGAGAGACCCTCATAGACACCATGAGTGGAGCAGTGGAGGAATGTCAGAGGGGTTTGGTCCACTTAACCGGAGGCCTAAAGCGACTGTGTGGTTAATTAAAGGGAAGGACTGAGGAGGATCTGTGAATGGGCCGGTTTGCACTGAATAACCACATTAATGACAGACCCCCTTTGATCAGTGAGCCTTGTGTCTATTAGAGTCGTTATAGTCCCACCACCATAATGAACGGCTCTCAGTAAACCCATTCATCCATCATTTCATTATCTCAGACTTGTGTCTGACAGGTTGTCTACTAAAACAGAGTTTTGATAGCGGTTTCCGACGCATTACAATAGTTTTACACTAGACTCAGTCTCCTAAAAACGTTTCTTCTCCGTTATTAATACCGCTTGTTTTCCTGCCGATTTCTGGTTATTTCTTCCAAACCAACAAGGTTTTTATAGATGCCCTGCTGATATAGGGCTAATTCCATTGTTCTATTTTCTATTTTATAATTGGCAATAAACAGGTAGACTAGCAGGATGGATGGATAAATAGTTAAATTGGATGAATGGATGGATGAACATAGATAGATAGATGGGTAGATAGATAGATAGATAGACAGATAGATAGACAGACAGACAGACAGACAGACAGACAGACAGACAGACAGATAGATAGATACATGATAGAAGTGAACAGATGCTCAGTGCTGTGACAGTGGTTTAATAGTATAGGAGTGCAGCCCTTCTGCTAGATCTTGTTGTGGGGCCCGGGTTCAGCAGTCTGAAGTGTGACGAACAACAGGGTGCAACATCCTAACACCTTGTGCTTTGCACGTCTGACAGATGGCAGGCTGACACCTGCCTCGCCCCGTGGCCCACAGGGTGACAAAACTCTCCAGCTAAAGCACAGGCTTTCGTTTTGTCACCCAGCCGTTTGCCGGTCCCGGAATGTGCACCAAATTAGTCATCCCAGCGGGATAGACAAGAAAACAATAATGAGGGAGCCAGAATCATAGATAGTTTCAGTGTCGGTTCTGTGGAGAGCTATGATTGGTTGGTTCACCAAACAGAAAACAAAGATGTTGCTGTGTTTGTGCTGAATATGAATAAGAGTTGCTTTATCTGTATAAATAAATAAATAAATGTGAAAATATATAAATAAAAATACATGTGCAATCATAGTTGTGGCGGTGGCTGTTCTTTATTTATTAGGGAGAGAGATACACCTAGTCTATCTATCTATTATTATTACTATTGCTGTTTTTTTGTTTTTTTGTTTGCCCATTTCTTTGGTTTTAAAACGAATGCTGTCCCATACAATAGTTTACACTGACTTGTTGATGTTCTCAGTGAAAATAAGTGCACATCCTCTACGGAGAACACACTTGGATAAGCACTTTCCTGCTAATTTTTTAAAACATTTAAAAGTATTATTACAATTTTTAGATTAAATACCAGGTGCGCCCAAGCTTTTGTATAGGACTGCATTTATCACCATTACCTTCTAAAGGTGATTTAAATCAAAATTACTGAGGCGTTGCTGTGTGCGAGCTGAATGTTTGAGTTTGTGGCTGATGCGACATCATAATATAAAGGGTGCCTTCATCTCGTAAATCGATTTTACCATCATCACCTTCACCATAATCATCATGACCCACAATAATCCATACAGAAGAGTCTGTATTCAGAAACTTGAAGATATCTTTGTTAAGAATGTTTAAACTAGTAAGTGTCCAAAACATACTTGTGATGCCGTTCTTCGGCTGTCCCAGTTAAATCTATTTATGCACTTACTGACAGGTTTCTGGAATGAAATAACAAATGAATGAATGAATGAATGAATGAATGGGAAAAATAACTAAATTAAGCCGCGTGTGCTGGCGGCCAGTGGGCTGCATTTGTGGCCCAAGTAAAATAAATACAGTTTGTGCTTCTTTGTGTTGAGCAAAATGAGATTTTACTGAAACAAACGAAGCTGGCCATTTTGTTCTCCATAAGGAGACAATTTGTAAGGAATAAATGTCACACTTTTGTCTGAGCTAAAATAAGAGAAGAGTTTGTGGAGCCTTTTGGTGGTCCTGAGGAATCCCATTGGTCGGTGAGAACCTAATTAGCATAAGTCGTTTGGCTTAAATCCAGCAGCCGGAGCACATTCTCCACTCAGGATCAGCAAGAGAGAAAGAGTTACTCCCGCTTTAGATGGCCTGTCAGTAGTTTTGCTTACTTTATTAACCTGTTGGTGAAAAGAGATGGAAGTCAGAAATAAGTTAGTAAGTTTCAGTCTAGTGGTGGTCTTTGCTTCTTGGGCAGCGAGTGGAACGACCACCAAGTATTACACGTATGAGGAGGACGCACCCGGGACCCTCATTGGCAACCTTTCAATGGATCTGAGCATAGATCCATCCGAAGACCCCAGCACGAGCTTCCGCTTCATGCAGGAGAACAACTCGTCGCTGATTAGGCTGCGCACGAGCGACGGGGTCCTGACGGTGGGCGAGCGCGTGGACCGCGAGACCCTGTGTGCGCGCGCCCCGCAGTGCGTCATCGCCACGGACGTCGTCGTTTTCTATAAGGAAAAGTTCAACCTGATCCACGTCGAGATCCACGTGAGGGACATCAACGACCACGCGCCTCTCTTCCCGCGTGACCAGATGGAGCTCGAGATCTCCGAGGACGTGGCCGTGGGCTCGCGCTTCCCGCTGGAGGCCGCAGGAGACCTGGACGTGGGCAGCAACTACATCCAAAGTTACCAGCTCATCCACAACGGCCACTTCGGCATCGAGGTACGGAGCGGAGAAGATGGCCAGAAGGTCGCCCAGCTTGTACTGGTGAAACCGCTGGACAGAGAGCTCGAAGGTTCTTACACACTCCAGGTCACCGCAAGCGATGGTGGGAGCCCATCCAAGTCCGGGTCAATGACGGTTCGCATCACAGTTCTGGACTCCAACGACAACAGCCCCCAGTTTGAGCATGACACTCTCAAAGTGGAGCTCCACGAGGACGCACCCGTGGGCTTTCTTTTGCTGCAGGTGCAGGCGATCGACCCTGACCTTGGCGTGAATGGAGAAGTCCACTATGACTTTGGGGAGGATGTCTCAGATGAGATCAGAAGCACTTTTGACGTTGATGCCTTCACCGGAGCTGTGACCATGAAGTCCACAGTTGATTTTGAGACGAGAACATCCTACGAGCTGCGCATACGGGCCTACGACCTGGGGCCGAACTCTGTCCCGTCGACCTGCTCGATCGTTGTTGACGTTGTGGATGTGAACGACAATGCGCCGGAAATCAAGGTCAAGCCAATGACGTCACCCAGTGAAGAGATGGCCTACATCACCGAGGCGGCGGCCATAGAGAGCTTTGTGGCGCTGGTCAGCACCACGGACAGGGACTCAGGTGCCAATGGCTATGTACACGTGAGTCTCCATGGACACGAGCACTTCAAACTGCAGCAGGCATATGGTGACACTTTCATGATCGTCACAACGTCAGGCTTGGACAGAGAGAAGATTCCTGAATACAACCTCACCTTGGTAGCTGAAGATCTCGGCTCTCCACCTTTCAAGACATTCATGCAGTATACCATCCGGGTCAGTGACGAGAACGACAACCCCCCACAGTTCAGCAAGCCCGTTTACGACATTTCAGTGATGGAGAACAAAGCGCCTTCGTCCTACATCGCTTCTCTGGTAGCTCGTGATCCTGATGAGGGCTGCAACGGCAAGGTGACCTATAAGCTCCTTGAAAATGAAGTCGAAGGAGTCCTGCTGAGCTCAATTCTGTCCGTGGACCCAGCTTCAGGAACTCTGTATGCAGTGAGGTCCTTTGACTATGAGTATGTGAAGCAGATTGAGGTGGCCATTCAAGCAACAGACGAGGGCTCTCCTCCACTGTCAAGCACGGCTCTGGTCAAGGTCAGGGTGGTGGATGAGAACGACAACGCACCCGTCTTCACGCACCCCATCCTCATCAATGGCTCAGCAGATGTGCCTTTGCCTTACAATGCACCAGTTGGTTATGTTGCCCTGAGGGTCAAGGCTCGCGATGCTGATGACGGGATGAACGCTGAACTGTCCTACACTGTCCAGGAAGACCAACAGGTTCTGTTTTCCATGAACAAAAACTCTGGTGAGATGACCTTGAAGCGTGGCCTGATGTTTGAGTTCGGGGACGTGCTGGAAGTCACAGTGGCAGTGAGTGACCATGGCCGCACGCCCCTGTCTTGCACAGCCACCATCCGCTTTGTGGTGACAGACATGCAGCCACTGGAGGAGCAAATCGTGGTGGTCCTTGAGGCAAGTGAAGAAACAAATGAGCCTGACTTTGACGCATCCCTCATCATCATTCTGCTTCTCGGGGTCGGCTGTGCCTCCTTGCTGGTTGCCATCGTGGCAGTGGCTCTGTCACGCAGGAACGTCCCGAGGGATAGCTCCATCAGCAAAATGGAGCACGGCGCACCAGGATACTTCAAAAAGACCCCGCTGCCAAGCCACAGCATCGACTCGTCCGACTCCGGCAGCTTCTGCGGTGGCAGCACCACCATCACAGAGCAAATTTCCTCCTCCAGGGACGACTATTCTTATGAAGAGGAACAAAGCAGAGACTCTGAAAATAAGGTAATTAACAAACTAATGGTATATCAGTGTTTTACACTGGTACTTGGCGGGTGTGTGTGTGTGTGTGTGTGTGTGTGTGTGTGTGTGTGTGTGTGTGTGTGTGTGTGTGTGTGTGTGTGTGTG
>JBBPDC010000084.1:16936080-16947225 GCA_037974485.1 Hemigrammopetersius urotaenia | reverse complement strand
ACTCCCTCCATCTCCCCCATTCACCCCATCACCCCCAGTCACCCCATCAGCCCCAGTCACCCCATCTCCCCCACTCACCCCCATTCACCCCATCTCCCCCACTCACCCCCATCACCCCCATTCACCCCATCTCCCCCACTCAATCTATCTCCCTCATTCACCCCATCACCCCCACTCACCCCATCTCACCCCCATCACCCCAGTCACCCTATCTCCCCCACTCACCTCCATCACCCCCACTCACCCCCTCTCCCTCACTCAACCACTCTCCACAATCACCCCATCTCACCCACTCACCCTATCTCCTTCACTCACCCCCACCACCCCCACTCACCCCATCACCTCAGTCACCTTATCTCCCCCATTCACCTCCATTACCCCCACTCACCCCATCTCCCTCACTCACCCACTCTCCGCCACTCACCCCATCTCACCCCAGTCACCCTATCTCCCCCACTCACCCCATCTCCCTCACTCACCCCCATCACCCCAGTCACCCTATCACCCCCACTCACCCCATCTCCCCCACTCACTCTGCCAAAGCCTGCAGATCACTTGACTTCCACAGAATTGTCATTTGAACTCAGTGACACACACACACACACACACACACACACACACACACACACTACTTCTCCACAGTGCCACACCCGGTGTACTGAGCAAAAAAACCCTCCTCAACCGTGTGTGTGTTGGGGGGGGGGCATCTGAGCTGTGCAATGTTTCTCTCTCCGGCAGGTGGGTGGGGGCAGAGACGGGAGGAGGAGAGGACTGGAGGAAGATAAGAAAAAGGAAGGAGAGAGAGTAAGAGAGAAATAGAGAGAGAGAGAGACAGACAGAGTGAGAGACAGAAAGAGAGAGTGTGTGTCTCTTGCCCTGGTGTGAGCTGAAGCAGCTGTGGCGGGATGTTTGGAGGGGGGTCTGTGGACCCGGACGCTCCTCTCTCCGAGCTCTTCAACAATGTGGAGTCCGCCGCGCCGCTCGGTTGAGGAGTGGCGCGGGGGGGTTTTCCGGTGTCGAGCCGGGGGGGGTTTGATGCCAGTGGGCTCCGGGGCACGGCGGTGGTCGCGGCACGGACTTCAGCAGCTCGTGCCATTCGGCGCGCGGACAGGGTCGGAGCGGCTGGAGGGTCCGCCCGCGCGCTGCTGATGAACGGGGCGCCAGACCGGGACACGATCAAACCAGACCAGAACCAGCAGCACCAGACCGGCGGGACGCGCTGGTTTTCTCAGCTGTTCTTCTTGTTGTTGTGGTTGTTATTGGTGTTACTGGTGTTATTGGTGGTGGTGAGACATGGCAGCTGCGATCGCCAGCGGTCTGATCCGCCAGAAGAGACAGGCGCGCGAACAGCACCTCCACAGACCCACCACCCACCGCAGGAGGAAGAGCCCCAACAAGAACAAGGGGCTCTGCAACGGGAACCTGGTGGACATCTTCTCTAAAGTCCGGATCTTCGGTCTCAAGAAGAGGAGACTCCGGAGACAAGGTCTGGACCAAACAAACAAAAAAAAAAAAACAACGAGCGATTGATAATAATAATAATAATAATAATAATAATAATAATAATAACAGCAGTAGTAATTGTAATAGTAGTAATAATAATAAAAATAATAGTAATAATAATGATACACCTGTTCATATTGAAAGTTAATTGCACGCCCGACACGCAGTCTGAAGGAAAGCTGGGCGTTTTGCTTGTCTCACATTTAATCTGTTAATCATTATTTTGCATGGAAATGACGACTTTAATTACACTTAGGTGACAAATATATATCTTCAACTTTGATCTGATATTAGAGGCCACTCTCTCAAAGCTTCTTAATCCATTCTTTGATTTTTTTTTACATATTTCTGGACCTGCAGTGTCAAGATGTTTATTTGCGTCTTACGGAATATGAAATACATTAGAATTTTTTTAAGATTACTTTGAAAAGCTTAGTCATAGATTGGTTTATTTCTGTTCGTTGTGTGTGGAGTGTCTTGTTTGGAAAATGAACACTCCTTTCAGTCAGTTTAGTAAGTTCAATAAAGAATTGTATTGATTACATTAAAATCAATGGTACAACACCACAAATACAAAATCAGTAATATCCTTTGGACTGTCTTGTATATTTTGATGCAAATGTAAAAAAGAAATTGTGAATTTAGTGTACATTTCTCCCAGCTCTGGTCCTGGGGGTCAGTGTCCAGTTTAGTTGCTCCCAAACACGCGCACTAAACCTGTTGATTAAAAGGTGAGCAGAACCAGGTGTGTTTGAGCAGGGAAATCATTAAACTGCGCAGAAAACTGGCCCTCCGGGACCTGCTGTCCTACAAGACCTTGGGCCAGTTGTTTTGATGAATGTCTTAATTATTGCTCTTTAAAACTGCATTTGCTTTGATGCTCATAAAGCTGAATTCTGTTTTTGAGGTTTATCTTATCCATCGAATTAAACCACAGTGGAGGGTGTGGTCTTGGTACCAGCCATTTTAAGTGGGGTTCAGTACTGCTTCTAGTGGACAGGAGTGGCAATTACCACTTTAATGAGCTTAATCACCTGTTTATTGTAAGTAGAGAAGTGTCAACAAAGAAGAAGCTAGAACTGGAGTCGGACATGTTGGACATTCTTCTTTGGTGCTTATCACAACCATGTAACCCTCTAACTCAACTCTAATTTTGTTGGAAATATTCAGTTAACACCTGATATAACACCATATGTCACCTGTTTATTCCAACCAAGTGGACTTTTATTGTTGCTCGGTGTTGAACAGAATAAACGGTGCCACGACAGTGAATTTGGGGGCTGAAGGGTTTGAGAAGCAGCCGTGATCGCCGTGCTCTCCTCTGCCTGATTTATTAGATAACCTGCTGTTTTGGTTGTCAGCTTGTGGCTTATTGCTATAGTTCACTTTTGATTATCTTTAGGAAGGTCCTACTGCCTGAGTGCTGGCATACCGCAGCTTATAAAGCCACAGCAGATGGATGCTTTGGCTCTTTGTGGGTGGTTTTGGTGTTTGTGCCTGTATCAAGAAAGGTGTGTGTCTGAGAGTGCTTGTGTGTGTTTGAGTGTTTGTCAGGGCGGAATATCACACTGTGAATAATAGACGTGGTGTGTGTGTTTGTGTGGGTGTGTCGGTATAGGTGTGTGTATGTGTGTGTGGGTGTGTGTATGTGTGTGTGTGAAGCCTGGGGGGAGAAGTAATGACAGAGACAGGCAGTCACACTATAACAGGTGACGGCCATTTTGTTAAAGTGGCCACACTAAAACCCTTTTGTCTACAGCGGAGCATATAAAAGACTACACATTTCACTGGAAAAACACAGGAGAAGCTAATGGCGTGAGACCGTGTATAAAACAGATAATGTGTGGCCATAAAGAGAGTTATGGGGTATTTAGCCTGCTTAGTGCCTGATGAAGAGGGGGCTGTCACACTTGGTTGACTGAGTTTTGAGAGCGGTCAGGCGGGGGAAGAGGGGGGGGGGGGTGTATGCTCACATGTAGAGGTGTGTATGTTTTTGCACACTATTCTGAATCTGTAAGGTTACCACACAAAAGCAGGGACATTAAAAGCAAAGTGGTCCTGACTTTGTAACATGTGTCTCACACAAACTCCATTTTCATCCCGTTTTATTCGTTTATTATTGGGCACTGAGGTTAAGACACAAAAACCTAATCTAAATGGTATAATCATAATTTTATTGACATTTAATATAACCATTTGGGACCATTGGTCCATTCATCATGATTTTTTCACTCATTGTAAAATGCAACAGGTGTTTTAAAACAATGCAAAAAGGCTTTAAAAAAGGGTTTGTCACAGCATTAAAGAAAAGTACACATAGATATTTGTGCACACATAACCCTTATGGGCTAAAATTATTATTACGTAATCAGTACTTATATATACATATTGCATATGGGACATAATGTACTACTTAAAAATACACACGGATATAGTTTTACATTTGAAAAAATACACATGGGATGCATTACTTTTACATTTAAATACGTTCAGCGCCGTGCAAATGTCTTAGGCACTTAAGGAAATTGTATTTAAAAGCTGTAGCTGGGCAGTATGTATTATCCATTTTATGTATATAAGAGAAAATACAAATAACATCAGTATGGTAAATAATGACTGTATGTATGGAAGTGTGTCAGGATATCACAGATATGCCCGAATCTGTCCTGGGGGTTCAGTGTTCAGTTTATTGATTTCACTGCTCAAACACTCCTTTAACTCTCCTGTTAATTGCCAGGTTTAGTGAGTGTGATTAGGGAGGGGAACTACCAAACTACCATTAAATATCTGTTCGGCTCAATTAGTACTTCATTAGACTAAAATAGATGTACGGCTCATAGAATTTCTCAAATCCATGTAATGGCTGTAGATATTAAGGAGACATCAGGAAGCTTGTCCATGCTAGTCCACACTCACACACACAGACACACACACACACATATATACATATATTTCTTGTTCATATTCATTCTAACTTGTGCTTTTAATGACAGAAAGACATTCACTGCTGAGATAAATGGCTTTAAATTTGCACAACATCCATACTTAATTGATATGGGATTATTATTATTATTATTATTATTATTATTATTATTATTATTATTATTATTATTATTATTATTATTATTATTATTATATTGACACATTTCAATGGTTAAAACATCTCCCATCTCTAGATTGTCATTATCTTGTGTGAACATTTCATGATGAAAGGAATAATAGTAATGCTGGGAGCTGAATGTTTTCCATTACTGGTTTAAATAATAATGCTTGTCTTCTGACAGCAAGAACATTTTTAAGGCATATTTTTATCTTATTATCACATACAATACTGATAAATTGCAAAGGAAATGTAAATGGCTTCATAGATAATTGATATGGAAAGTGTATGTGTGAGTGAAAAAGAGGGATGGAGAGAGAGAGAGAGGGAAGGAGAGAGAGCGAGAAAGAAGACGAGAGAGAAAAAGGCGTGAAAGAGAGAGAGAGAGAGAGAGAGAGAGAGAGAGAGAGAGAGTGACTGAGGCTTCACAGGAAGTCATTCATTTTCCCCTCACTTGAGGTTTATCAGGCCAATTTAATTGCAGCCATGACAACCTGTCCACAGAAAGGCAGTAGTTAAACACATGAAGACACCTCATCATCACTCACACAAACACACACACACACACACACACGCACAAACAAACAACCTCTTAAAATATTGATTTCTGCACTCCTTCTTCTTCTCTCACACATCACTGTCTCTCAGACACACCCCTCTATTGAAAGGGCTTCAATGTTTTCATTCTTCCTTCCTCCTCACGATCGCTCCCCTTTTCCGTCTCCTGCAGCTTAATTGCAAACCTAATGTGTGACTCGATAGGTCGCAACACGTCACAGTGCCGTACAAACACTCCAAATGGGATGTGCCAAATGGGATGTTTGACTTATAATAAACAACAATAGAAGTCTGTAAATGCTACATGTGTATTCTATGTGGGTGAATGTGTTTGGCACAATTAAATGAAGTGCACATAAGGGTTGTATAAGGGATTCAGTCATTTTTGTGCTGGAAACAACCCCTTTCTTTCAGCGTTTTTCAACGCAGAGAACCTCTTAAGTCGCCTGTGCTTGTCTGAGAGCTGCCATCTACACATTGTAATGCGTCCTTGCTGTCTGATCCGCTCTCATACATATCCACTCCATATCTGTCCTTCCGATCCCATGTAAATTATTTAGAGAGCGGGGCTAAACACTGAACCCGTGCCAAAAGAAAAAGAGAATGACCAACATGTTGATTTGTGAACAAAAAATCTCTATATAATGGCTAATTCCTGTTAAACTGATATGCTTGAATGTACAGGAAGTTTGAAATACACAGGTGAGTCGTAGTGATAATCACAGGCAAGTGATACGGGTGGATACAGCAATTTTTTAAGCAATATTGATGACAGTTGATCATGGACGTTCTTAAAAATATTTGATCTATAAATAATACACATATTTAGGTGTGAAAATGAGATTTGATGTACATAAGATTAAAAACCAAATATCTAGACTTTGGGTGATGTTAGAATTCAAATGTGTGCATTTTTACATAACAGGTTACTAAAATCTCATTGTTAAAATCAAGGCAGCAAGGCACCCTTATTTTATGCACAGTTTTTATACCAGAGTTTCAGGTCATTCAGATATGAATCATGTTTAAGGAGATCCTGCATTTCAGAATATGATTGGAAATTAATGTTTTTAAATGTCATTAATGCAATTCCTAGCAACTGAATGAGGAGAAAACTATTAGAACCAAAATCATTATTTCTATCTTTTATAGCTTGCTTTAAAAGTGTCCTGTGACCCACAGTCTTTTCAGTGCCATTTCAATTACAACCTTTTTTTATGACAGAATGTAGAAGTTTAATAGACCCCTATACTCTACATTTTAAATATTACATTTAAAATGAAAAGTAATTGCCTTTTAACAGTAAGTACTTAAGCAGTGGCTCTTGATTTATTGATTTGTGCACAAATATAATTATGTTTCCAATCATAGCTTTTATCAGGGCAACTTAAAAAATAATCTAAAAATGACACATGCTCTATTTTGCGGTTAGATTTTGATTTAAAGACCCTTAATCTTCCACTGTCTGTGGATTTTCTACACCATTCCAGTTTTTTTTTTTTACATAGATTCCACACCAGGGCTAATTTGTTCAGCTTCTGCTATTCAGTGACACAGAAAATCCTCCTCGGTTCTTTCATTCAAATTCCTCTCAGTTGCATCTATGAGGGCTTTGTTAAGCCTTTATGGAACACTGCCCTCTGAAGCTTTAGACGATATAGTGCCATCAGTCACTCTATAGACACTCCACTGGTGCAATAACCGCATCCAGAGGTCAACGTCAGCTCGTTAATATTTCGCCTTTGGATCATTAACACTGATGACTGAACTAATCAGTTAAATCATTGTCCTTAGCAACTGAATTGTCATGTTCACATACTCAGAAGGATTTTTCTGAAGCAACTGGGAACAAGTCATTCAGCTATGGTGCTTCTGCTTCCCTCCATATAAACCAGGCAAATCTGGTCATCAGGTTTGGTCAGAGCCAAACAATATGGCCAGGAAAGCTAGATTCTACCAAAATGTGGAAAGCTGAACTATGGTAAATCATAGTTGTTGTAGAGTTGTTTGGGGTTCTGGGGTTTGATTCCTCATGCAGGCAAACTAAAGTACTCTAGTTAAAAGCTCTTGGGCAAGAATCTTAATGTTAGGTTCATCGATCATACATGGCTGAATCTGTGTACATGCTGATTTGTGAACAAAATCAAGGCTAATTGCTAATAAACTGATATATTTGAGTGCACAGGGAGTTTACAATATGCAGGTGAATCCCTGTGAAAGATAATCACAGAACAAAGGCAAGTAATTCTGGTGGAACGGACAGTTTTAAAGCAATATTTATGCTAGTGATTTGTTGCCAGTTGATCATATATTTGGATTTATTTGGATTATAACATCTTGCTCTGTAAATCAAAATACATATATGTAGGTGCACAAATGAGATTTCATACACATAACTTGGCATATGGTCAAAAATCTACCATCTAGGCTTTGGATGATGTTAGTATTTAGATGTGTAGTTCTGGATAAATGTGTATCTGGATAAAAACATCTGCCAAATATGCTAAAATTAATTGAAACACTGGTAAACAGAAATTTGAGAATGTTTCATGAAGTGATATCTTTGGACTGGTTTGTTTTAATCTGCTGTCATATTAAAAAAAAAATCCAAATATAAGATGTTTTCAAAATCTTAATCTTGTGTGTTTAAAAGATTAACATATTTGTAGTATATATTTTTAATGGATTACATAAAATCTTAAACTAAAATCAACCAAATGAATAGAAAGTAGTTCACATAATATTATAGATTGAGTGATGCCTAACTAAAGCAGCTTTGAAGGCGTGGTTCTTTAATTTTTTTTTGTCGATGAGATATGCAAGAATATATAATATTTTTAAAGTTTAAAGTGTAAAGTTTCAATTCAAACAAGTGGGTTTTTCCCCTGAAAACTATTTTAGATTTTTTTGGTTTTACGTCAACGCACCATGATGCATCAAACTTTAGAGTTCACAAGACCCCAGTAGAACCGGTGACATAAAGCCTCACCCACTTCATGTTGGGTCGGTCTCTTGCCGTTGGCCCAGCACGTCTCAGCACTGCCTGCCCACTCACTGCAGTGCAGGTCACAGCGTCCAGCTGTTCTGTGTGTAAACTTGCAACAACTCCCAAAACTCTTTAGAGTAGTGGCTCTTAATCGGGGTCCTGGAGTTCCACTGCACTGCATATTCTAGAGTGTCCCCCCGATTGTTAGACCAGGACCCGGATGGAGAACCATTAGAGTAGAATGTAAGTTACTGCTCAGATTATTTGTTCTATAATGGACATGTTTTTTCAACACATTTTAAAGAGATTTGTTCATGCAGTGGTGCTTGAAAGGTTGTAGAAATATGACCTGAAAAGTATAAAGAGAACCCAGTATTTCACTTGGTCATTTATTTATTAAAGAAAGTGATCCAGTGTTACATATGTGTCTGTGGCAAAAGTCTGTGAACCTCTAGGTTTAGTAAGTAGTTTGAAGGTGGAATTAGAGTCAGCTGTTTTCAATCAGCTGAGTGACAATAAGGTGTGAATGAGGACCCTGTGTTATTTAAAGAACATGGATCTTTCAAAGCGTTCACATGTTTTAGTGGATGTGTGTCATGGCATGAACAAAGGAGAGTACTGAGGTTGTTGATTCTCACCAGACTGGAAAAGGTTACAAAACCATCTCTAAAGATTCAGCAATCCACAGTAAGACAGATTGTGTACAAATGGAGATAATTTAGGACCATTGTTATCCAACCCAAGAGCAAGGTGTCGGCCACCATCAGGAGAACACTGAACAATAGTGTCCATAGCAGGGCTGCAAGGAGAAAGCCACTGCTCTCTAAAAAGAACCTGGTAGGCGTAGCTGGTACCAGCATCTGTCTCAGGCCATCTGATCATAAGCTCAATGCTGTTCACACCTGGAAAGTCTGGATAGGTCTTCAGGTCTCTCCAACAATGACTGGGACACTTTAGCTTTTGCTTAATAAATGAAATGCGGTCGTTTGCATCATCTCCGAAGGTGGAGTGTTCACACCACTTATGATCAGATCATCCAAGACATACATCATACAAGGTGTAAAGGGCTCCTAGCTTACAGAAGTTATTCCATATTATATTGAGATCCATTCCCTTGGACATACTGAGTACATGAACATGTGCCACAAAGGGTTTTTAGGGCCATAGACAAGCATTTTTACATATGAGATGTGTGTGTGAGGACCCTTTAAAAAAAACACTTGTGAGTGTTTATTACCAGCTCAAGGGGCTTTTTTTTTTCTCCAATAACGTCTACATTACGTGGAGGTTATTTGGATGTTAAAAAGATTCCCAGAAGAAAGATCCAACAGTGGTTCTGTAACTGAATTACACAAAGAATCCTTTCTGGTTCAGGTTTAAGAGTTTAAATGGGTCGCAATATGAAATTTGAATGATCTGCCTGATCGTGGATATGCAGCACTGAAAACTGGACGATGTGTATCGAATAGGATGCTGGAGCATGTTGTGTATTATACTGGACATTTAGAATTCTAGGGTGCCGTAGTTAGACTTCAGGAGGGTTGAATACCTCTAAATGACTGACTTCTAGATTCCAGAAACTGTGTTGTGGTCACAGCACAGCATTTGCATTTGGAATTCCAGTAGCTAATTTTGGATAATTACATCACGTGTCATGTGCTGCTGTGCAGTAATTTCCACAGTAAAGATTTCCGAATGCTACTACATGCCCTGAACAGTGTTTCGGTCTACACTGAATATTCATGGAGGATGAATATTCATTTTAGGCTCAGATATCATAATCAGCCCCTGATTGCAATTGGAGCCGAGGCCTAGGATGAACAATACATTAAATGTCATCAGCAACACATTGTCAGTTGGCGTCGGCAGGGAGGCAGGCTTTCCTGTGTTGGGGGGGGGGGGGGGGCTTTGAGGTGTGAACATCTCATTTGTACGTCGCGTCGTCTCTGTTTTGCGAGCTACAGCGCGGCTCCCTCTGATTGCTCAAGGCACTTCAGTGCCTCCTCATCTTTCTCTTTGTCTGTCAGTCTCTGCTCTTCCTCCCACCCTTCCCTTCATCTCAGTCCATTAACAGCGATGCAGAAACACGGGACAACAAATTGGATCAAATGTGATGGTCCAGCACGCTATTAACAAAACTGCACATCTGTTAATTCAAGCTGTTGCTTTGATTCACTGTATTTTAATCCAATAATTTACGTTTTGAATTAAACCAGTGAATATGTTTAAAGTAATCGTAATCAAATTTTAGAAAACGGCAAATAATTTGCCGTTCTAGAAAGAAATTGCTTTGAAATTTAAATTGAACCACCCACTTTAGGGACACATAGGAATTTTTTTTTTTAAGATAAAAGAAGATAAATGTTTGCAGTTCAAATTTAGACCTGGATTAAATTGTCATTGAAATGCAGGATTAAATTGTCAGTTATTAATTACTTAATCAACAACCTTAAACACCGTCTATACATGCAACAGTTTGTTTTTGTGTTTCAAGGACACTTTATGGTCTCATAAAGGTCATGTTTTCATGTTTGAATGTGCAAGATGCTGAAACAGACAGGTGTTCAGTTCTTAGAGAATTCTTGTGTATTTCTAAATATTTTTTAAACGCATATTTAGAGGCATTTTTTCCATCTGATTTAGTCAAAGTCACATTTCACACATATTTTGACCAAAAGCTCCTCACACGTCTGTATCGTATTTTTTCCTATGAATTTAAATTATATTTTTATGTGAATATGTGGCTTCGTGTTTTTGTAATCCTGAAGACGAATAGACGGACATGCATGTGAAAGTCATACCTTGTCAGTCAGCGAACGTTTGAGAGATTGTATGTCTGATATCACGCCTGTCTTTCTCTGTTCTGCTACGAGAATGTTAATCCAGTCTCTTATCTTCACAAGCTCCGTGGCGAAACCACACATGACACACACACACACACACACACACACACACACACACACACACACACACACACACACACACACACACACACACA
>JBBPDC010000084.1:16901704-16922327 GCA_037974485.1 Hemigrammopetersius urotaenia | reverse complement strand
GGAGAACAGGGGAAAGGAGCTAATATTCAGGGGAAACGGGACGGTGACGGCTAGGGGAGGGCGAGGCGGCTGTAACAACCTCTTACTTCTTATTTAAATAAAGAACAAGTAAAATGTAAAAAGATTTTTGCATTTTTTATGGACCGTTTCTTATATATTGTGAAATTTAAACACATCTGCTATTATGATGTTAATAACATTTTGAGATTTTACGTTTAAGTATCTTAGGGGAATAGAAAGTAAAAGTGTTATTAATATTTGGATTACAAATATGCAATAATAAAAGCATAATAATGAAATCATAATTTTCATTTCTTGCTATTAGATTAAGTAAATTACATCAGCAGCTCCTGATTTACCGAATGAATGACTGAAGCTGCTTTTGTTCCACCGCTATTGATTTGTTCATCTTAAAAACACCAGCTAGGATTTTCCAATGATGCAAAAAATCATGAATAATAAAGATTTAAGGATGCATAGAAATAGTCCAAAATGACCTGGAAAAGACATTTTTACATTAACATTTTACATTTACATTTTTTTTCCCCTAAAATATTATGTTTGGTTTCATTAGTGTCGTATAACCTTGTTTTTTTTAACGCGTATAAACGTCAAAATTAATGGACAGACAAAAAATGATTGAAAGCAAAATAAAATAAAATCATTTTATATATACACTATCGGTCAGAAATTTTAGAACACTCCAATTTTTGTTTTTTGTACTGAAATTCAAGCGGTTCAGTGTCTCATTGTTCATTCTGCAGAAAGTTTCCATAAGTGTGCAGCTCTTATAGGCTGCTTTGCTTTCACTCTTCTGTCCAGTTCATCCTAAAGCTGCTCGATGGGGTTTAAGTCTGGAGACTTCTGGCCACTCCATGTTTTCCCTATTACCGTCTTGATCTTTTTTCTGAGGTGGTTCTGGCAGAGCTTGGACTTTTTTTGGGTCACTATCTTTCTGCAAGATGAACCCGACCTACTAGGCCCAAACCAGAGGAACTGCATGGAGCTACAGAATTATTTCCCACTTCTGCTTAACCTTACCATATTTACTGCAGTCATTTTTAAACCTCTCTCAGTTCAGCGCTGTACTTTGTACCATTTCATGCTATTAATTGAACTTGAACTTCAAAAAAAGCTTGAAAAGTATCAGAGACAATATACATTTACATACACTTAAACACAATAAATACAATATATCACTCATATCATCACTGATATAGGAAAAATCCATATCACGATACCATTCATTAGAAAGAAAAACTATTCATAACTTAATATATTATAATTTATGTCACATAAAAATATATATATATATCTAGCGGTAATGTTGGGACATTTCTATGGGTTATTTTGTCATGAAACACAAGGCGAAGGGCTGGTAAAAGGTAAAGAAAACTAAATGAGAAACAAGAGACATTTTGATGTGACAGTACGTCCTCAGCAAGGTAATTCAAAGGTACGTCACTTGATTTGGCTTTGAAAAAGTTAGTGGCAGGTCTGCATTACACCATCCGATTTTTTTCTGCACCTGTTACTATGGCGTGTGTTTTCATGTTACACTGATGGCACACTCTGAATGCAAATGGATCAGGGTTTTTTTTTATTGTTTTTTTTTGTTGAGAGAACCACATTTTAGCACACTCCTCCTCCAACACCCAGTTGTCCTCAACAGATGGTGGGGTGTGAAATGATTCTCTATGTGTTAATTACAAACCTGCTCAGTTGTAAAAAATGACACTCTCCTATTGATAATATAGTGGAAGTAGTGCATATTACACAGCTCTGTGGGAAGTGCCTAGAAGATGAAATTTATGAAAAAAATGGTCTCTAATTTGCTCAGAGGCACTGGGGTTAAGACGATTCCTTCAAGAACAAAACAGAGATCATGATAAAGTCATAGCCCATAAGTGTAAAACAGTTGAACAAACCAAAAATCACACAGTAAACCAAAAGAAAACAGTACAATCAAAATAACGACTACAGTTTAAAGTACAGTAGAACTTTTGGAATTTTATAACGAGTTACTAAATTTTCAACTGTTTACACACGTGCACATATGAAAATGGCAAACTTAAAGAAATACAAATATAATTTATGAATGTGATACATTCATTTTTTAATTTAAAGGTGCTTTAAAGGGTTCATGTTGTGAAGCTACTAAAAATTCATTTAAGTTCCCCAGAGCACCATCTTGTGTATGTGTGAGTGTGAAGAAGCATTTTAAAGATGTAAAGAACCCTCACACAATGTCTATAAAGAATTTAAAGTTCTGCCAAGAGTCTTCACATCATTTTGGGGTTTTTAAAAACTTTTTAAAAAGGTTCTTGATACTCACACTCATTTAGAAAAGTGCTCTTTCAAGAAAGGTTCTTTTATTGCATCCTTTCTGGCAAGATTTTAGTTTAGCACCTTCCGTTGTCAGAGTCATGTATAACAGCACAGCCTCATCCTCACCTTCTCCGTTAGTGCTCCCATGGAGCTTTGAGAGAAGAGCGCGAGCCTCATTATTTCCGTATTGTTCCAGCTCTAACATCATATTCATGCTCAGACAGGGATTTGATAGTGCCATCCCACCGTGGAGGTGGAGCTGGATGGGAGGCCTCTGGCTTCTTTGCCAGGATGAGTGACAAAGTCAAGTGTCTTTCAGGAGCTTATCAGGGTTCTAATGAGCACAACTGGAGTTCATTCTCTCCCAGTTAAAACAATGGCCAGTGGATCAAAACCAAGTTATGATGTTGACACAAAGGAGGATTTAGGACCTTTAAGAATAGAGTCGGTAAGAACAGGGTCAGAAGTGAAAGCTCAAACTTGTTAAAACATAAGGCAAATTGATAGAAATGTTATTGTAATCCATTACATTAAAATAATTCGTTATTTAATTAGGTGAGAACATTCACATACATAGCAGAATGGTGATAATAGCACTAGACTTCTATAAAAGGCCCCATTATAAAGAATATGTGCTTTACAATACCATGGTTGCTTCTTCAGCTGCTTTTCCAAAGGTGGCAGTAAACAAGAAGCATCTGTAAGAGACGTTTGTTATTATGTAACAGCAGGGCGGCCCGCGAGACTGAAAAATGTTACCTTGAGTAGAGCATATAATACACTGACCAGATTTACTGAATGAAGAGCACCAGGTGTATGGGCGATTGCTCTTTTGCCTTAATGAGGGGGACCTGCACAACATAACCCTCCACTTCTTGGTGCCCCTATGGTGCCTGGCAAGGCAACTCGCTGCTCTGCTTCCGCCAGGTCCCCCTGTTGTGCTTTGTTGGCCTGACTGTAGGGAATGACAAATTGCTGCAATTACTTCCAAACGCTGCCTAAGGAAGACTTGACTTCTGTCGAGGCTCTTATTTATTTCATTTCTGTTCAGTTTTCTCTCCTCCCAAGTGAGCAGGTGGATCCACATTCTTTTATGGCTTTTTTGTTTTTAAATGACAAATTGTTGCTTAAAAGTTACCGGGATTACTTCTGTCATAGCTCATAAAACAAATAGTCAAAAAACACGTCTATGATATCTATAGCATTTTGCTAGTATCATATCTAACTGTACTGCACTTTTTTTTTTACCATTCTAGATTAAAGTATGAAAGTATAAACATGTTATTTGAAACTTGTTTAGTTTTATTTCTAAGAAGCTTTAGATATTTTTACATATTTTATCTCATAGAGTTCCTAGAGTGATTTCTTAATAGTAATAGTAAATAGTCCTGGCATAATTTACTACACATGGAAAGTAACAGATTAGTTGAACCAGGTGGGTTTAAGTGGGCAAATAATAATCAGTTCCAGTCAAAACACTGATTGATTACTCTGTTGATTCCCAATTAGGTCACAGACCAGAAGATATAACAAATGGATAAGTAACAGTACAGCTACAAAGTGCACCTGGTAGGTGTTTCTGATAAAGTGACCAATGAATGAACACACCAGTTAGGTGTACTTAGTAACCTTTCAGTACAGTTTATTTTATTTCTAGTTCCCAATCCTGGTTTTCCAGATTAAAAAAATGTCAAATATGCCAATTTCAAAAACCAATTACAACTGGATGACTTTCAACCGTCCATTTTCTTCTAACACAAGCCAGTTTACTTTAAATTGACCTCTGTTAAAGTGATATCAAAACCAGATGTGAGGCTGCATGTGTCACAGCCCATCCTGTTGGCTTCAACTTCAAAGCCCATCTGCTAACAGACGTTATTACCTTCATATTCTCAGTGAGTTTCTTTGGCGTTCAGGATTACCTGACAGAAATCGTTAATGAGTGGGGTGTCTCATTAACTCCCTGCTTATTGCCTTGCTCTAAAACGACTACTAAACCTAGTAATTAACAGATGAGTTGAGTGAGATGAGTCAGGTGTTTTTGCTGCGCAGAAGTGACTTTGCTGAAAGCACCATAAACTATGACTAAATCTCAACATGACCTTCAGTGCGGCAATCGTTCTGTTCATTCATTCATTTTCTTTCATCTTTACTAGGGTTGTGGGTACCCAGAGTCTATCCTGGGCCAGGGATTCACCTTGAATGGTGTGCCAGCCCCCTGCAGGGAACACCCACACACACGCATCCGCCCTACGGTAAATTTAGAATCCCCAGTTGATCTAACAAACATGTCTTTGGACTGTGAGAAACCCAGAGACCCCAGAGGAACCACCACGAGGAGAAGTCCACACACACACACACACACACACACACACACACACAAGAACAGGACCTGGATTCAAACCCCCAACCTTGGAGGTGTGAGGCAACAGTGCTACCCACTGCACCACCATGCAGCCCCCCAGTGTTTACATGTTTACATTTTGAATTGTTCAATTTTCCTCTCTAATACTCTGGATCACATTTTAATGGTAATTAAAATTTTAGTTTCACACTCAAACTGTGCTGCAAGCTTGATAGGATTTTGGGTAGGCTATCATCCTGAATCACTAATCATATGGAATAATGTTGGGATGGAATCATGTTAATGCAGGATGCCTGTAATGTCTATGAACGATTAACACAGAATCTGAAATTTCGAGGTGAATTACAGAGATGGGAGGGTGTACACAGTTTGTCCCACTTCCATCCAACCAAAAGAAGCTCCATACCCAATACCTGACAGGTTAAAAACCTGTACAAACTTTTCATTTAATCACATTTTATCTTCTACCTTGCCGTCTCTAGTCAAAGCAATGTGTTGCCCTATTACCATATTAGTCAACAGTCAATATCAAGCTTTTACTGTGTTTTTGGTTTTATAGTAGGTACGTTTTATAGATTTTGTACGCAATGTGCTGTCTGTAAAAATTCCTGGGGTGAAAATAACAAAATACAATGAGGCATAAGTGGACAGACAAAGCATGATTTAACTAATTTCTTTCTACTGAAATCTGAAATGTTTATGATGTTGCTGGTTCAATTATTCCTGAAATCTACATGTTTGAATTAATTTAAAGGTTTTAAAATTAGCAAGGCACCTTTACAATGTTCTTTACACTCAAGAAGTATTTCCCTGGTTCTTCAAGAAAGTAAAAGTGATTCCTCTTGACAGAACCCTTTTGCGTCACCCTTTATTTAAGGTTGTCTCCGAAAAACAGATTTAAAGTTCAAGGCTGATCCGTCTCTGTAATTTCTGGGGGGTCTGATAATGGTAGTAAGAATTCCAGTTTCTCAGAATGAACTGAAGTGTAGACCAATTAGCCTTAGCTCGTAGCATCATTCTGCTTCCCCTTGGCTTGTTTCACAGCTCTGATCTTTGTTAAGGGCTTTCAGTCTCTAATGATGTGCCTGCCAGCATGGCTATGGGTGAAAAGACTCTTTTTTCCCCCTCAGCAGCTTTGAAAGCCCATTAGCTTTAAAGCGTTTCCAAGGTGCCTCTCGGTACTCGCAATGGGGAAAGTAAATATCCTTACAGTTTTGTGCTCTCCCATCCGTGTTAGAGGTGTCTAGGCCAGAGACAGACCCACCGTTTGAAGGCCTGCGCACATCAACATCGTTTTGGCAGACACAAAAAAAGTACATCCTTCCCCTTCTGAAAAATTGAGAAGCCACAGAGAATACCCTTTTAGTCTTTAAAGATTTATGCCGTGGCTTAGACTGACTCGCTTTGGCCCCCTGCCCCTGCACCTACCCAGTTTATTTTACTTTATTTGTTTACTTTGTCCACAATTCCCCAGGGTTATTAGCACTTGCGGCGCAGTACAGTGTTAGAGCACTCCTACTCACTGTGCCGTCATGTGGAGAGGACTCTGTCCCTTGAGAATCTTACAGCCCAAAAGTGATTTTCTCCATTACCGCTGGTTTGGTCTCAAACTATTGAGACTATTTTTTTTTTACCTCGTTCTGTCTGTCGGCGACAGCAAATCGAAGTCCTTTGGGGGAATATATGGAAATGTTATTCGGCTGAATTTTGAATGAGAGAGATGGCAAAATAATTTTTCATGGGAGCCAAAGGTTAACTATGAGTTGCTCTGATGGCAAACACAATAGAAGAGACCGCCACTCCCAACTCCTCTCCCCAGAGAGAGGCCTGAAGCATCGGCTGCTCTTGATTATGGATGTATGTGAATTGAAAAAGCTTCGGCTAATTAACGTTCAAGCTGTGGCTCAGTAGAATAAATACCACTGCCAGACACAGGGGTTTCATTTCTATATTTGTTTATTTAATTATTTATTTACAGCCTTTTCATGAATGCTGAATGGCACAGACTGTCCAGTACCTATTGTATAAGAGTGGCCAAAATGTGCTTTCTCAGTTTTTAATGCAATCTCCCACCAAAGGACGTGAACACAACGTCTCGTTAGTTCTGCAAAATTTGACAAGAGCATCCTGCCCTCTCGGAAGCCTTGTGTGGGGATTTAGCTGCTCTGTCACGGAGATAAACAAAGAAGGTTTTTCTCTCCTCTTTGTATGGTCAGGATGAGAGGAGATGCTCCTCTGGCCAGTGGCAGACATTGATTGTGTACCCACTATGCCTCTCAGTGGATAGAGAACGGGGAGCCCCGCACTCCCCTGAAAGGATTCTTTCCGCATGGATAATTCATTTGTTCTCCCAGTTGTTGTCTCTTTATTTTAGTAGCTTGAAAGTAATGGCTGGTAGAAATTTTTTGCAGCAGAGGACTCTTACAACATCTTCTGTGTTTATGATTCTCATGCCGATTGATTTCTTTAAAGCCCTCGAAAAGGCACGCTGTCAAGCCTTTCCCATTCTGTTGAGGCTTTCACTCCAATCATGTATAAGTGCAATTATATGTGCCGGCAACTTCCCTAAATTGCACGTTGCCATTTTTGCTTGGGTTACCTTGGCAACATCCCATAGGCAATCGAGGCTCATATCTTCAGAAACCTACTAGAATTGCTAGAATGGATCTCTCTTGTATAATAATTAAACAGCCATGAAAAACACATACACACACAATGACACAAACTGACACACACACACACACAAACACACACACAATGACACAAACTGACACACACACACACACAAACACACACAATGACACAAACTGACACACACACAAACACGCACACAATGACACAAACTGACACACACACACACACAATGACACACACTGACACACACACAGACACACACACACATAATGACACACACACATACAGACAATTACCCACAATACTGTATATGCTCTCCGTCTGATAAGCATGTGCGAAGTTTGAGAAAATGTGAGAAAAGCAAGGAATGTCAGATCAGAGCATCGGTCTGGTCCCATTACCAGGGAAGGTGCTTACATCATTTTCTGAATTTGTCTTGCAGGAGCTTTTCACGGCAGAGTGCAAGTTCAAAGAATCGGTTTTTGAGAACTACTACGTCATCTACTCATCCATGCTATACCGACAGCAGGAGTCTGGTCGAGCCTGGTTCCTGGGTCTCAATAAAGAAGGCCAGCCCATGAAGGGGAACAGGGTGAAAAAGACGAAACCAGCTGCACACTTTCTCCCCAAGCCCATAGAAGGTACAGTGACACCTCTGGATTGCTCATGATTGTTTCATGAGGGCTGTTCTCTAGTGGGGACTGCTGGTTGCATGTGAGTGATTAGCGTTCAAACCCAACTGGAAAAAAAGTAATGAGGAAAATGTAGTTAAAGTCAAGGTAAGAGGTTGCAGAATGTAATCTGCAGTGAACACCTCTGGGAGGAAGTTATCAATGGATTGGTCACCATCACTGTAATCACATGTTTGAGCTCAGGCCTAGAGATCAAGCCACAAATAAGAAAATCCAAATGAAATGAAAATCCAAAATAAAATAAATCTGCATAATTCAGTGCTTACAGTGTAAACTAAACCATACAGAATGATGTGATGTGACGTGACATGTGTTGTTCTAGAGAAACTTACCAAGCTTGTTCAGACAGATGCCTTTAAAATTTTACAAAGCTACCTCACAAAGAGTTATTTTATAAAATTAACATGAATGTTTTGTTGATACGCGTAACATTGACTTTTGTTAGTTCTGAAATAAAAATTTGAGTTTGGTCATATTTTTAAAGGGTCGATAACATGGAAAACTGGATCTTCACTTTTTTAAATTTCAAAATGTTGTGTTCACCCTTCTGTCCATACGCTTCACATATGGAAATTATTTTTGTGATGTCACAAACAAGTAACTTCCATATATCAGCATAGTTAGCCAACAACAGTTTAGCCCAGCCCATTTATGCTGAAGTTAAGTTTCAGTCCAGGCTGTTTTTTGAAGGAGGCAAAGTACAGGTTCAGAACAGAGGTCATTTACATACACTATTTCAGTATTAAAGGTACAACAAGCAAAATGTAATTGGCCATTAAGAAATGAATTATGATTCTTCTTAGTGCACCTCTGGAAATAAACAAAGAAACACAAGACAAATGTAAGATTCTTGCCTGTTAAAGCCCTTCTAGGTGTAGAAGTACATTTAGGGAATTGTAAGGCAGTATAGTCTCCAAAGAAAACATTTTATTTTAAAATTATAAAGGTTCGCTGGTTGTTTTGGACAGTAAATGAACTGCTTGTATACAATTCTATGCAATAGTCTCACATAGGCAAACATTTTAAAGCCATTTTTCTCAAAAGTGAGACTCTTCCTGCTTGCAAAAGCACAAGTTAACTTTAGAATAAATGCAGTAAAAGTAGAGAAAGAGTTTTATGTTTGTTTGTAAAATTTGTTTCACAAATTCTAGTAAAACTACACAACAGTTCTGAATGATAATCTTACCTTTTTGTAGCCAACACATATGTTGACCAGGTTCAAACTTCAAAAGTCTAGCTCAGACATATTTAGGGTGTGTTTTGTTTGACTTTGTTTGAAGTGAAAATTGTTTTTTGTCATGTCATGTTTACACAATATTTAAAAAAAAAAAACATTCACTTTACTTACATATTATTGTTGATGAGGTTCTCCAGAATATAACAATATTTGTCATGTTGGCATAGATGTTTTTAGTGAGATGAAATACTTAAAAATGTAAAGGTGTAGCAAATTGCCTCAAAGTGGCAGAAAGGCCTCGGACCTCAGAGGGTTAAAACTTCACTATATGAGTCTTAGTTAAGATGTACAGCTCATAAGACTCTTCACACTTCACGTTTGCAAGAATTGTGGTTCTCAAGGACTCCCCAAAAATATAGCACACCTAGACCCTGAGGACCACTACCTTAATAAAGCATCCTTTTTAAGGGAGCGTTGTCAACATTCTAACCCTGAGAAATGTTTGTTCTCTGTTCTGCAGTTGCCATGTACCGTGAGCCCTCGTTGCATGATGTGGGTGAAGCCGTCCACAAGGCTGCAGTTCCTCCCAGCAAAAGCACAGAGCCGGTGGTCATGAATGGAGGCAAGCCTGTCAGTAAGCCTGACAAGGAGACATAGCCCTGCACCCCCCTACCTCCCCTCCCCTTTTTGAGGGAGTCTCTCCATCCGCAACTCTCTCTCTCTCAAAAAAAAAACAAACAAAAATCAAATTGAAACTTGCACTCTGCTGCCTGTGGCTTCAAAACCACAAGCAACAGGAACAACAAAAAGACTCCCTCCTCTACCACTCTTCCCACTTAGAGCCAGTGGCACAACCGCACCAAAGGGGTGGGTGTGGCTGGAGGACAAGGCTGTGCTGCTCGGAAAGACTGCAAGCGCGTGGAGGAGATGGGAAAGGAGGCTGAGGAGGAGGGAGAGGAGGAGAAGGGGGGGAGCGCTGAATGCTCAGCGCTAACAAACTCTGTCATTGGAATGCCCTATGCGATACGGAATGCCTTTTCAAAGCCCTCTTTTCTTTCATTTTCCCTTTCTTTCCTGTGACAATCCTCTGTGAGAATGACATATTTTCATCTGCCGCGTCTGGTAGCTTTTTGCCTGCTGACAGCTACCCACAATTCTTCTGCTGGACCTTTCATGTTCCTGTTCCATTCCTTTAGAGCACCACAGCACACCAGCGTTTGTCCGATTAGATTATTGTACAGACACAAATCAAATGTGTCTTTGTTTCCATCTGCTTTTTGTTTTGGTTTGGTTTGTTCTCGTTCTCCCATCTTTTGTGTTTTCCATTAGCGAGCGTATCTGCAACTGGTGTGTGCATTCGCATGACGCGCAAATTGAGCGAGATGAGAAGAATCTGCCCGCTGTGTCAAGTAGAGCTTCTTTAGACGTGTTTACAATGCGGTAACATGGTAAAGATGGTGTGAAGCAGGGAAGTATTAGACAGAGGAACACCGCTTGGGTTAGCTGCTCCTTTTTAATTATCAGTGCACTTAAGAATGGCTTGCAGAACAGCAGTGAAAGCCGACGAAGATGCTATGGGTTTTCAGTCGAAACGTCTTAAGGACCGTCGAGAGACGTGGCATTGATATAATCTTGTCGCCAGGCGTTCGAGGCGGACGCGGTTCCTTCACAATGGAACACTATACATATCACAGACGGCCTTGATTTTATCTGCCAGTCTCGGCTCACTTCCCCGACTCTCAGATTACTCTGCCGCTTACCTCATTTCGGCATCTGAAGTCAACAGTTTTTGGCCTCTAGTGTTTTTTTTCTTCACTTTTTGGCCCCTTCTGATTACTGTAGTGGGTGAAGCCCTCGACCAATGACTGCGATTGTTTAAACGTCCGATGTAAATGGACAAAAACGCAGTTGTCCTTAGCCAGGCCTGGTGAGGATGGCTGAATGTAAATTGACGCTGTCACGCAGGTCATGGCCACGTTTCAAAAGATGGATTAAGGTAGCGTTAATCTTTTTGCCTTTTCACTGTAGCAAAAGAGACGAGCGAAAAAAGTAGCAGTTTCGACCAGACAGAATCTAGAATAAGAGGCACAACGTTGGTGCACAGGTTGAAATGAAAAAAACTGTGTTTATTTCTAAGATGCTGTTTTTTTTTTACATTAGGATTAGCAGCATGTCAGGATACGCGAGTTGGCGTGATGCCACCTAGACTATAAATTGATTATTATTCCACATATAAGAGGATGATGAGTTACTGTTTAGCATAGGGTGCTTCCTCAATGGTCTCCTTAAGGAGCATAGTAGCATGTCTCACTTTGATTTTGTTCTTTTCTCTTTTTTATTTTCTTCGTCCACAGACAAGGTTAGAGCGGTCGTACATACCATGTTAATCTACAAGAAAAAAAAGGGTATTTAAATATCACTGTGCATCAGTAAAGCTGTTTATAGGACTTGGAGATTTATAGTACCTTGAAAGCAATTCACAGTTTAATAATAAAGCATCTTCACCTTGCTTAATAATTCTATGTTGTAATCTGCCATCTTGAACGTTTTTTCTTCTAAACGCAAGTATAGTATTATCATATTTAACTGTATTCCATTTTTTCAAATGGATGGCACCATGCTGTTCCACTGTTCTGCTGAATCCAAGGTGTTGACAGTCGTTCATTACAGTTGTTATCTATATAGAGGTTTGGATGCCGTCATGTTAATATTGCTATTAATTTCTTATGAGAATGATATCTCCGTTTAAGTTGCCGAACAGCAGCATTAGAAATCCACCTGTTGACGTTTATGTTACTCTTTAAATCATTTTCTTAATTGGAAATCTTAGTGTTGAAACCAATTTGAGATCTTCCCAATTTCAATTACACCCTTTTACCAAAACGACTGAAATGTTTGCTCTCTCAGTCTGTGTTTTGTTTTCCTTTTAAAGTTGTTCCCTGTGTGATCGTCCTAAAGGGTGCACACTTTTTTTCTGCTGGACCCTCGTACTGTATATTTTGCCCTGTTGACCAGTGAACTGGCTCCATAGAGGACTGGATTTATTTTTGTAAAATGACTGCTATGTAAATGTACAATCTTTGTTCTTCGTTTATATATCCTCCTGTAACAATCCCCCCGCCCCCCCGGCCCTCATTTCCTTTTGTCCTCTTTGTATGTCTTCTTGTTGCCGTGGCTGTTCATCTTGGATGTTTTTTATCTCAGAGAGGACCTTTTTTCTCTGTCTTTTCTATGTGTTGACAATATTAACGGCAGGATCTGTTGTCATTTTTTTTGACCATTTGTTTCTTCTCTGGGGTTCCATCCTTGGTTCAACTACATGTTTCACCTGTTGCATGGTAATAAAGGGGGAAAGAGACCTGCATGTGGTAGGCTATGTGTATCAATACAAGCAAGTGATTTAAAAAAACAAAACAAACGTTGGTATGTACCGCTAAACTTTACATACAGTACATATATGCAAAAAGAATCTGCACTGTACAGTTTATGTCAAATCCATTGTATACACAGAGATAACATATTGAATAAATCATTTATATAAAGGTGCACAGTTTTATCAGAGGCTCTCCTATAAAATTCTTCTTCTGAGTACCTAAACTGTGACAAGATCTCTGTATACTTGTGCAAAGATTCAGATTTCAGATTCCCGTGTGGGTCTAGGCATGTTTATACTTGGCTGCGTATAAGGCCAGCTTGCTGTCAGACAAAGTGAATCTGTTGTTACACGGTAAGGAGGTCCTGGATTCGATTTCCAGTGGGTTGGGCTTCTCCCAGGTTTTCCCACAGTCCGAAGACATGTATGGCAGGTAAATTGGAGTGAATCTGTTTGTGTGGGTGCCTACCTTGTGATGGACTGGTGACCTGTCAAGAGTTTTTCTCTGCCTTTGACCTCATGACCAATGGGAAAGGATAAACAGTTTAAATTAATGAAAACGTTTAAACTGCTTTTGAGACTATAACCGCTTTTTTACCTTTTCAGAGTACACGGGACAATACGCGGTAGTGTTCCACGGATAAACCAATAAGCAGCTAGCTGACAAAAGTAACATCAAAATAGAAAACTCCAGTTCCCCTCTAGAACCTCCAGCAATCCATGAGCTGGATGTATGAGAACGATAGTATTAAAATAATAAGCAGTTTAAGGAATACTCTTCTTAAAGAGTATTCTTTAAACCAAGAAAGGTTCTTGGACACATAACAACAGAAGAATCCTTTGGTACTGTACGGAACAATGGATTGGCTGAGTAAGGAAAAATCATTAAGGAGACAATGAACCATTTAAAATATGAGTTGCTCTATACAAAACCATTGTGTTAACTAAAGAACCAAAATGGCTTCTAAGCAATATTACAGTGATGATGAAACAATTGTAAGTAGATTATATAGTGTGCAACAGAATCTGTAAATCTTTGCACTGGGGTTTATTCAGAAGCCTAAAGTGGTGGGGACATTTCTTATTAAATAAGAGAAGTCATATGCACAATAAAACCTTGTTCTCAATAACAGTTATTTACATCTCATCATAACAACAAGCTCTGTGACCCCTTGCCTACTTCTCTCCATGTCACGAGGCAACGAGCACTTCTGCATCTTTTAGAGACCTTCTGGAATTAGTCATTACAAAACCGTGCCCTTGGGCATATATGAGCCATCCTGTGGCAACAAAAGAAGGATGAATTTATTCAGATGTACCTTTTGTTCCGGTGAAAGGAGCACTCCATTCCTTCTTGCCGCTTGAAGTGCTCTACTGAAAGCCTTTCATGCGGAAAATGAACCATTATCCCACCTTTATAATTTCGCCTAGCACATCAAAGCTACGTGAACATTACCAGGGGAGTGCCACCGCGTGTGGAGAACGTTTGTCTGCATTCACAGCTAACAAGGTTGCCAAAATTATCAATTAAGCAGTGACTCAAGTAATCTTTTGTCACCTGAAATTCGGTTATAAAAAAATCAAGATTCCTCAGTGAATTTTGGCTTGGGTTGAGGTTTTCTGAGAAATCGTCAATTGCTACGGAACCATTTCATTGTATGGACACTCTTTCAGCTTTAAAAAGGGTTCTTCAGACTCACACATCTCCTTTACAAAAACGGTTCTTTTAAGAATCATTCACTGTCAGGATCAATTGTCACCAAAAGTGACTCTTCAATGGCATCATCCTTGCCAACTCCAAAGAAGCAGTAAATGAAATGAAAAATACACATTTTTACCAACATGCAAGGGATTTAAAGTCTTTTGTGACTGTGTGTGTATGTATATGTCCTACTCTGTGGGAGTAGCTTCTTCTTTTCCACTGTGCAGCAGCTGTCTGCTCATTGTCACAACACTCACAGGGTGAAGTAAAAAAAAAAGGGGAGGAGTTGAAGAACTGGTTTGCCCTCAGCCTAATCAAGGGAGGCTGAGGGGCTTTTGATGGCTGAGGGGCTCTGAATACGTAGTCTGGTGGGAATTACAGAGAAAACATTGGCAATTCAGTTATCTGAATGACCAGCACACCTAAAAGCGATGCAGTACACTCATCTTGAATTGCTCTTTGACGTATTGACAAACCTTAAACATTGTGTGAAGCTTCTTAGAGCTTTCACATACTTTTTCTCAGTCCTCATTCAATCAAAAGTTGTTTTTTTAAGGGCTTTCTATGCCGGTGCTCCAAAGACCTCTTTTTGTCACCTTTTCAAAGAGTGCAAAGTCCTATTTGAGGAGTGTAAATTACTATAGAGCCTTGCTGTTATGTGAAGGCTCTTCAAACCTCTAAAAGATTCTTTATACTCACACATGTATTAGTTTAATAACAGTTGCCAAACAACTCATAGCACTTACTGAAAAATAAGCAAGATTAATTGCTGAATTCTGAGCCTAGTGTTTACAATACCATGACTTTCCCAGGAAGTGCTAAAGCTTCTCCAGCTATTGTGGGGATTTTGTGCACAGCGGTGCTCAAACGCTCAGCGAAATGAAGAATATTCTCTAATAACATTGGCACATATGATATCGCTGTCCTCTGTTGTGGAGGACACATCTTTTATCTCTCTGATTGGCCAGGGCTTATCCCTCCTTCCTGGTGATCTACACAGAGACAGAAGCTTTCGGCTGCCATGGCAACGGAAGGCGACGCAGAAGGAGAGCGAATCACAGGCTGCTGTAAAAATTCGAGGCACACTATTGACATCACAGTTGCGCTCTCAATCAATGAACGGGCTGTGAAACACATACGAAGCACATACGAGTGGGCGAGATGGAGTTCTCCTCAAACAGCGAAAGGCACACCTTTTATCCTCCTGAGAACCAAAGAAAAAACATGTCTTACAATTTCTTTTTTTGTGTGATTTCCTATCTATTCGGGCCTAAAAATCAACGTATAATTTACATTTCTTTGAATATATTTTTTATTTTAATTTCCCAGCATGTCTACTGTAGAGGACAACATGCGATTTCCGTGTGAAAAATGTGATGTTAACCCAAGAACCAATTCTGTATCACTCTTCTGTTGCTTGTTGCTTGCAAGGACAACAAAACATGTATTTCAGTTCAGCAGTGAATTATAAGTCATAGAACATCCTCTGGATATTTTAGCTGTGATAGCTGATTGCTGTGATGTTTTCTTTTGGGTTATAAAGATTAACATCTTGCGTTTGGTGCACCTCTTGTATGTTTTGCCATTGCAGTCCTTGTTCCCAGCATGCAAACCCCTCACAGGACCCATCACTGGAAAGCCCAGGATGTCCTCTACAGAACACTGTGGGTGGGGCTTGGTGGAGTATCTCCAAATACTTAAAACAAAATTATAAGGGACATAAATGAATTGTATTAATTCCTATGTTACTTATTTCTATTTTTCTATAGTCAAACATCATTTCTGAATATTCTGAATATAATATAATTTAATTTCAACCATAATGAATCTTGAACCCTCTTTGGACTACAGGGAGCAACTAGTGAAACCATCAGCCGCGTCACTGTAGAAACTTCATCAAAAGATATAGAAACTTTTGACTGGTACCATTTCAGTTTTTACACTTTAAAGATGACTAATCTGCCAAGCATGTTAATGGAAATGAATATCTAAAAGTCATCATGCACAAACACAAATAAGTACATGGACAGTCATTGGGTTCAGGTGTTTCAGTCATCCTCACTGATGTACAAAATCAAGTGCAGAGCCCAGCGATCTCCATGTTGCTCAGAACAGGCCCTGGAAGCAAAAGCCCAAGAACTGCATGTTAGTAATTTAATGATATTGGTTTCCAAGCAGCAACACACAAGGTTAAGAAAACTATGCACGAAGGCAAGTGTCTGCTGGAGTGGTGTAAAACACACCACCACTGAACTCTCAACCTGACTCAACACCTTTAGGATGAACTGGGATGTTGAATCCAACCATGGATTCTTGTCCATTATCAGTACTCAAATAGGCATAAAGTAAAACACACACTCCAAAATCTTGTAGGAAGCTTTTCCAGACTCCTGGATTCTGATATAGCCACAGGAGGGGAGAACTCCATATTAATACAATGGTCTTGAAAAAGGATGTCCAACTAGCTCATGTGGTTGTGATAGTCCACATGCTTTTAGCTATACAGTGCGTTTTAAAGAGAGATTACTCACTTTGCTTTACTAATGTTGGTGCCAAAGTACTTTAAAAAATACTTGAAAATCAGCTGTCTTTATTTAAAGCACCTCACATAAAACATTTCAATGTTTATTTGGTTTGTGTTTGTGTGGCTGGTTCTTGCGACAGCAGTCTTCATCTGGACCTTCAACCTCCTCAACTTCTTCCTTCTTTTTTTCCTCCTCCTCACTGTATTTTCTGTACCACTGTCTGATTTGGCTTAATTTAAATCAAATAATTAAAATAAATCAAAAATTCAGATTGCAAGAGGGGCATACACTGTCAAGCCCCACTTGGCAAAGCAAACGTGTCTGGCACACCAAGACTGGCTGGGTGCTTCATAATCTGTTTGCTAAGATGCGACACGACAGGTTAAAAAAAAAAAAAATTGATTGTTTATTTCGCATCTTAGTTTTTTCTACATACATTTTATTGGATTTATTTAGACTTTATATTTTATATAAAAAGTTCTGCTTCTTATTCTAATAAAGCTCAGCATCTAAAAGCTAACAGTAAGACATGGTGCAGTATGTGCTATTGGTTTTAGTCTATTCTTTCCCTCCACTATCCAATTCCGCGTTTTCTCCTGATGCCGGCACGATAATTTGATTAGTATATGTTTTGTGTGCTAGAATTGCTGGAGCTTGTTCAACTTCACCTCTGCAAATTCAGAAGCCATGGCTTGGGTGACAGAACTGATTTGTTTCAAAACACAAACATAGTCATAGGCGGCTTTGAAAACACCACTGTCTCTCTCTCTCTCTCTCTCTCTCTCTCTACCTTCAATCTAATGGGAGAAAATTAATGTGCCCTGCTGAACAGGATAAACAGAAGAGATTGAAAAATTGTAGCCTTGGCTGTAATCTGAAACAAAGGGCATCCGTGCAATTAAGTAGCACACAAACATTGCAGTGTGGCCTGAGCTGTTTCTCAGGCTGCATTAATTACATACCAGCAAATAATAAACAGCCAGTAGGACTCGGTCTTGTTTGGCCTTGCCTGAGCAACATAAAAAGGCTGTATACCACCAACACCAATTATGATTTCAACACAGAGGGCTACATTAAAATGTTATCATCAAAAGCGTCACATTGTGCTTCGCATCTGGAGTGGTTACTTTCAGATGGTAATTGGCACACTTCTGCTATAATTGAGTGCTCTCTCACTGTTCCAGGGAGCTGGAACCTCCAGTCTGTCCATTAAGAGTCACTATGATCACTTCTTTAACAGCTGTCTGTTTGCATCAGCAGTGAATGGGAGGCAACAACACAGTGCACAAATTGACAAACAACTTGCAAGTATTACAAAACAGCACCCTTTTGGTTCAATGGGTCATTTGCTAAAGTAAGTTGTGAAGGAGTTGAGATGATGCACATGATATCATTTGATGGTGGTGATTCCCAGTAGCCACCAGCTACATTTTGCGCTCTGGTTGTAAAGCTCATATGGATAATCAGTCTGTAAACCAGAATCTGAACCTGTATGAGAAAAATGCCAACTCTAACACAACAGTACCTTAATTTATTTTATGAACTTAATTTTCTTTTACACCAGATCCAGGTGCATTGCAAAAAATCATAGTACTGTTACACAGCAATATTTAATATACAAACGTATTATTTTTTATATTTTTAAAATATTGTATAGTAAATATTTTTGCTTCAACTTGTTTATTTTTTTAAAGCAAGACTACATATAAGTCCCACATTCTTTACTTTGTAATGCTTTAGATTTGAACTGGATCCTTCTTGAATCTGAGGTCTGTCCTTTGTTGTTAGCTTGTCTGCTCAACCTGCTCAGCCCTTATTGTGGGCAGAATATTTCCATTTACAGTGAATAACTGCACATCTCAGACACATTTAATGGGACATAAAATGTTAGCTTAAGAACTAAGCACACATTCTCTGACCTTGTTACAGCAGTAATTGATGACTCTTCATTTCCCAGATGTATATTTTGGCCATAATCTCAAAATCCAGCGTTCAGGTGACAGAAACAGATTGTAGTTTAAGGTTGCCAAGCAACAGCATCATGTTTTTTTTAATAACTTGCTATATTAATGCGAAATTCTAATGAATGTGGGCGTATGTACGTTTACGAACTGACCAGTCACATTTTAGAACCAGAAGTTTCTACTTTATCATATTTTTGGATTTTGTTCTCCATATGTTACACATTCTGATGTTTAATTCAGCACAAAGGTTATGATGCAAAAGAACAGTATATAAGTTACAGTTTTGCTTCAGTTTCCCTTTAAATGAGTGCGAAGTTTCTTTTTGGGGTTTTCAATGCCTATGCCTTGTCCACGTATTCAGGCCAGATATTTTAATGTGTGCTGCTGTTTGTCTCCATGTAAATATTTAATTAAGAATTCATGAATGCTAACATTGCATCATCATTTAAAGGAAAATTCTAAAAAAAAAAACAGGTCAGAGATTAAAATCACACTTGATGGACCTCACAAATTTCATAAGCGCTTTCCATCTATGGACTTTACCCACAGCCTCCAGTCAGCAAGTGATGGGTTGGGCTTTATGATAAAATGTAAATTATAATGATTGACAATCGAGTGATGTAGCCCCTAGCTACTGCAACCACATGCTAGTCTTAATTTATGTCATATGCCAAAGTTCCCTTTTTTACACAGTCGGTTGATGGAGTGATTCATTTAGCAGTGGAGGTTCCTCAGCATGTGGGGTTTCTTCCGTCTAATGAAATGGGACCTGCTTGATGAAATAGCATTTACATATTCACACAGAAATAATGACAGTCAAAGTGCTCCCTCTCTTGCTGGCCTTTGGTGCTCAAGCGGTTGCTTTCCTGCAGTTCTAATAGGATTTCATGATGTAAGAATAAAACAAAATGCACTAATCAATGTTAACTTATAATAAAATACAATACAATTGGTTTTAAAGCTAAAGAGGCAGGTTAGAAGCAGGTTTAACCATTGTTTAATGGCTTAGATGTTACACTATATGGACAAAAGTATTCCAGCATGACTGTGTCCCAGTGCACAAAGCAAGCTCCATAAAGACATGGGGGATGATTTTGGTGTGAAATAACTTTACTGGCCACGCAGAGTCCTAACCTCAACCCCATACAGCACCTTTGGGATGAACTGGAACAGAGATTTTGAGCCAGATATTCTCGTCCAACATCAGTGTCTGACCGCATAAATGCTCTACAGAATGAATGGATACATATTTCCTCAGAAACTTGAGGAAAGCCTTCTAAGAAGAGTGGAAGCTGCAAAAGGGGATCATTTTATAGTCAATGTATCATTAAAGTCCCTGTTAGTGGAATTATCAGGTATCTCAATACTTTTGTCCATATAGTGTATGATTCTAAGAAAAACATTGATAGTACCTCTCATTATCTGGGCATTCAATCACACACACACATCTCATTTTCAAAAGTGTTTTTGGGCAATTCTTAAACTACGGGCACTTTCATGTCCTTTGATCCTGTTTTATAAAAAAATTTCACACTTTCATATTTATCTTTACAATGAAAGTGCTTTAGGAATTTTTTTACCAGTTTTTCACTTTTTTCAAAATCGTTATATATGTAAATGTCACACCGGTGTGTGCAGGAGGGAAGGGAGAGGACGCAGAAATAAACAGTCTTTTAATGAAGGGGCAAACAAGGAAAACCCCGACTCAGTGGAACAACAACAACACAGGATAACAGACAAAACCAAAAACAACAGCAGGACTCGCGCTGGCTGGAAAAGCAAAACCAAAACGAAGCCGTTCCCACGGAACCAGGAAAAAGGGGAGAACGAAAAACACACTGCCACTTCAGGGCGAGCTCGGGG
>JBBPDC010000084.1:16878152-16901604 GCA_037974485.1 Hemigrammopetersius urotaenia | reverse complement strand
TGCCAGCGTGTCTGTCCCGTCCCTACGCACCAAGAGGCAAATCAGAGTGTGGGCCTAGCAGCCCCCACTCTGACAGAAAGAGGGACTGATGTACTGCTCATACGCGTGTAAACTGTTACACAATTCTAATTCTAAATATTTTATATAGTAACCATTTTTTTAAATAACAGGGTTGAAAGAAAGATAATATCATGAAGTAGATAACATATCATAAAATAAATAGCCTGAGAAGAAAAAAAGATTTTCTGTTAAAATGACCAAAGTACTGATTTCGTGGAATATGTGCAGCTACAGAACTTTTTAAGCAATCTTTCTAGTTGTCATCTTTGTCTTGAGTAAGACAGTATCTCTATAAGCACTCTTGATACCCTGTGAAAATAAAATTACCAGAGCTAAATTTCACCCTGTCAAGTACAATCTGTTTTGATTTGACTCTGGAGGAGGTAATTTTATGCAATGAAATATGTAGTGAAAATTACTGTAAGATAGCTGTAGTGCTGCGCTTGATTTTATCCTTTAAAATCCTTATTTATTCATTCAATTGCCATTTCCAAGTGCAAATTCATGGAGGAGTGACAGGCTTGGTGCTTTATAAGCTCTTTCCAAAAATGCAGTCATGTATATTTCTCCTCTTCATTATTACTTTCTCTTAAGTCATTGCCTTTGACTATCTTCCCATCCAAAATAGGCTTAATTTGGACTCAAAATTTGGGTTTCCAAAATGGAACCAAAATATGTCAAGTAAGAAACAGCTGAGGAACAGCACAAGAATTCAAGCTGCTTTGATCTGAGAATGGTATGTGGAGGTGGAATGGTTGGAGATCTGGCATGTTGGATGTGAGAGTAGGATGGGCCCAGTAGCCTGTCAAGCCCTATCTACCTCAGCCAGACTGTCGGACAGCCAGGCGCACACTCTGTGATTTCTGCATTATTCATTTGCACTGGCGGGCGCCTGTAGCCCCTGGAGCCTGACTTGCATTTCCACACTTCAAACCTGAATGAGCAGCTGGACAGGAGGGGGTCGCCAACAGACTTGATGAAACACACGCCAATTCCAATTGCTTGGGACAGTTATATAGGCAGACACCAGAGGATAAGGCATGAATTTCAGTATTCTGGTGAAAGTTCACCAAAATGTAACCTGTCGGCAATCCCTGATCCTAGCTTTAATCCAAAAGAAACATTTCATGATTCCATTCAGATTTTTCCATGACATTTTTGGATGGTTTGTGCATGTACAAACATGATACACTGAAAGGTCCTCCTGAAAACCTGACAATCGCAAACTAATACAAATGAACAGATTTGAAATGAAACAGCCGTGGTCAGACAGAGTATCTGGTCATTGGGGGGCAGGGTTGTCTTCCTAGCTGCCATGTCAATTTGTGTTTCAAACCCTGCAAAGAAGTGATTCAGCACATCTGGAAGGAAGCCTCACCATCACAGGCGGGTGGAGATATTCTGTAGTTGGTGATGGCCCATGCCCAAATGTGTCTTGGAAGTGCATTCTGAGCATGTGAACACATTTCTGTTCCGATGGCTTAGGACCGGTTGGTCCTTACTGTTCTCAGGACAGACTTTTTACCTGATCTGAAGGATGTGTCTCAGCTTCTCTACACGTCCCCAGTCATCCACATCTTCTGGTAGGTGAATGTAGTGACGGTCTTGGAGACAGTGTAAAGACCACATGCCTTTGGAACATAGGTATAACTACCTTGGTGGGCAGCTGGTAGCCTAGCGGTTAGAGCATTTGCCCTTCGATCAGGAGGTTGTGGGTTCGAATCCCAAAACCACTAGGCACCTCTGGGGTACCCCTGACACATCTGGCCTGCTTGTTGTTAGCGTTGCCGTTGGGTGGAATGTACATCATGAGTATGTGCCTGGTGAATTCATGCTGTGTATAAAGTGTTCACCATCTAACAGTCACAAACAGCGGCAGCAGTAACCACTAGAGACCAGCACAGCATTCATACACCTGCCAGTGTTGATGTAAACACAGAAACAAAGAAGTTTTCTGCTTAGAGTCATGCTTCTCTCTGAGTGGAACATTAGCATGTTTCTAATCTGGATTCTATCTATCTGGAACACTGTCGCTGAACCACAGAAAAAACAAAAACACAGCAGTCTCTGAACTCATGCTGGATAGTTTGCTGGAATTGGATTTCCAGTTTATTGTCCACAGAGCAAACATTGGTGAATGGGATTGCTACCCAGTTAGCATTAGCTTTTAGCCCAGCCTAGACCTCCACTTACTTACTCTGCTTCCGCTTCCTTGCCCACCAACTGCACCAAATGTCCCCTCCTGGTCCCCACAGTAAGCCGAGGTAGCTCAGCAGGTATATCCTTGAGGTATGTTTGTTGTAGTTATCGTAACTGAAGCAGGGTCTGGTAGACTTGTGCACCAGTTGTTCTGATACACGAGGGTGAGAGTTTGGTGTGAAAGCCGAATTAATCTACACTTTCACACCAAAGTTTTGGACCTGATGTGCCTTAGTGTGTCACCATCTTGTAACAGTTGAAACAGAGAACCCCTACTGCAACTGATATAAAGCAATTCTGCACAGAGGAGTGGACCAAAATTCCCCCATAGCATTGTGAACTTGAACTGTTGGTGTTATCATGCTAAACTGCAGAACGCACATTTACATAAAGTAAATCTGTTTGAATTATCACCACCTGACAGTTTCAGGGTAAGATGACATAGTAACTCCACCTTAATCTTGGCACCATGAATTATCTCCATTTTCAGCACCATTTCCAGCAAGATACCAGATCAAGGTGCTCATGTGATACAGAGATTGTGCCTGTATGATAGATCAGAGGCCCAGTTTCATATTCGTGAGATGAAAAGGCCTCACTGCTGAGATAAGGATCTTTACTTGTTCCCCTGCTAGACAGGCAACATTGAGTGAGTACCCTGATCTAGGATCAACCTCTACTGCCTTTACCATAACTAGAGAAGCTGAAAGACTGATCTCAGATCAGTTTCCTAGTGAACAACAACTGCCATGACAGCCTGACTTATCTTAGGGCTGCAGAAAACTGATAAGGCCATAGTGCGAGACCAATTTACCGGCGTCCTCCCCAGTGAGCAATGTGTGATGCAGCCAGGCATGTTAGGGGTAGCAACCAGAAACACAACCCGAAAGATACAACCCAAAAGTGGACACATGCTTTCTCTTGTTACATTATAGACGTATTTCTCAAAAGTCTTAAAAAATGAGGAGAAAAAGTGAGCAATTCTAGCTTGAGAATACTGGCATGTGTTGCTGTCATATAAGTAATGAAATAAGGAGGAGCTGAAGAGGCGGAGTATAAGTTAAGAGCTACTTGTATATTCAGTGTAAGTCAGAAGTCTTGACTATTAGCAAAGTTGGAGATGTATCAGAGGGTTTATACTCCATTTTAATTGAAACGTGTATAGAATTTTGAGATAATGAAACTTACTTGCATTTATATATAAAGTAATTCCCCGCTTTTCACAGGGGTTACGTTACGAGAGCAACCATGTATAGTGTTGTGTTTTGATTTTTATAGTGTAAACCCTAAATATGCCCCTAAATATGCTCCCAGAACACTTTGATTTCATTTTGAACTCAGTTTAATTACCTTTATTATTTAATTACCCTTAAGGAAAATGTAAAGGTAAATGAATAATCAGAATCAGAAAACTTTATTGCTTAAAAAAACGTTAGCATTAGCGGTTAGTATTAGCAGTGTGCAAAGACTCGTATACAAAAGAAACGCTGAAATAACTCTCTTTACCCACATGTTTAGACAGGGCACAGCTTACTAATACTAAACAAACTGAGATAACTGTTGAAGATTGGGGAGGGAGGGGGTTAAACACTAAACTACAAGGACAAGACACAGAGCAGTCATGCTACATGCTCTCATCAGGCTCTTTCTTCTTCTTTTTATGGCAGTTGACAACTTTTCAGTGTATTACCACCACCACTGGACTGGTGGCGGTAATACAGTTCGGTCCTCAGAAAAAAATCTGCGTTAGACTGAGGGATTACTGTACTTCTATAGTAATGAGGAGTTAAAGGTTGCAGGATGAAAATAAATTATTGATTATAATAATAAATTATGTAATCTAATTTATAGTATTGTGTAAAAGTCTTTCACACCTGCAAAAATTATTTTTACAATCTGTTTAGATTAGCTGTGAGTGTTTGGTTTTTTTTTTTACATTAATGTTACAAAATATACTAAATAAAACTAAAAGGAATAAAAACATTATACAGCAAATTGTGAATTTACATACAGTATATAAATGTGTTCCTCATGGAATCCCAGTTATAATTGTACTTTCCATCAGAAACTTTCATTTAATTAAATTATGCTGATGGAGTTTCACAAAACCAAACAACAGCTGGAGGCATCGAAGAGAAATCCGGAACCGAACCTGTGTTCTCCTCAACCGGTTCATGAAATATCAACTACTTTTTTATACTTTCTTGTTTGTTTGAATATAATGTTAACTTTGATTCCAGAAAGACACCTCATCACACACATAAAACAATTTGCCAAAGCCTTTCTCTTTGAAATTTTTGAAATTTCAAAGAGAACTGCTTTGTGAGTGGTGTGCCTATATTTTTGTATGTCTTTATTAGAGGTTGTTGGACTCCTTCCAGAATTCATATTTTGTAATCACTGGATTGGCCATCTTCTGTCAACAGAACTCAGGTTCATAATGTACATTCAAGGTCCAGAGTTAAAGCCCAAGCTCCATATAGCCTTTTATCTGAAAAGTAGGCACAGAATATATAGCCAAACACAATAATCTGCCTAAGATTTCCAGCCAGTAACTGTTAGCCTCCAAAAATTACAATTTCAAATGAGTTTTTTCAGTCATAACTTGGAAAAGCGATGTTTTTGATTCTTTCTCCTTGAATAAAACTGTGAGAGGGATTTTAGCTAATAGTGCAAGATATGCATATATGCTTTGCAATTATTAAAATTAATTCATACATTTGCAGTTAAGAAGAATCAACAACTGAGCTAATCAAGGACTTGTCTCTTTGATGAGGACTAATGAAATCTCTTAATACAGCCTGGTGTACTCTTTTCCAGAGGAAGTAGGGCAACTATGGCAAACAGAATAAGTCTGAAACTTAGAACTGGTTCATTAGCTCAGTCTCGCTCTGAACATGTGACAGCAAACTAATCTGTAGTACTATGCAACCCTCCCAAACACCCCCCCACCCTCGTCGTGGCGATAACATAACATAGTCATAACATGGTCATAACATAACATCATAACATAACATCTATTGCCAGTGGTCAGGCACTACGTTTCTTAAATATTTTAAACGCCGTATTTAGAGCATAGTCATAATTTAAAAGCACAATAACAGTTTTAAACCAGAAATGCCAGTGATATTTTTTCTATCCCTCCCCTGGCAGTGTGCCCATATGCACCGCATATACTGCATATACCCCATTTTTGCGCCACTAGTTGAAGTAAATTTCTAATAACATTTTTCAGAACAGAAACCCATGTCATTATTACCATTATTGGCAACCCTATATTCAGCACTTGTATTACCTCCCTTTGCCAACACACCAGCAATGAGTGGATATAAATGTGTTATGGATCATTGGAAGATGGAACCATGAAAACCTCATGTTTTCTTAGACTGAATTTAACTCAATTAAAGGTTAGATTTCTTATATAATGTAAGACACAGACAAAAAAAACCCCAAAGCCGCAAGCTTTTGATGTGAAAATGGCAATAATTTGAGACAGAACCTGACTAGAATCCTGTCTGCTAAAATCTATGAACATCATGTGGCTGTGTGTCTAGCGAACAACTGGACCTGAATATGTTTTGCTACACATAACAGACAGCTTATTGCCTGTGGAGCGGTAAAATGCTTTTTGTTTCCGACATAAAAGCATGAAAGTGGTGAGGACTCTAAGTGTGTCAAGGGTAACACTTGCAAAGCTTTTCTAAGTTGGAGATGAGAGTAGTTGCATGACTTTGTGCTCTCTTTTGCAAAACTGCCTCCATCTCACCCATCCTCTCTTATCTGACAGAGTTTTTGTAACTACAGTTCAAGCTTTCATTCACAATGTCTTCGGGGATGATCAATAACATGATATCATCATAGGTATACATACAAGCAACCTAACTGTATGGTTTCGCTGACTTGAACCGAAAAGGCTGTTCCTACACTCTTTGTCAAGTGAATTTTTCAATTTTTTTTTGTGATAGTACTTTACAGTTATTGAGTGTAACTGTTACAGTACAATTGATCAGCTCCCCTCAGCCCCATCCAACAAAAGGATGGGCTCACCATTTTATCACTGCTGACATTACTTAGGGTGGTGGATCTCACCTGCATGGCTGGAGTTAGTAGTACTACAACCAGCACCGGTCCTGTGGGTAGGCTCTGACAGGTTGTGCATGAATGAGCTAGTCTCTAACTGTGTAAAGTCAGATAATAAGGACTCTAAAACCCACTGCTAAATTTACACTGCATTTATGATGCACTCATTCCAGCACAAGACACAGGGTGTGTCAGAAAAGTGCGCAAGAGCGCGATTTCGGACGCACCGACAGTGCCATTTCTCTGTTATACTGGTATAGATGGTAAGTGTTCATAGGTGGTAAGTGTTCCTCATAAACTGTGCCCTGTTCAGAAAATACTGTCATTTTAAGATTTTCTATTTAAATATTGTCAGGTAACTTTTTTTTTAAAGTGTACTTGCAAAATGTTGATTTTCTTTCAAATCTCAAAGTCTCTACAGGGTACAAACCTAAACCCAGCAATTTTCGCAACCTCTGCCACCTCTGCCACGCCCCCAGCAGTCTAGTTCACCAGACTTCTGAGCTAGGGTTCTGTCCCCCTGTCCGCGTGTTGGTATGTTTGGTAAGATTGGTAAGCTCTCGTGTTCTCCACAGTGATTACTTGCTTGAGTTTCCCCTTGTGTTTCCAGGTGTCTCATTTTGTCTGTTTATTCCATGATCATTGTTTGGTCTTTGTGACTGGTCCTTCATGTTTCTGCTTTAAAACCCCAACCGGTCCAGCAACATGCAGCCAGCATCTGTCAGACAAGCTTTCTCCCTCACCTTTGTGTTTTAACTATGTTGCTCTCACAAACTGGCTGAGGGGACTGAGGAGGATCGGCAGTCTCTGCCGGTATAAACGATATAAAATTCTACTCATATATGCCATTGCACTTTGACTAGCCGCTTGTGTCTCTCTCATGTTTCTTAGTGTTAACCAGCGAGGCTGAAGGGCTTGTAGGGTGGACATGACAATTTATTGAATATAATGTACCCATATCATGATTATTTTAAGGAAGTAAATACTTCCTATATCTGATAAGCTTTGCTAATCCAAGAGAAAGTTGTTAGGAGCATTTCAAACCGAACTGCATAATAAGAGGCAGCCAATCAGAATGCAGCTCATTTACGTATGTTTGTCTTAAAGGGCAAAACATTTATTTAATTCTAAATGAGAAAAAAGAGGGTGGAAAATTGACATAATTCAGTAAATTAACATTAGTTATGTATTACTGATAAAATGCCTTCTCCTAAGTCCTAAACCAACAGAGAATGGCAAAACTCTTTTAATGTTGGAAAGATTCCTGATTTCAGTTCATTAGTCACCTAACAAGAATGATGGGATTGTGTTTATAATTTGGCTTCCCCATCCCAGAACACCCACACTTTTGGAAAGCTTGATACACCCCTGCTTTACACCATCACTGATTATAAATCTAAGTATGGTGAGTTTATTTTGTTGATTTCAGAATGAAACCTTGTGTCTGTAAAAATGTAATATAAGATGATGTTTTTGAACCATTTCAATAAGCGTATAAATGGTTTGATGGTTGTTTTGATGGTAATGATGGCCAAATACATTAATCTCTCACGTATTATTTTTAAATGGCCATACAAAACCATCTTGGTTTCCAAATGGGTATATGGTGTAAACCTGTGTATTACAGAGTCTACACCTCAGGTGCTGAGGGACTTCCAGCAATATTTCTAAGTAATGTCTGCATTTCATGTACTCTGTAACAGTATCGCTCTATCTGGTTCTTCTTCTCACCCTCTTTAGTTTCCGTGTTCAGTTTTTTACATTTTTGTCTGTCCATGGCTCCCCGCTATCATGCCCTCCTGTTTAGTGGTTTCTCCTGTCTATTCCCAGCTGTCCCATGTATAAATTGCACTGCTTTTGTGTTCATGGTTGTCAATAACCCATCAATTGTTCTCCTTGGTCAATTTCCTGTATTGCTCTGCTTGATTTCTCATTATGTGGAGTTTTTCAGTTTTTATGTTACTTAATAAATCTGCACATGCGTTTGCCTCAAGTCCTACAATACATTATACACTTAAACAATGCTTAATACTTTTACATATATATTCAACGCATATTCTGAATATACCCACTCCACTATCTCTAGACTGTAATAACTTTAGCATGTAAGATCACAGAGATTTCCAGCTGGAACTGGAGATGCAAATCGTATTACGTGATATAAGAGAATGTGCACTCAGAGATATTCAGCCTCATTCATCACCTGCTCCCGAGAGTATTCCCTTACTTATTTGTTTGTGTGCAAGTGTGCAATTCTTTTTAAGTAGCTTACATGTGTCTGTTTGCTTTCAGAAGAGCCACAAATGGCATAGACAAAATACAGTAGATACCCACTAGCCGCATAAAAGATGTGCTGAGATGCCTGACTTCATAACTTAAAAAAAAACCCTCCTTAGATAATCAAGACATCTTTCATCTCGAGACAGGTGACAACCCTTCTCTGCCACCAATATCATCCAGTAATAAATCATGTCACCCCCTCTACCCTCCTACCTCAAGCCAAGATCTTAGTTTAATTTTTTTGGCTTAAGCAGGTCTCCCCAGGGACTTGCCCCAACAGTGGCTACGATTCACAATTTAGTGACAAATTGAAATAAATAGCACTTTCCCCGCACTTCAACGATTCTCTCTGCTCTGGTTGGGCCTGAGCGGCTTTCTAATGAGAGCATTTGCGTCAACCAAGTATCTTTCTGGCCCATAGAAAAGGAGGATAGATTGCACATTTCCTGTAAATGAGCTCTTGTAGTCCATAGCTGACAGTGGGGGAAGTCTCTTCTGTCATGCTACCGTCCTGTAGCCTTTTCCATGCCAAAGCTCATTAACACAGCAGTAATAAAGAAATATGCATTAAAGATGCATTAGGAAAAATGTCTGTAGCTGTATTTCATCATCGGTAGTGTCAGTCAAAAAATTCTCATAGTGTTGGAAGTTAGTATAGAAAAGACAGTATCTGTGTAACCTAGTTCTGGAAGTAAGATTTTAATTCATTTCCCCCACTATTGTAATGATTTGCTACCAAGCAGGGAGGCCTAGGCCTACATTTAGGCAGTGTACTTCCTGTCCCTGGACCTTTTCAAGCTGTCTGCATTGCATATTCCTAGAACCCATGTGAAACAAAGATAGTTAACAGTGAGTCAGCAGCCACCTGAAACTTTAAGTTTGAAATACCTCTTAAAGAGAGGATGTTGTTTTCAATCCATCAATATCTTGCTCCAATAGGCTCATGGTTGTCATTGTATGCAGAGCAGGAAATGTTTTGCTACTGACAGTTAGCTAGCAATAAGGTTGATTAAACAAAAGTTTGTCTCTTGCCAGACTGAAGAGACTGCTCCATAGAAATGCATAAACAAAAAAGAGCAGGGGTGCACAGGGAGTTTTGGCCAGCTAGTTTAACGTGTGTGTGTGTGTGTGTGTATAAGAGAGAGAGCGAGAGAGAGACTTTTTTGTATTTTAAATATGATTTACCCACCTGTGACTGTCGGAAGCCAGAGTGAACAGTGAGCACGCAGCATAAGAGGTTCTGTATTGGACAGTCCCAGGAGTCTTACTCCTTTGTTTATTTGTGTAAGCTATTATGTAAGATACCTTACACTGCTATTCAGTGGCAATTGTGCATACAAAACGTGGACTCACCAATCATTCAACTGAACCATGAATATCAAACATTTTCATTTTTTAATATTTTCATTAGATGTCATTGTAATGATTGGATACACAGTCTTGCGTTAAGAAATAAACCAGAGCATCTGCAGGTGAGGTGTAGTAGACTGGGTTTGACGAAATCTTGCCTGAGCATGCTTTTGAATCCCCCAGGGCCGAAGGGGAACGCTCAAGATGGTGTGAGACTGATTCAGCTGTGGCTGTGTGGATGTTGCTCTAAGGCAGAGAAGGGAGAGATGCGTGGGTGAGAGCTGGCAGATAGTGCCTAGAGTCAGACCTCAAAAATGTGAGGTGAAGGGAAGAGAGAAAGGAAGACAGAAAATATTTTAACTAGTCAGAAATGTTAATATCTTTTACCCTGTTTATAATGTTATTGACCAAAAGGACGCACTGAAAGTTCAGATTACTCATGTGCAAAAATACATTTGTACAATTCTTTGGAACGTTTGCAAATGGGGCAGCTGGTGGCCTCTTGGTTAGGGAGTTGCCCCTTAAATTGGAAGGTTGTGGGTTTGAATCCCTGGACTGCTAATGAGACCACTGAGGTTCCTTTGAGTAAGGTACTGTGCCTACACACTGCTCCCCGGGCACCCCTCTTTCACTTGATGAATGGGTTAAATGTAGAGACAGAATTTCACACTGTGTGCTATGAGGCCACTTTACTTTATATGTGCAGTAATTATTGGAAACACCCATCTTTTAAGTTTACCTTGATGTAGATAGCTGTTGCCACTAAGCATCTTTAAAAGGTTCAGAGGTTGAATGAGTTGGTTATTTTGTTTGGTGCAACAGTGCTGTGTCTGATTCAGTCATGCAACACCACTACCATGTCACTGCTGTGCTGAAAGTGGTCCACCATGCCACACCATACATTTCTGATCAATTGTGACCCAGTAGTCTAACTGATGATGAATGAGGCAATATAACCAATATGACCAATGATAAATGGAACTACTTTAGTACCATCCAATATTAGCTGTCAATCAAAGTGGAATTCCATCGTTCTCATTAATATGTCAATTGTAATTTATAAGCAAGGTGAATATCATCACAGTTCATAACAAATCTTTCAGAACTGGTATGTTTACAGCAGTGCCATATGTTTAATTCCGGTTCATACTGTCTGATGCAAAGATGGAAAATATGGATTTGCACCAAAGACAATTTTGAGGCTGTAAAAGGCTGTATTACTATATCCAACTATGAACAGCTTATCTTTAACCAGGGTCTGCTGCAACCTATCCATTTTACATGTACTTTTATGCTATTTAGCAGGCGCTTTTATCCAGAGCAATCTCCATTCTCTAACTGCAGGGGACAGTCTCCTTGGAGCAACTTCGGGTTAAGGGTCTTGCTCAGGGACCCAGTGGTGGTCTGCGGAAGGTAGAAACTAAACCCATGATCTCTTGGTCCAAAGGCTAGTATCCAACACTCTAGACCACCACCACCCCTGGGATCATAATTTGCCTAATGTGCACGTTTGTGGACTGTGGGAGGAAACCAGAGTAACTGCAAGGGAGAACACACTAAGTCTACACTGGAAGGAATCTTGACTTCCTAGCTGAGTATCAAAAGGAGCTTCTTGATCTGTGTTGTTTTGGTTCAATTTAACAATCACAATGAACGAACGCAGCAAAGTCTAAATTAATTATTGAGGAGGACAATCCATCCCCTGACAGAAAAAGGACTGCAGCGGATGTAAAATTCCACAATCCACTGCATACCTCTGCATACCACCTGTAGATCATGACACACCGAAAGATGCTTTGAGTGAGTGGCATTAACCCGTTGACTGACCTTGACTTTTGCCTGGGAGATGTCTCAGCCGCGATGCCTGAGAGGACCCACGTCTCACAGACGGATGACATTTAATGGCATTTCTGGCAGCAGGTGCGTTTGAAGGAATCCTATTATGGCTGAGGAAATTCTCCTCTCTGTTTCCCTCATTCACATTCGCTGTGTGTGTGTGTGTGTGTGTGTGTGTGTGTGTGTGTGTGTGTGTGTGTGTGTGTGTGTGTGTGTGTTCCTCTCTGGAGGGCAGCAGGAAGTGAGCTGTGATTGAGGGGCAAAGGTAAAAGAATGACAGACAGGTAATGAAAAGGGCAGAATAAGAGACATCTCGTTTACTCACACACTCTCTATTTCTCTCTCTCTCTCTCTCTCTCTCTCTCTCTCTCCCTCTCTTTACTTCTCTCTCTCTCTCCCTTTCTTTACTTCTCTCTCACTTGTTCTCACTGACCTATCGATCTATCGATTTACCTACCTATCTATCTATCTATCTGTCTATCTGTCTGTCTGTCTGTCTGTCTGTCTGACTGTCTGACTGTCTGTCTGTCTGTCTGACTGTCTGACTGTCTGACTGTCTGTCTGTCTATCTATCTATCTATCTATCTATCTATCTATCTATCTATCTATCTAGCTATCATTCTATCTATCTATCTATCTATCTGGGTTCACTTCACAACTGTATTATTCTTCCAAAAAGGTATATGGACACTGACCACTGGTAAACTTTAATGAGGTTCTTTAAGTTACTTTCTACAATGTGTAGCAGAACGTGATATATTTTAGACTTTCTTTCATTAATTTTCATTGAGTTCAAAATGAGTTTAATTTAGTCAGCAATAACCACCAGATGAGAAAATCTTTCAATGACAAAATTAAAGCAAATTTTATAATTTTTCAATAGAAATATGATGAAATTAAGATAACATTTGTAAATGAAAATGCCATTAACATTTTTTTGGTTCTGGTTTACATCAAATACACATTACAGAGCCACTTACAGAATACACACAGTGAAACAGACACAGCAGTAACAAGATAATGGCTACTGTGTGTGTGTGTGTGTGTGTGTGTGTGTGTGTGTGTGTGTGTGTGTGTGTGTGTGTATGTGTGTGTGTGTGTTTGTGTGTGTGTGTGTTTGTGTGTGTGTCCACTTGCTGTCCTTTTAATTAGAGCTATCTAACCTGCTGGTGCACCTTGCAGGTGTAAAGTCACTGAAGAAGGTACATCTGATTCTGCACAGCTTGTAATAGTTGTGAAACAGTCCTTCATCAGAGGTCAGCCGAACACAGGACACTGTTGGCTGGTCATTTCTGGTTGGTTGTCAATTTTCAGTTCACTGAGATGTTAAAAGGGCATGTGCCCTATAATTTCTTTCCTATATTTCTTTCAGATCCACCTTTGAGATTTAGCACTAATTCTCATAATGTTCCCATATTTGCATGTATGTGAATGCGTTAGTTTCATGACTTTACAGTGAATTAAACTAATGAAAATGCCAATAAAAGCCACTCCCCCTCCTCTTATTACAAATGTGATATCCGTATTTCCAATCTCACAACTAACACTGTGCAGCTGAAGAACAGGTCCTGGTGGTTCATTGCTTTCTCAGTTGTTTCCTGTGTGCTCCTAAGGTACTAATTACCTGATTATAATTCACAACAGACACACTCCCAGTATAAATGATACATATCCACTTCATCTCCATTCTCTCCCTCTCTCTGCCTCATCAAGTCATTAAAGGTTAACGAGGGTCTGTGTTTCTGTTCACTCTGTGCTGATTGGACACTGGCATTGTTTTTTTCTGCAGTCTGTACACTCTTGACAGCTTTGTGCCTACATTCAGATTTATTTCAAGTTCGTGTTGAATTTGTGAACCTGTAATGGATTTAAAGTTACACAAGTAACGAGTAGATTAGCTCTTAGTTCTGCAGGAGTCACATTCATTCCCTGTTGATTTGATGACAGATACTCCAACAATGATTGACCTGTGGTTTGGCTTTGTTTAAGTTTAGGTCACAGGGTTCGGATGGAGGGCCTGGCTCCTGGAGGGTGTGAGCTCCAGGGGTAGGTGCAGGGGTGGTGCCGTTAGTGAGTGAGGGACGGGGTTAAGTGTTGGCTCCTCCTGCCAATGTTACCCCAGTCATTCAAGGACAGGAGTCCAAAAGAGCATAATTGGCCTTCAACCTCCCATCAATGTGCCCCATCACTGATGCTAGCTGATGTAGCACCAGTTTGGAAAGATGTGGTGGCACTTCATGTGTTTCAGAGGAAGTACATGCTAGCGTTGGCCCTCCCAATGTTGGTAGATTTGGGAAGTGCTAAAGAGTAAGTGGAATTGGACATCTGAAAAAAACTGTTGGCAAATGACGGAGCCACAAAGTTCTTATCATATTAGAATGTAAGATTATTAATATTAGTGTCATGTTACACACTTTAATCAGTGGTGCCAAAGAATTTAGATATCAAATGTGTTAGCATATAGCCTTAAAAAAAACAAATGAAACTGTATTTAAATTTTTCACATGAACATAATGTCAGTCAAATCAATTGCCAAACACCAATATAAAGACAAAAGACAAAGTGTTCCCCCCCTTCAGTTTTGTTCAATTGCCTTCTTTCTTGACAGGAACCAAGATGAAAGGAAGAAAGACAAGGATATCTCTTTAATCTTTGTCTTGAGTGGGGCTTTATGCTTCATCTGTGGTCCACAGGACATTTTGCTTGGCCAGGAAAACCGTTTCCCACAGAACTCGCTTAAAACTCACATACTCAGCTGTAGGCATTTACATATTAACAAAGAGGCTGAGATCACCAAGGGAACTGCTGTCCATTTTCAATACTTTCACAGTTCTGATCATAACGGAACCTCTAAAGTCGCAAATTATCAGTTGAGGACCACTAAACAACATTTTATCTGGTCATTTGTTAAGCAAGCCATATGGAACTGGAAGAGATGTGAGAAAAAGTAGCGTAAATTCATCAAATTTCAAAGGTTTCGGCAGATTGGTTCTCAAGAATCTGCAGTGCCATCAGTGCCACTGACAAAACTTCACAAAGTTTGGTGTGCTTCCAAAGAATGTCTTAGTGATGCATCATATCACATTTTGTGAAGTTTGAAACTGTATGACATAAGATATTGATAAAGCATGATATGACAACTGCTTGATGATATGACAACTGCTTAATGGTCATAATAATTTAATATGTCTGCAAAATTAAGCGTGTATGTTTCCTTTCCAAAACTGTACTTTGGAATTATATAAAGATTATTGTAACCTCATGCTAAGGGAAATGAAGCTCTCCAAGGCGCTGTCAGTCCTGGAGCCATCACATTTTCAAAGCCTTTGGTGAGAGGGTATGATTGGCAGCTTGTGGCAGCCCCATTGATCCTCTGAGGTCAGTTTTTCAAAAGCTTTTTTGCATTCTATCTTCAGCATCACCACAATTCGCTTTTAAAAGCTCAAAAGGTATAGTATTGAGAACCTTTTTGTGTAAAGAGAACAGATGGATTTACATCTAGCATTCAGCTCTTCACAACCTGTGAAGTTCATTACATGCAGGTCAAGTATGTGACAGTGAACAAACATTAGATTTCCATGTCAATTTACAGAAACCTTAAAGATGCTGATATGTTTCCAAAAAAATTATTTATCACTCTGAAGTGTACAGTAGCCTCTTCCTCGCGGATTCGACCCAGCGGTGGCGGTAACACACTGAAAAGTTGTCTACTACCATAAAAAGAAGAAGAAGAAGAAGAAGAAGCCCGCTGAAGCATGTAGCATGACTGCTTCGTGACTTGTCCTTGTATTTTGGTGTTTTACCCCCCCCCTCTCATGTTATTTAGTATTAGTAAGACGTGCCCTGTCTAAACATGTGGGTAGAGAGAATTATTTCAGTGTTTCTTTTGTGAATGAGTGTTTGTTTTTCGCTCGCTGCTAATGCTAACTGCTAATGCTATTGTTTTTTTAAGCAATAAAGTGATCTGATTGTGATTATTTATTGACCTTTTTCTTAAGGGGTAATGCATTAAACTGAGTTTACCACAAAATGAAAGTGATCTTTGAGCACATTTAAGGACATATTGATTTATTTATTTATTTATTTTTTAACCAAAACACAACAATGCATTTTTTCACTTTACGCAGGTCCTCTTGAAATGTAGCCCCCGTGAAAAGTGGGGGATTACTGTATTTTTGACTCCCCCATTGTGGCTGGTATGTTCCTTAATTATCTTTGGATGGATGTGACCTTAAACTGAGACAGGAGTTTTCTCTTTTCTTTAACCAGCTGACTTGACAGTACGCCTTTGTTAGCCCAGTGCCCATCTCCAGAAAAGTAATGTAACTTTACAACTCTTCCTTCTCCCCAGGGGGGTTTCTAGGCATTATCAACCCTGGCGACAATGAAGAATGCCCAGTATAGCCACTGCTTAAGCCATTCAGTAGTGAAAAGGGACCACAGAAATATCTCTACTATACAGACATTATTTATGTGGTGAACAATTCTCTGATGGTGATTCCATCAACACTGTTGTTGTATCTGACACATCGGTGTTAAGCTGAGTTAAGAGCAGACACTGATAGTTGGTGGTCCTTTTCCATTAGAGCAGAGATCCCCAACCACTGGGCCACGGACCGGTTTCCGATACATGGGTGATTTGGTACTGGGACGCACAGAAAGACAGAATAAAAATATTTTATTGATTATCAGAGCCTGAAAGATCTTTTATTTTGAAAATACGCTTGTCTCGGCCACAAGCTAGCAAAAACAAGTAAAAAACAAACATCTTTGGGGAGCTTGTTCATTTTTTTATGCTCTTTGTTTTTAGTTGTATCTATACAGGTCCATGAAAATACTGTTTTACATGAAACTGGTCCGTGGCACAAAAATGGTTGGGGACCACTGCATTAGAGAGATAGAGGGCATTGATAAGTCACAATACCTTTTTCTGTTCTACACTTGGTACCAGGCCCAGACAGCCCATTGGGATTTCCAGGTGACCTGGCCTGTAAGTTGGATGGGAGAGCTGAGCTGTATGAAAAGACGAGCTTATAGCACAGTGCAGCTACATCCACTCAGATTCAGAACCTCTACACCACGACCTCATAGTCTATCACATGATTGGTATAAAGGCCTTTTTAAGGAGCACTTAAAATAAATGGCAGACAAATTGTGATATAGCACTAGCTAGAAAGGTAGCTAGCTCTGCTAATCAGTTAGCCTACACCATCTTCACAATATCTCCACAGTAATTCTGGATTGGGCATTTTTATATGATTTTTGTATTTGTTCCTACTATTATACATCTTTCTCAATCATTTAAAAATAATCTACAGATTTTTACAGCTTCTTTTTGAAGCATGTGAGTTACCATGCCTGTAACATCATTTGCACAATATTACGGCAAACATACATTATATGGGGAAGCCAGCAGACTAATGGTTAGGGAGCTGCCCCTGCAATCAGAAGGTTATGGGTTCAAATCCAAGGACTGCTAGTGGCACCACTGAGCAAGGCACTGCTTCACTTAAATGCAGAAAACGAATTTCACACGCTGTGGTGTGTTCACAAGTGACTACAAGGGGGCACTTTACCAGTGAGGGCTTTTCGTGTTGGTGCTCTATTCTTCATAAGGGACCACAGTTAGTAATAGAGCACCTATATGGTAGATGTATCTAATAAACTGGCAAACCAGTACTGTTGTGTTGTCCAAACCAGAAAACTCAGTTAAATTATAAAAATAATGCAGATTTTCTAGTAACACTTGGATTAATTGCAAATCAGTGGGTACAAAGGGTACAAATTGCCTTTGCTGTGCCCATTCTTTTACCCAGTGAAAGTTAATCAGATAACTGCAGAACATATAGGCTAATTAGTAGGCTATTGTCACAAAATGTTTTGCAGCTGAAAGATTTAAAAGGTTTAAGTGCTGTCCCAAAAGGAGGTAGAGTCCTAGGAAAAGAATTGTGTGCACTACACTGATCTCCGTTCATATATCTTTGCCTGCAGACCATCAGGTGTAAATCTTTGTATAGTTTTCATAATTCCAGCGAGCAGTTTTTTTCTAGAGCAGAGCATAGTAGTCTCTCAGAGACTGGCCTGTGACAGAGTACACAGACGATCAAGCCATCCCGCATGACACTTGCATTTATGATCAACTCCTGGACTTCAAACGTGCGGATCTTATTCTGACAGGCCTTGTCGAAGAAAGCATAATGTATTGAGGGTGGTTTTAGATTTAGGCTACATCACTCCACTTGAACCTCATTAACAAGGCAGGAGTCTTGAAGTTAAAGGTCAGTGTCTATTGGCGGCCATCTCATTACGCACAAACACAAAGGCCAGACTCAAAGATCCTGTCTGGAGTGCTAAACATCTGCTGAATTAACCAGGGCGGCATTGTACCCCTCAAGGTTCGGCAGCGATTAGCTTGCAGGTATACTAAAGATGAGCCGGTCATTAAAAGTTCACATCACTCAGAGCTACAAAGGAACACCCATTTCAATTGTGGCAGTGAGTCAGAGTAACACATTCAAATGTATTCAATATTGTCCAATTAGAACCCATTCCTTCAATCATAGAGTCCTCCTTCTTGAGTTATTTTTTACAAGGATAATTGAAACACACATAACAAGTCAGAAGTTGTTCCTGTCCGAACGTGACAGTAAACAAAACTTAGAGAACGCCTCTGTGGCTATATGCCTTCATGACTACAATTTCAAAAGAAAATGGAAGGAAGAAATATATCAAGTAAACGTCAAAAAATATGACGTGATCTCATATCATTAACAAAAATGTAATCACCCCAACCCCCGCTACCGACAGCCGAATGTTGAATTTGTCAGCAGATGTTGTGTCTTCTGCCTCAGCTTTTGAAATCGAGCGCTAAGGGATCGCAGTCTCATTATCGGCATCTTTTCATCTCCATGTTTGTTTTTTTTTTCTTTCTTTTTTTAATCACAGGTCCAAAATGGAACACTAGAGGAGCTTTGAAGGCCCTCTGCTAACATGTGTTGCTTGTTTGTCACCTCCATTTTGCCAGATGACGTGCCGTTAAATAAATAGGGAAACATATGCGTGTTAATCCACAGCAAGGTGCAGAAGCAGAGATAGTTGTACCTGAATTATAGGCAGAAAAGTAGGTCTGATGCTTGTTATTTATGAAGGCATGTTTCATGCAAAGTTTTCAGGGAAATGCATGACTCATATTTATGCTCTAACATCATCAACACGTGATTCTAAATCAGCCTTTGCTCCTTGTCGGCTGGTATTTAATGGACTCCTCTTTATTTTCATGCATTCTAGACCCTTGAGGAGCTCAAAAGTGCCTATAAAGGTATAGGGCAACCTACATAACAATAATATAAAGAAAACAAAGAGAGTCTAATACCACATGATTTAAAACAGTAAATATATGCCTAATGTAGTGATCACAGTCATATTGCCTTTGAATGATTCCTGGAGGAGTGACTTGATATCTAACTAACTCTAATCTGCACCATGATATCAGACATATTATGCGCTGCCTCAAATCCTCGATAAATCCCCAATCCTATTTGTCATGCACTGCCTCATAAGTCCTATATCTTTTGCCAATTCATTTGGCAGTTCAAATGTACATATATAATTGGATTCCATTCGTTCAGGGCATTATAACATCTTAAACCCAAAACAAAAATGCAGACAGTGTGAATAACACTCAATCTTGCCTGAAGTGCCTAAGCCCATTACAATAAAAGATGATAGAAAGTCTCTTGGATTCAGAGAATGACCTCTGTGGACTTCAGGGATTTCATTTTTTTCTAGGGAATCAAAGCCACAGAGGGAAGAGTAACACACAAATCAGGGTGTCAAACAGCAAATTACAAAACTGGGAAAATTGCTTCCATGTGCACAACTAGTTGGTAATTGCACAACTACAGTGCAGGCCATGCATGGTAGATCAAAACATTGGTAAATGGACCAAAGTGGGTCTTGTTTGGAAATGCAAATCCTATAACCCTTAGGAGCTGACACTTCTTACTTTTGTTTTGCTGTACCACTCCAGTGGATTCACATACTGTAGTAAATACACAATTAAATAAAATGTTATTCAGTATATTACATTCACAGGTGTTTCTTCAAATAGATGTGTTGGCCTAAACCCCATTAGGGTTTTTTTTGTGAAAATATGGCAGGAAACCTGACATACTAACTTTGATTTAATAGTCACCTGGCGATGAATGTTAAATACAAGTATTTCCCTTAAAAACTGATCATCTTACAATCTTACAAAGGTACATGTTTGAAAATGACATGGAATAAAAATGATCTGCTCAAGCAATATTTACCTCATATTTCTTCAGTATCTCTATATGAAAAGGTATCTTCTCCATACATGGGCTCTGAAATCTCTCACATAGCCCTCATACAAAGAATTTACATCACTGTAACGGTGATGCTGTGGGACAGTTGTATTTTCTGTAAAACAAAAAAATGTAGATGTTAAATATAAAAAATGTAAAAAGCCATCTCAAATTAAACACTAACATTTGTTTGGATTATTTGAATATTTGTATTCAGGTACATTAAATTTTTCAGATAAATCACATTTTTACATATTATTTGTATTTTTAAATGTATTTAAAGTTTTGAAATAGCAAAATGTGTCTAACCAGGTTTTGTTATTAATTTGACAAAGAGAGAATGATTGGGCCAAAACTGATGTGCATTGATACTGATATTAAAAATACATGTGAAAAATACCAAAGACAGGAACATGCTCGCCATCAAAGAACCTTACACTGAATTTACATTCTGTATCGATAAGTTTAGGTTGTCCTCCTGACTTTCTTCACATTTTCAATGTTAAGAAGCAGCAAAATATGGAAAAACAATGATAACTTTTCATCCAATTCAAATCATAACAAAATATTTTCTCTTCTTACAATAAACACGAATGTGCACTTCTGTTTAAGTAAGCTAGGGTTAAGAAATCATTTATGGTGAATAATTATTTATTACTTTAAGCAATAAATTAAAATGTTTAACTATGTTCTGGTCATTAATAACCAACTGCCACTATATTAAAGTACAAAGTAGCTGTAATACTGAGACCCTCAGTCTGTTGACAGTTTTTTATGTTGGCCAAATCCATTTCATGTCTTGTTTGCAGAAGTCAGGTGGTGCCTAGAATTCCAATTTGCGTAATCAAAATGACCCTGATCAGATCTGGTAGCTTAGGGACACGAGCCAAAGAGAGGCGATCAGATAGTGGTCTCTGTGGAGGCTCAGCTCAAATAACACAGTACACTGTCCCTCACTGTCTCGCTCTGACTTCATTAGTTAGCACTAGTTCCATCAGTATTCTGTTTCATCGAATGAAAGGAAAAACCAATTACTTAATTCTGCATTTTAGATGTATTTGAATGCAAATTATTTCAAAACCAATTCACAATCGGAGCTGACAGAGATCTTTTGCTTTGGCAAAATTATGTCAAAAATAATGTAAAGTGTTGTAAAATACCATTCATTGGCAAATTCAGACCCTGGCCCAAACGAACATTCTGCTTCAGAACAAAGTGTGTAAGCCATTGGCGAAGGAGTTATCATTCAAATGTGTAATAAACAAACACCGGGACAGTTTTAATTGTTACCTGCCCAATAATGTTGTTCCTGACTGTGAGATGCTGTAGACAGTTGTTTTGACACAGTATGTCGTGGTTCTGTAATTACTTTAGTGCATGATGCTAATTCTCTAGCAGTGAAACAAGCCTCCCACAGTCATTTCAAAATAACACACGTGTTTCTGCATCATTGCTACCATTCAAATGATATGAATTATGCAGATATTGCCAAATGCTGACAGCACCATTACAGTTTAATGGTTCTCATTTCTCTGAAAACACTGCAATTTTGCTCTTTCTTCAATGCTATGAGTGTATGCTGCATCTTGTTTTCTCAGGTTATCCCTTTCTCACTTTCCCTCCATACCTACTGTCACTAATATGTTTTACTCCATATCCAAAGTGTCTACCTTTTCATTGCAGACGTTCATCGTTCGACCTTAAATTGCCAATTTTTCCAAGTGCCTCAAGCTCACGGTGGAGGTGGGGGGGGGGGGGGGGGGCTCTCCCCCAACCCCCCCCCCCCCCCCCCCCCCCCCCCTCCCCTCTGCTATAAATAGATCTGATTGCTCTCCAAGAATAAACAGACACACAAAAACATCTCCAGGCCAGCCGGATATATGGACAAATGAAGGACAACAGCACATACAGAGAATATTGGCTCAGGATAGTCCAGGTGTTTTTAGAACTACTTCATAATTTGAAATGGCCTCCATGCAGGTGGCAAAACTAACCTGAACGTTTCACTTACTCAGGTAGTACCAACAGGTTGTAAGTTATATGGATGGATGGATGGATGGATGGATGGCTGGATGGATGGATGGATGGATGGATGGATGGATGGATGGAGGGATGGATAGATGCACGCATGCATGAAATTTGACATCAATGAAACACCAGAACAAAACAGCTTTCTTTTGTACTCTAAATGTCAAACAGTAGCACACAAACCTCAACAGAACCGAGATATCCACAGTGCACCAACCTGTAATTGTTTCTCATGTGGAAACACTGATTTAATAACATACCTGTTGTTTGGAAGATAGAGAAACAGTGGGCAGATAAATTAAGATTTAGTAACTGTGTCATTGCATTTTCTCAGTCTAGTGCACAGGATGATGAGCACTGGATGTAATTTGAAATGATGAGCCCTCAAATTAGGAGTGATGAATAATCAATCTAGAGAAAGGGTAAGTCAGGCAGTGCCCATAAAACATCTGCCAGGATTGCTTCAAGTACATCTGCAAAAACCCATTTAAAACAACAGGTATATCATGTTGTCTCTACTTTCTTTGGATAAATTGCAATGTTCTGAAAGGAACTTGAATTTCTATCTTTGCTGAAAATGATTTGAGAATAATTCTAATAGTCATCACCAAGGAAAAAAGTTCAGATGGTTTTCAGTCAGAACACATAAACTAGGTCAATATGTTTTGGAAGAAATGATTGGGCCATAATAACCGCAAAATTGCTTTAGTTGTACTGTGTGTGTATTATAAAAGGAATTGCTTTGTTAATGCAGTTTCATGTTCTGTTAAAACCAAGTGTCTTGAATCTTTCCTTTGTGGTCTCAGGTCCAATCTGCTATTCAAGTCCAGTTAATGGTACTTTCTTGGTATATTGACTTTAATATCACCATGGACTATGTGCAGTACAGTAATCCCCCACTTTTCGCGGTGGTTACGTTCCAAAAGCACCCACATATATTGAAAAACTGCGCTGTTGTGTTTTGGTTTAAAAAATGCCTAAAAATTCCTATTTTTATAGCGTGAACCCTAAATATGCCCCAAAATATGCTCCCAGTTTCATTTTAAACTCAGTTTAATTCATTACCCTTAAAGAAAATGTAAAGGTAAATAAATAATCATAATCAGAAAACTTTATTTCTTTAAAAAATGTTTGCATTAGCAGTTCGCATTAGCAGCGTGCAAAGACTCATACACAAAAGAACAAGACAGCTACAAGGTAGGAAATATTGGTTTATTTGTGTGTGTGTGTGTGTGTGTGTGTGTGTGTGTGTGTGTATGTGTGTGTGTGTGTGTGTGTGTGTGTGTGTGTGT
>JBBPDC010000084.1:16866830-16878052 GCA_037974485.1 Hemigrammopetersius urotaenia | reverse complement strand
TGTAGAGTGTGTGTGTGTGTGTATGAGAGAGTGTGTTTGTGTGTGTGTGTGTGTGTGTGTGTGTGTGTGTGTGTGTGTGTGTGTGTTGGGTCAGGTATTAAGGTGGGGACATTCTGGTTTTAAAAAGGAAGAAGTCTGTGGGATCTAGAGTAGAATAAAATGTTCTCTTTGGGCAGTTTGCTGTACAGACATTATTCCAACATTACAACCCATACTTCACACACAAACAATACAACACACACAACACAGTACCAGATTCATATTTGCTGGAATGTCAGCAATAAATTATTAGAAGAGCGCAATAATGGCATTTCAGGGTTAAAGTCTGTTTAAGAAATCAATAGCAGATGCAAAAATGACTAGAATAATGAACTGTCCCTTTGTGATAACGCTTACTTCACAAATTTCGCCCCAGAAATTTTATAACACATAGTGACCACTACCAAACCTGTAAATCACAGCAAAGTAAAAAGCAAAAATAAAAGCTGGACATTCTATGACTTACATCCACACGTTACACTGTTAGGATGAGATGGGATAAAGTGGGTTAAGCTGATCACTGAGTCTCCTCACGTAGCCCCAGATCATGCAGTCTCCGCCTCTTTGCTGATGTCATGTAGGTGAGACTCCAAATTCAGGTGCCTCTCAGCAGATGGGACATCCCATCTGCAGACATCAGCTGGACTTCACTGAAACTCGCCATCTTGTCGTCATGGATATAATCCGCTTTCTTATGGTGTGAGGTATGAATTGTCAGTTTCTTTTAGAGGCGATGATAACTGCGAACCCTGCATGGGGAGATAAGCTCTCTGTGTTTACTCATTAATGATAACATTCCATAGCTGGAGGCTGAGAACTGTGGAAAAAGTACAGGAGCCGAGGGAAAAAACCCAGAAAACAGAGAATATAGCCTTTATGAAGATTCTATTTTAGTCCGATATCAAAAGGAACCGCTTCTGTTGTTTGTTTCTAAGGCGGGGGGAGCATTAAGAAGCCTCTATTGTGCAGCAGACAGAGCACTATTATACTGTACGAGTTATTTATGCTCAAAAGCTGGAGCGGACACCTCTAAAATTTGAATGGACTTACTGATCTAAATGTTTATATATTTCCGCTCAAATGTGAATAGAATCTGATTATAGACAGGATGGGTGAGGACTCTTTCTCATTATTTACAGTCAACCCCAGACACCAAATGTTGTCAGTTGTTTTGCTGTTCTCGTGTTTTTTCTTGTACTTTGTTTCATCCTGTCTGCACTTCTGGCTCTTGTGTTGCACCATGGTCCAGGGAGAATCTTGTTTCAAACAATTATGAAATTAATCTACTCAAGTTTCTAGAAAACCAGAAATGTGCTATAACCCCGGGCTTTTTGTGTTCTCCTACCTTTGTAATTCAGCCCCAGCTTACACTGCAATATGCCTGTTTCTCCGCAGGGGTCCTGATCCAGCAGAAACATCAGAATGAGTTGGGGTACGCTGTACACCCAGCTAGTTGGGGTGAACCGCCACTCCACCAGCCTTGGCAAGATCTGGCTCTCCGTCCTGTTCATCTTCCGGGTGACCATCCTGGTAGTGGCAGCTGAAACGGTCTGGGGTGACGAGCAGTCCGACTTTGTGTGCAACACCTTGCAGCCTGGCTGCGAGAACGTCTGCTACGACCATTTTTTCCCCGTCTCGCACGTGCGCCTCTGGAGCCTACAGCTGATCTTCGCCTCGACACCTGCACTCCTGGTGGCCATGTATGTGGCCTACCGTAACCATGAAGATAAGCGAGGCATCCTGCGCGGCGACAAAAAGTCAAGGGCCAAGCAACAAGAAGACCTGGAGAGTCTCAGGATGAGGAGGCTCCCCATCGCAGGCCCACTGTGGTGGGTCTACGCCTTAAGCCTGGTGTTCCGTCTACTTTTTGAGGTAGCCTTCGTATATGCCTTATATGCCATTTATGATGGGTTCTGGCTGCCCAGGCTGGTTCGCTGTGAGGTGTCACCCTGTCCCAACGAGGTCGACTGCTTCGTGTCTCGACCCACAGAGAAAACCGTCTTCACTGTGTTCATGGCAGCGGCCTCTGGAGCCTGCATGGTGCTGAATGTTGCTGAATTAGCTTACCTGGTTGCTAAAGCTATAACCCAGTGCCCAAGGATGAATCGTGCTCGTGCAAACTGCCCAGGCAAAGACAAAGGCCAGCTGCAAAACAAAAGGAACGAGATACTGCTGAGCCCTTCGTCTTCTGTGTCTTCCACTTGTAAGGCAGTGTGACACATCTTCAGTACCAGCCAAGTTCATTTTTTGGTTTTTTTTTGGTCACCATGCAAACACACCACTGAGCATTGCTCAGTATCCAGCAACTTATTTCAAATGTTCCTGAGATCTTGTTCCAGAAGCACCAGTGACATCTAGTGGCAGAGACCACAAAAACTGAACTGCTCTACTGCATTCCACGAAAATTTCAATATCAAATTTTGGGCATGATGATGCTGACTGTGTCACAAGTGTACCCTGATCTAATGTCAAATGATACTGGCACTAAATCTAAACTGTGAAAAAGAAAAAAAAATCAACTATGTGGTGCATAAAGGTATACATGTCTTTCACTGTGTTCATAGTGTGGAATATAAAAACTGTAGATTGCAAATTTCTTCAAATGCTATTTTGTATGTTACAGTTTACAAAGTACTATGCCTAGTGCCTTAAAAATGAGCCATTAAGTTTTAATTTCCTTTAATGATTTTCATGATTTTATAAGACAGTAGAGTGTAACACATAATTCATGTTTCAGCCGCAGTGTTAATGCTTATTTTTAATAATCAATTATGTGTCCAATATTCATCATTATGACAAAAAGCTGAAGTTACTATAGACTAAATTCTGAAGTTTAGTGTTTTTCTTCCTACATGGCATCTAGATAATAGAAGCTGTGCAGTGTATACTCTACATAATGTAACTTGTAGCAGTTTATTTACAGTGTTTTCATTAAATATAGATCATTGTCCAGGCCTATATTTTATGACTGCAAGATCTTTAGCTATTGGTCGTATGAAGATGAATAAAAAATACTATATTAAAATGTGCTTTACTATATCATTTTATCTACAAGCATTTTTTAATAAGTATGAACAGGTATTCACTGTAATGCCGAAGTAAAAAAAGAGAAAAGTCAGTTTTATTGCAAGGTTGTTAGTAAGCTCCTTTAGATAACTCATTCAAGTACCGGCACAAAAGTTGTGAGAGTTTGAATACTCAAATGTAATTTTATATCGTCATATATCATATATCTTTTCTCTCTCATGTGTAATAGAACTCATGAAAGTATCAAGCTATGTAGAGCATTGGTGATGAATTTGGGCAGTAGACAGGGGCGTGGCGTGTACCCATGCAGAGTAGCAGCTCTATGAATGCAGTCATGCATAGTCACCCAATGTGACAGTCGGGATGGCTTGGAACGGGAGGCAGCTGCGCTTCGCTGAAGCCCATCTCCAAGTTCAAATCTCCCCAATAAACTAGCTGGCCTTGACTCCACCACGCGTAGAAGACTGTGCTGGGGGGAAGTTTGGTTGGCTGATTTCAAAGGACATTGGTAAGCTGACAAAGCTCCTAGGATTTGGGGAGTGGGAGGAGAGGGGAGGGCTCTTACAACCCTTTTGGGGAGTCTGTATGATTTCCAGTGCCCTCAGTACGTGGCATCACTGTTGCTGGATATTGATTTCAGTGAAATAAAATCACACATTTGATTAAAGCTACCATGACGGCCAGGTGCAAGAACGTAGCAGCATGCAGCAAAAGAGTGAGTTTACTTGAAAAGTTGACTTTTTCAACACTTTTTTCCTTGTTTCGGATGTAAAAGGCTGTGCTTTAAAAGACTTTTGGTCGAGTTATTTGCCTACCGATGTTGATAAGCCGTTCAGTGTGGCTAACAAATCAGACAATGCGCCTGTAACAATGGCAATGATGCGTCAATAGATTGTGCCAGCAGGCACAAAGAAAATCTGGCACCTTCTCTATTGTCAGACTGACAGACAGTTTGTCATTGCGTCAAAACTTCAAAAGGGTAAACATGTAATTCATTGTTTCACCAATGTAATGTACTTGATTTAGAATTCGATTCAGAACTTTTAGACCAAACTGCAGTTTACTGACCCAGTTCAATGCACCGCAAAACACATTTAATCAGTAAAACAGGCTAAATTGTGTTTATTCCAATTTCGTTCGTTTTTATCAAACAGTAGTAAACATTATTCATAAAATGTATTACATTCGTTGTACATAAAATATAATTAGAAAACACTGTAAATTAATTTTATTTTGATTTTTAGTACATTTAGTACAGAGTTTAATGGACATTTTAACCAAAAGCAACAATCCTCCTGCTCATTTACTGTAGTAAAGGATAAACTGAACAGTTATATAGTTACAGAGAATAAGAGGTGAATTAAATAGAGGAACAGTGATAATTATTTCATTCTCAGACCGCCTGATTTCTGTTGTCCTGGTGGCATCCATTCCTAAACAAAGTATTTTCTCTCATCAGCACTTACTTTTCTGATGAGAGCAGCACTCACTAAGTGTGGATACTCTCCCTAATTAGTATTTTTTATAAATCCCAGTATCGCTCTTTCAACATCCTTAATTGTAAAACTGTATAATGCGTCGTGTGCATCATGTGGCACAAAGTCTCTGTTAAAAATATGAAATATTTTTTAGCATTCATCTAGCTTCGATATAGCTTTCCACTTCATGTTCATGTTGTGGAAGTCAGTTCAGAACAGCATCCATGCATTTCTGTTAATCCCATGCAGACTACAGTATGACATGACATTACTTTTTTTCACCAACAGGTATATTTATTTCAAGCCCTAGTCGATGGATTTATTACTTGCAAAACAGCATCTTAGTGAGTTGGCTCTTTTCTGCACTTGTGTTTGGTGTGCAGTGTTGTGAGTAGTGTGCACTAACAACCGATCAGTAGGCCGACTTCATCAATGAGAAACACATGCTGGTTTTGATTAGCAGAAACCTGAAACTGATGCAGATAACTGAATCACATTCTGAGGGCCTCTTCGTTTTGCCTTCCGATTTTGTAATGAGGTAGGTTACGACAATCTGGTGCTTTTAACAGTGACGGTTAAAGATCTGTTCTGTTCAGTTCTACATTTGCGGTGTCCAAGAAATTGACTGTTTCTATAAATGGCTGCATGTAAAAGTTCCGAAAAGTCAGGCATATCAGCAAGGTGTGCCAAACCACAGATTATTGATAGGAGTGATGATGGCATGCCTGGATAGTGTGATTCCAGGAACTCTGAGCTATTGGGGCCTCATCTCATCAACACGCAACATCTTGCACCTTATGGCTAAAGCCATTCTCTGCAAATTGAACTTTGCATTAGAAGAAATATTAAATGATCCTTCGTATTCTGTGGAATTGACCGACAAATGATTGAATGTCAATTCATATATACACAAATATGTATATGCTCTGTCGATGGTACTTCTTCCTGTTTTTCTGTTGAATAATTCTGATCATGCCATGTGTTTAATGAAGTGAGGGGAGAGGTTCAGGAGAGCAATGGAACGGGAAGCGTGTTTGTTTTGGACAGAACAAGTGTGTGAGCAGTTTGTGAAAAAGGCTCAATTGTTTGTAATGGAATGGCAGATTCTATAAGATGCCTACACAAACACGATGTGCTGGTTCCCAGCTCCCCATAAGTTACTCGCTTCTAGGATTAGGGATGACCCGACTGATAGCATTTCTGCCAGCTGGACAGAATCAGGGTTAAATCTGACCTTTAGAGAATATCTGCACCGACACCCTGCTTCAAAAGAAATTATTAATGTCATTCTCTAATGAGGCCCTCTTTTTTTCTTTCTTTTCTCATCACACTTCTATACTTTTACCGCTGATTCATCTCAGACTGTTTTTTTCTTCAGGCTAGAAAACGTAAAGCATGGGTGACTGGAGCTTTCTGGGACGGCTCTTGGAAAATGCGCAAGAACATTCGACAGTCATTGGGAAGGTCTGGTTGACGGTCCTCTTCATCTTCAGGATCCTGGTGCTGGGTGCAGCTGCGGAGGAGGTGTGGGGAGACGAGCAGTCTGACTTCACGTGCAACACGCAGCAGCCTGGTTGTGAAAACGTCTGCTATGACGAGGCCTTCCCAATCTCACACATCCGCTTCTGGGTGCTGCAGATCATCTTTGTGTCCACACCGACACTCATTTATCTGGGACATGTGCTGCACATTGTCCGGATGGAGGAAAAACGTAAGGAGAAAGAGGAAGAACTGCGCAAGGCCAGTAGGTTCCAGGAAGAGAAAGACTTCTACAGGAACGGAGGTGCAGGGGGAGCAGGGGATGGAGGGGGTGGTGGTGGTGGGAGAAAGGAAAAGCCTCCGATTCGAGATGAGCACGGCAAAATCCGGATCAGGGGCGCCCTTCTGCGCACTTATATCTTTAACATTATCTTTAAGACTCTGTTTGAAGTGGGATTCATCGTGGGCCAGTATTTCCTTTATGGCTTCCAACTTCGGCCCCTTTACAAATGTGCAAGATGGCCCTGCCCCAATACAGTGGACTGCTTTATCTCCAGGCCCACAGAAAAGACCATCTTTATCATATTCATGCTTGTGGTGGCTTGTGTGTCTCTTGTGTTGAATCTTTTAGAAATCTATCACCTGGGATGGAAGAAAGTCAAGCAGGGCATGACCAACGCGTTCGTGCCAGAGCACGAATCGCTACCCTGCAACACTGATGAAACTGGGGGGGTCGATGATGTCAGGGTCCTCCCTGTAGTTAGCTCATCTCCTCCTGTCCTCAGTCAACCTCCCAACTACACAGATATGTCCATGTTGGGAAGCAACGCAATCCAGTCCCCAACGGCCTTGGCCTTAGTGACCCCTGAAGCGGACTACAAGGCCGATGCACACATCGAGGTGCCTCCATCCTCTTTATACAGCAGCAACAACAGCAACAACTACCATCTGTCTATGGAGCAGAATTGGGCTAACATGGCAGCTGAGCTTCAGAAAAGTGAAATGAAGCCCATAACCTCAAGCCTCTCTTCCTCGGCATCATCCTCCTCTTTAAGTGATCAGATGGAGGACAAGGAGTCCGTTCATCCTTCCTCCATCTGCACGGCTGATTTCCTAAGCGATGTGAAGAGTGAACCAGACACTGGCCCTGGTGTGACTACCACCACAGTGGAGATGCATCACCCACCCATCATGATGACAGATATCTGTCGTCTAAGCAGAGCCAGCAAAGCCAGCAGCATCAGAGCCAGACCTGATGACTTGGCAGTTTAGTCAACTTCATCTGTCTCATGCCACCACATCTGGTCACACAAGATAAAATTCAGAGTTTTAAGGAAAAAGGTGCTGCAATTGTCAAGTCCTGTCTCATGAACCTTTCACCAGCAAATGACCTAAGAAGTGCAATTGGTGAGTTGTAGCATAGCTTTAGCAGGTGTTAACACATGGTAAACCCTCATATACCCTCATGAGTCTGGCAAGCTGGTTGGGAAAAAAAGGGGAGGAATTATTTTAGCTAGTTCTATTTCAGGTTTTTGTTTTGCATCATTTATGAGGAAAGGTTTGGCAGAGGTATGCACTTTGGAGTCTTTTTTTTTTTTTTTTTCTTTCCTTGTAAGACATGTTTGAGATTGACCATTCTGTGCCTTGATGTGTCAGTGTTACTTCACCTTTACTCCGTGTTTGTCAACTTGTTATGGTCTATATCTGACCCTTTGTAAATGCTATGGTTGCCTGACCAGCCAAGACCAATGAAGAGTGGGACATATTCACTGTGAGATGTCTTTAACAGACTCCCTGACGTTCAGCTGAGCATATGGCATATGCAAGTTAGGATGCTGTGAATCTGTCATATAACTGATCCTAAACCGAGGCGTGTTTATTGGGTAACGTGTGCCTGATATGCCAGAATTGTGTTATAATTGTCCTTACGAAAGAAGTATATGCTATCATTGCAGTTTCATCAGGGGTAAATAGATATAAATATCATAACTAAACAATAAGTGTACATAACTATAAATACAACAGTGTGAATAGCTATGAATACAACCGTTTGCAGTGTGGTAGCAGCATAGCACTCCTTACCGTAAGCAGAAATTTATCCTGTACATAGAGGCTACCGTGTGGAGATAGCCATCGCAGAGATAAAACAGTAGTACTATTACTAGATAGAGTGAGTAGTTGCTAGAAAGGGTTTCAAGATTTGAGGCAGTGATAATATTTGTCAAACAAAAAAAAGAGAAATGTGAATTTCCTTGTTATAAATTCCTGCCAGATTTTAAAAAAAAATGGCTTACAAAATTATCTTTCTCACTGACCTCCCAGTTGTTTTGTTGTTGTTACTTTCAGGAGATGGTTTTAGCTTTATTATGTGGTGAATTGTGATCCTGTTAAACTCCAGCTCACGCACCAGCTGGCGTTTAGCTGCGTTGGTTTTGCTCATGTGTTACAGTCTTAAAGCTATTAACGCTCTTCCCTCTTATATGTTAAGTGCAATCTATAGGTGTGGGGATTGTGAGCTGAAACCAGGACCGTGAATGTGAGTTTTGCTGAGATATGATTTTCATTATGTTGCTGTGCTACAATTCAGGCTGTCCTGTGTGTTACTGTGCTACTCGTGGCTAGAGTCCTGCTTAAACCCACATGTCACATGTTCAAAAAATCTGAATATTGACAGCAAAAGTAAAGAGACTTCGTCTTTACAGGGACATGCTTCCAGTCAAAAAAATGAACTTGGCTGAATTTCAAAATCTTTCCGAGACTATAACTGACCGGATCCTAGACAAGGGACTATTTCCTTGTGGAAAAGTGCAATCTTTATTTAAAATAAATGAAGTAATTTATTAAATGTTTGATTTAGTGTACTCTATTCAGGGTACTGACATGACCATATTTGGAACTGAGGCCAATCCAGTTATCAAAGTATTACTATACCTTACATCACATCCCACTGTGCTTGTTTTCATATATCTAATAATCAGAATAACTTTTACCGTATACATACATCCATATTAACGTAATTCGACTCCTGATTAGACTCCCTAAATATTACAAAGCTATAACACATTATCATTAGTGATGCCCTGAATCTTATCAACCCATCTCAGCCATAACACAGTTTTGTTTAGTTTGTAAGATGTTCATCATATCATCTTAAATACTCAGCAGTTTGTGGATAAAATGATTTGAATTTGCACATTTAGGCCAAGCTACTCTAACGATGCTAATATTGTCATGAGAGGTCTCCAACAACACGTTGTACTTAGTTCTCTCAGTTGTGATAAGAAAGTGTCAGGGAAGCAACAGAAGGATAAATCTGTTCTAACTGCCCTCATACCTGTTCCCCGGTGCTTTTATCTGACACAGCTCTTATCTGACCTGATTCCCACCCACCGCGAGAAGTCGAGGAAAACGGCAGTGATTTTTCAGATTTGTCAGAGTGAACTCTCAGTTTTTCATCTACTCGAATGCTAATTGGGCTTCACTTGCTTTTATCTATCAGAATGAACCTTCTCAGCCAAGTGTGACAGCGGATACTTTGTCGGACACTTCTAGTATCTGATATCATGTGCATATAGCAATTCTTTTCTGGCCAGTGAAGAAATGCATACACAGGTTTGAGAGTAACCCACTGCATTGCTGTCAAAAGTGCCTTGTGTAAAATTTTGTAAGAGCAAGTTGATGTAAATGTTAATTTACCTCAAATGTTTACAAAACAGTGGACAAATAAAAATTTTGTACCTTATACCTGGTTGGGTTTTTTTTTCTTTTTTTCGTCAGTTAATAGCTGAAAGGTCAGCAACTTGCTGTCAGCTACTTAATTCTGAAAAAAATGTATATTAACATGTGTTTGTATATTAAGCAAATTACCATTCTTTCTATTACAATCTACATGATTTGCCCAGCTGGGCTGCCTGCATTCATTCATTGCATGGTAGCTACAAATTCCTACAGACTATGTCGGAATGTAGTGAGGCGCGGGCATGATATCAGAGCTTGCTTTTTTCTCCTTTTTGCTGCCTATTTCTCACTTTAGGGCTGTTTTTTTCAACCCCTACTCCTTATGTCACGATCAGATTGTGATATTAGTATCTTGCAATAGTGATCGACTGATGATTCATGAATCGTACCGTTTGAGTTCCTAATCACCACCTATAGTTAGCCCCTCGCCTCTCTGGTACAACTATGCCACACGACCCTGCTGAACATAGCATTTTCTTTATTCACCCTGAATGGGCTGGGGATTGAGATGAAACAAAAAGAAAAAAAGGAGTGTGGGTGAAAGGGGTTGGGTCATTTGCTAGCCCATAGGACGATTTGTACATCTAACTTTGTATGTGAATGGCGAGTGTGTGTGTAAATCAGGTAAATAAGACATTCAGTCTCTGAAATAGACAATAGACAATTGACAAAACATAGATATAATCAATGTTACATCACAGGTAAGGTTCAGATCAATCAAATGCTGCAAATCTAATTAAAGTTACTATTGTGCGATGGATATGTGCGTGTGCTGTATGCGTGTGTGTGTCCATATACAGTTCCACTCATGTGTTCCAAAATCTCCCCTGGGATATTTCATAGGATCCCACCTGCTATTGCTGTGCAAAGGTCACTGTCCCACTGCAGCATTATTTTACTACAAAGAGCAAAAATGTGACCACACACCAGCCTCCCATTGTGTTTCTGTCCACGAATACCAACAGTCTTAGCCTTTTGTGTCTCTTTCTCTGTTCGTGGCATCACATGCCCTGTCTCAGACATCCAGCGCAGGGTAGTTTATAGTCCATATGTGTGTTCTGCAAACCCATACCATGGTGACCCAGGTCTGACTTTGGATATTGTTAATCTCACACAAATCAAAAAGTGTTGCAACATAAAGTTGCCTATATATATAATCATATAATCAACCATTTCTAAATCATTGATTACAGACAGGCTAGAGTAATGTCACCTGGTAAATACACTATATGGACGAATGTATCGGGATGCATGACCATTTCACCAACAGAGGCTTTAATGACATTCTATGGAACTGGTCCCCCTTTGCAGCTATAAACGCTTTCACTCTTCGTGGATGCATTTCCACAAGATTTTAGAGTTTCTGAGGACATTTGCACTCATTCATTCTGTAGAGCATTTATGAGGTTAGGAGAAGGCCTGGCTCACAATCTTTGCTCCACTTCATCTTTGCTCTGTTCG
>JBBPDC010000084.1:16823854-16842093 GCA_037974485.1 Hemigrammopetersius urotaenia | reverse complement strand
TGTGTGTGTGTGTGTGTGTGTGTGTGTGTGTGTGTGTGTGTGTGTGTGTGTGTGTGTGTGTGTGTGTGTTTATTATTAGACACTTTTTGTTTTTTTCCCCCTGAACAAGCCTCTTTATGTTTGTGTATGTCTCAAAAATATGCACCCCACATGTTGAGGCCAAGTCCAGTTTTTACTGTTTTTTACTGCTCATATACCAGCAAACAGTTAAAGTTGTTAATTATGTAAACCTATTAATTAAATTCAGAATGAGCATGCGTCAGTGCTGCATGATTAATGAATCATTATCAATAATTTAAAGTGTAAAATTGCCATAATTAGGATTGTTCAATATTGTAAATGTCTTCTAGACATCACTGGACAAATTGTACGTACAACAGTAATGTAAAATATATTAGTATGTTATTATTTATATTTTATTTATTTATATTTTGAACTTTGCACAATATTGAATTTGAATTTTAGCATTTACATCATTTGTCATATGCTTTTATCCAAACAACTGACATTTTTTGCATATCACAGTGTTAGGAGTCTTGGTGTAGTGTAGTGTGTCTCCAAGGGAACCCCACTCAACTGCTTAGATGAGATTTTGCTGACTACACTACACAAACCACACTTACCATAGTGTCCACACTCATCAAACTGTGCAAGAGCTAGTTCTCAATCCAGTCATGGAGGACCCCCACCTGCACATTTTAGTGTTTCCACACCCACTTCAACTCGAGAACAGCTTGGTAATGACCAGATTCGTTGAAGGGAAAACACTAAAATGTGCAATAAAGTGTGTTTCAGTACTGACTTGGCATCCACTCTGCTACAGTATCTAACTGTAAAAGTTATGTGTTAAATAGTGACTTTTCATTGAAGAAAAAGTCCAGGACTGGCTAAATCCCTGTCTAGAAAACCAAACCTCCATTTTTGGCCTGCACTTAATTTCTGTAATTATAATATTAGTCAACAGTTTTAGGTTTTTAAAAGAAGGATCAATTAATGTACGAACCTTATAAACTGATGACTCAGTGTGTGTATCTGTATTTTCTGTGTAGGTGTTTCTATTTCACTCCACCATGGGAAAATGGCCACACAGAACTGGCCGTTCACTCATGTCCGTGATTCATTCTGTCTATGTACTGCACTATTACTCTAGCAGTGTTACATGAGTCATGTGTTATGATCATATTATACCTTTAGAAAGGTACTGTGGAATATAATCCTCTCTGGTTAAATACCTTTAAGCTGTTCTGATAAACTGTCAGTCAAATTAAGAAGTGCTCTGTTAGGGGCATCGCATGATCAGATTTGAACAGGTGGCACATGTAACTGCACATGTATTGTCATAAGCAAACCTCAGACTATTTCATGATTTCATTAGGGGTGACTTAGGTCAGCTGGATCATTCGTTTACAACCTCCATGGTAAATCAGTCGCTTTGGTTTCGAACAGTGTCAATTGGATTCAGTTGAATGCAGAAGTGTTCTATGTGAATATAAATACACATGCTCTACAGAAACCACTCTTTGCATTTTCCTGCAAATCTGATTGCACCGTTTATTCATCATATATTTTTATCGGCCCAATTTAATATTTTACGTTTTTTACAATATGTTTAATTCAGCAAATAATTGGAAGTGTGTTTTCTGTAGAGGATGTGTGCTTAACTTTATTTAGATAATCAGCTAAATGTGTTAACCAAGGGCGCAGACGTGACTGGTAAGTTGGTCTGAGGTCTATTATAATGTCTCTGCAGGTCACTATCACTCCACCTTTGCAGATGGCCTATGTTTTGAATGTGTTTGTCTGTATGTCCATAATGCAGGACTTCCTGAGGAGCATTCCAGGGAGCTTGTTATTGTCAGATCTCTATGAGAAGTGGATGGCCACCATGGATTTGTCAGATGAAGGAGAGGAAAGCCAGTTAGAAGCCGTTCAGAGGTACCTCACAACCACCTTTAGAATGTGAGCTAAGCAAAAACTGTTGCCAGTTGCTTATCAATCATCGTGCCTGTCTTTCAGGTTGGTGGCCTCTCTTCCCCCTGAGAACATCCTACTCCTGAAGCATGTTTTGGCGGTACTCTATAACATCCAGCTCCGTGCCCAAGACAACCAGATGAATGCCTTCAACCTCGCCGTTTGCATTGCTCCCAGCATGCTCTCTTCCTCCACACCCAGCAGCCCTGAGATGGAGGGAGAAGGTGCCAAGAAGGTGGGTTGATTCCTATTATTTATATACCTACTAAGTAACCCACCAACTAAATACCAGCTTCCATTATTTTTTACCAAGAGCGCTCATATTCCCTTGGGCTCTAGACTACAGACTAGTCTTTAGACCTTCTAATAGTCAAGTAAGAGCAAAGGTTCATATTGGCTTTCTTATTGCCTGAGTACCAGCCAATCGCAGGATCTTCTGATTGTTTATTCGCGTAAAGGACACCGCACCACGTCCACAAATGTGACCTTGTAATCTCACTCGACATTTTATGTTCAAACATAATAAAAGATTTCCGTGTCAAAACGTGTGAGAACTGTGGGTCTTGCTGTACGAGAGCCTTTTTTTCGCACATGTTTTTGTTTTGGAGATGTTTTTGAGCTAGTTGCTGGAAGCAGCAGCTCACTGGGAAATATTTCAAGCATTTCCTTCAGATTCTTGAGGTCAGTGTCACTCTCACAGCATCCGTTATGATGGAGCTCTCGCCTCTCGTGGTTTGTTTGGATATATGTGTGGTGGCCTGAGTGTTGCCGCTCGGCCCTGAAAGCTTTTAGATTTCGACATTCCCCAGCGACACTGATCCTGGCCGCTAAGTAAACCATTGCGAGCACAAACTAAGCTTGGACTGAATTTGTTTGCAAGGTGTTTTTTTTTACTGCAGGAAATAATGAAAGCCTGGGATTCTGCCCTGCAGTTTGTCTCAGTCAACAGCTTTATGTCTTGTGTGGCTGTGCAATTACATACTATGCTATAAATCTAAAGCTTTTATGTCTAAGCTGTTGACCAGTCTCTTTTGACTTTTTATTGTTTTGAGTTGTTTAAATTGAGGGCTATTACATAAAATCTTATTTATTTTTTGAAGTGAAAATTTAGAAAACACACATTTTAGTGCACAATAACTAAAGTGTATTTGCAGAATGTGTTGAGAAAGGCATAACATGTGGCCTGTGGCACATTTCATATTTTCTGTATACATTTGTCATGTTATATTAAACATTTAAAATGCCTACTTAGGTTCATTATTTTTATATATGATTGCATTTAACACATACCTGATACATACATGTCATACTAATATACACAGTGTTAATTGCTTGACAGATTTTGTTACGTTCTTCAGTAAATTCCAAGAATTTATAGTCCTTGATATGTCCATTGTAGTTTCATGTATATTAAATTCTTAAAATCCATATTTAGGTTCATTATTTTGACAAATGATTGCATATGATACATACATTATGCATAATATGTCATACTGTGAAACGCAGTGTTCACTGTTTGACAGATTTTGTTACGCTCTTCACTGTGTTATTGAAACTATTTGTTTTTGGATCAATGTTTTCCCAAGCATTAACAGTCCTTGACATGTTTGGTGGTCGACACTTCTTTCTACCCCAAGAGACATGGACTGCAAACATTTTCCGATAAACAGCTAAGAAATCAAAACAGAATGTCAATGTACATCTGTTGAGTTCAAAGAGAAATACAACCAGAATGAGCTTAGCCAAAGCACCCACTGCTGACATCATTTCGCTGCTCAATGTGTGTTTGATTTCTGTTCTAATCAAGAAGGATTAGTAAACAAGAGATTTACAAACAAAGCTGCCCTCTAGGTCTGCTCTGCATTTCTTACAAAGAATTAACCTTTGAGGTCTGTAACTGGAACACTGAAGTCTAGAGAATGTATTACTTGGAATTGTTCACATTTCATTCCCATTTCCATTCTCATTCATTCACATTTCATCTAGCTGTTCTTATAAAATCAGCCCGTGATGCTGTGCTGCGTAGTTCCAGTAAATTACCATTTTATATGACATGCTTCTGCTGTGTTCCCAGGTCTGTGACTTGGCACGGTTAATGATTGAAAACTGCACAGAAGTAATGGGAGAAGACGTGACCGTACTGTTTGATGGTTTTCCTCAAAGATGCTGTATGGATGGTCATGGGTCAGGTAAAGAAACCTTCTTACAGTCTTTTTTGGTATCGGCAAACACAACATTTTTCACAAACTACAACATTTCTCTCTCTGCAGACGTGTCCTCTTACCAGATGACAGACTCGTCGTATGACAGTCTCGAGAATGAGTTGAACGATGACTCTGGATCACCCTTCCAGCCCATGCAGAGGTCGCGAGGGAAGCCAGACAGTCGCAGCTGTGACTCAGTGCTTACCCTGAGTGACTGTGACCTGGACCAGCCTGAAACTGAACCAGACAACACTCTGGCCAAACATCGCTTGCTTCCCCCACTTGCCCACCCTGAAAAAACTAGTCCAGCCGTGAGTCCATCCTCTCCTCGCTCTCATTCCCCTTGTGAAGTCCCTGCTCTACCACAGGGAGTTCGTCAGCTGAGACGCTGCTCCGAGCCTGCCATCTGGAACGCCACCTCCTCCTTGAGTAAATATCTGGAGCGTCGGGGGAACCGAAAGAGTAGCTATGACGGCACAGCAAGCCAAGGCAGGAGTGGCATAGATGAGATTTTGAACACGTTGAAGTTGGACAAGCAGCATAGCCCCAGTCCGGGGGCTCAGAGCGAGAGGCCTGTTCCCAGACAACGAAAAGACCAACTTAAACCTCCACCTCTGCATCTAGATGCCAGCTGCTCAAGTCTTTATTCTCCTGCGGCTTCTCCAACTCGGTCTTCAATGAGCTCCCTGGACAGTGCGTTCTCTCAGCATTCAGCCGAGTTTGCCAAACCTTGCTCCCAACCTGTAGGCAGCTTCAAGGCAGTGGTGAGTTCTTCTCCCAGATCCCCTGGGTTTGTGTCCATTCCTTCACCTGGCCCAATAGTTCCTTCTCCCAAAGAATCTACATCTAAAGATAAATTCGATTGGAGCCACCTGAAGAGTTCTCATGGGCTACATCCAAACTCCTGGCTCAAGAGAGACCACAGGCTTTCCTTGTCGAAGGACACGATTGGCCTGGAAGATGAGGAGACTGGCGATCTGTCTGACGTTTCCTCCAAGGCGGGCAGCAGCAAGGAGAAAAGAGTTCAAGAGTCAAACATTACAACATCTAGGAGAAGATCTACCAGTCCTCCATCCTATCAAGAAGCCATGCTCCAGACACAGCTCCAGTCAGTTTATTGCCCTTCCTCAGAGAAACCACTAACAGTGAAAGAACTGAGAGAGCTTCACAACCAGGCCTGTTCTGGGCGTAAGACAAACCTGGGAAGGAGGTATAATCAGAAGAGCACTTTTAACACATCAGGAGGTGAGAACAGTAGCTTGCCAAAGTCTTTATTCTATGGGCAGGGAGGTCGATGTTTGGCAATGCACAGGCAGAAATCGTACTCCCTTATTCCCGTAGAAGAGACGTCTTATGGATGTTCTTCCAGTCAGCGTCGAGCATCCGAGCCTGGAGGGAGCTGCCTGGGGCTGGACAGGGAGTCTGCAAAGAGTCTGGAGCACCTCCACAGGCTGGCCATAAGAAAACAAGACGACGATCCTTCGTCCCACTCTCATGAACTCAAGGTGTCCGATGTGGAACCGCATGACAGGGCTGGTGAACCCCGGTTTTGCTTATCCCCTGCTGCCACAAAGGCTGTGAGAGACTACTTCTCATTGCATGGGGGTGAAGACAAACAGAGTAACCTAAAGAGGAGTCAGGAAGTGGCACTTGCTGTCGTCCACGGCAAACGGGAGTGGATGAGAAGGTGCAGCGACCCACGGCTGGAGGACTTTGAAAAAATGCTTTTTGCGGAAGAGTCTTATGTGTGAGACAAATGCTGTTTTCCCCACACCTCAGTTTCAGGGTGATTTTTTTTTCCTGCTTTAATAACACCCAATTCAATACATTTAAGTATTATTTGTTTTCTGTTTGTTTTAATTCATGAACTGGTTGTAAACGTGCAGGACAACACAGACTATGCCAGATACTCCAAGACTCCAAGGGTTGGGGAAACAGTGCTGTAAAAATTATTTATGGAAGCATTTGAGAGTTGGTGTATCCCATTATGTATATACTTCCTTTCTGTCATGTCTTTGTAAATGTAATTCTTTACGTGATCTTATTGTACCCATTCTCTAAAGGCAACTGCAATTATCTAAAGCACTTGTTATTGATGATCTTATCAAACCAATGTGAAATGCATTGACACATTAGTCTAGGTGTGATGACTAAACGCTGTTAGCAAAATAATGATATCGATTCAAAATAGACATAAAGGACATGTCTGGTAGACGGATAGATTTCCAGGTGTTCTGAGACCACTTGGATCCTTAATTAATCCTTAATTGCTTTAGTAGCTTTGCAGCACAAGTGTAAGTGAAGGTAAGCTCACTTTGGATCAACAAATTAATTAATAAAATGCTTGGTATCACAGTGTGTAGATATGTAATTAGGTCTTCATTTTCTTGTAAACTTTCTTCGTGGCCACGCCAGGTACCTGCTTTATTAAGTGTAAATAATCAGATGATCAGTTAGACTGCTTAGCAAAATCGTAAATGAAGCAGCCAGTTAAATATTCAATGTAAATCTAAACTTCTTAATAGCTGCTCATACGAAAATAAATATAGGTTTGTGCGCAGAGTATCACTCTTGTAATTAGTGTATTTAAGCCTTAGACATATATATATATATATATATTTTCCAGACTATAAATAGTTGTATGTACGAGTGTGAATGAATGTTGGTGCACATAGAAAGCAGAGCCAAATCGAAAATGTCTTAATGTGCAGAGTATTTTTTTTTTCCAGACAGATATTGAGATATTTCATATTTTTTCAGTCACGTTGCTGCCAATCATTTGTACATGATTTACCTTATAAGGCAATTGTATATCAAGGTAACAGCTATCTCTATAAAAGTACTGCACCTCTGCCTATCTATGTACAGTGGTATCCAAAAGTTTAGGCACCCTTGGTCCAATGGTGTGTCAGTTTTTTAAGTGACATTAGCTGCACATCCTCTATGGAGGACACTTTTAGAAAATCAAATAAAACCTGTCACTTGATCATGGGTGCCAATGGGAGGTTTAAAAACTCAAAATAATACATCAAATCTGACCTGCACGAAAGCTATGGTACACTTAATATTTTATCTTCCAGTATAAATACAGCAGATAGCATTTTTGCACTAAATTTGCAGAATAACATCATATTTAGGTCTTTTCCTGTAGAGGACAGCTTTTTATTAAGAAAATCAAGAAAATTCCAGAATAAACCAGGGATGTTCGAACTTTTGCATATGACTGTGTGTTTATATGACGTTTGCATTTGTGTTCTTATGATGCTTGTATTTATATGCTGCTTTAAATAGTGTCTTAAGGCTGTAATGTGTTTTTGAACATGCCTTTGCAGCTGCTGTCTTAAGAATTGCAACAGATGATCAGTCGTTTGTATCTTGTGGTTTGTAATGATCATAATAAAATGTCACATTGGTGATGAAATGTTGCGTTACTTCTAAAACATGTGGTCAGTTTACATTGTTACTATACACAAGAATATTTTTACTGTCTGGGACACTGAGGGGTAAGGGCTCAGTGCCTAAGAGCCTCTAATACCCAGTGACCACCACACATTATACTGCAAATATAAAAATGATATGAGCAAATAGCAATCGAATATGTACAAATGACTACATAAGTCAAATACATGAAGAAATGGTATTTGCTCACATTTTCTAAAACGCGTGTTCCTAGGTGCCTTTGCATAATCCAGAGTGGAACTAAACCATAACATTTAAGTGGTCACTTTACTTTAGGTTTTTTTTTTACCGAAACTGGATTGTAAACAGTACTGGGTTTAGGATTTGGTTTATGTTTTGGGGTAATGTTAAGGTTAGGTTTAGGATTACATTTACTGCATGTAGCAGACGACTAACATTCCTTAGCTACAGGGGGCAGTCTCCATTTAGCAACTTAGGGTTAAGGGTGTTGCTCAGGAACCCAGTGGTGTGTTGAAATTACAATTCAAACTCATGACCTATTGGTCCAGAGGCGAGTATCTTACCCACTACGGTTAATAGAGCACGTATTCTACTTAAAGTTTAGTGTCTCATAATAACTACTGAGGATCTACAAAACATATATTGCTGACCATCAAAATAAAGTACCGTAGTATTTTTCCATCACTTCGTCAAAAAAGAAAAACCATTCCAAAGTAGTGTAGTTCCAGTACTTATCACACTTTCCAAAACATGCTGGTAACGTCTGTGAATCTGTGAAAAATGAGCAGAACTGTCCTTTAAAGGAAGTCATCAACAAACCCTCTCAACTACTTGACACTCTGCCAAATCCCGTCCTATCTACGTAACTTGCAGCTGAACCTTTGAACCGGACGAGCGAGTACAGACGTTCACCGTCATGCGTTGTCAAAATATTTGTAGTTATGCAGCACGTGTATTTCTGTGCAGGTACTTGAGCCATGAACTTTCCTACGGGATGCTTGGTCATCATGCAGTTTGCACCGTTTGCTTACACATGGAATTGAACGAGTGGCTGAATAGCAGAGCAACGGTCCACCTGCTGAACGGGACCAATACACATTATTATAAGGCTGAGCTCCAGTGCTCATACTGACATGACTGACAAGAGTCTGTTCACTGGAAAAGGAAAAACAGAAGCAAAAAGTCCTGTAACTTCACAAATTCTGTCCAGTATGCGAAGAAGGACGTTCATCCTCATTACAACAGATGATAAAAAATAACAGGAAGAGAGAATGAATTCAGAGAAAATAACATGAAAGGTTATTTTTTAAGAGAAAAGGCCATTTAAATGCTGAACTAAACTTCGAGCTACATGCCATAAAGAGAGATGTGTCAGGGCACAAGTAACAAGAGAATTAAGAACAGGCTCCTGCACCCAAATAGTGAATAACGCATCAAACAAAGTACCGCTGGTGATTCAGCCATGTGTTCGGAATTCAATAACGGACAACATGAGCTCTATATGGGTGTAGAAACTGGGATTTTACAACCGTGCACGATGGAGGAAGCAGCGATCAATGTCAGATTTAAAGTGCATCCATACATTGACAGTTGTTATAGATAAAGAAAAGAAAGTATTGACTTGGTATCAGTATACGCAGATACTCAAGGATGCTGCTGTCGGTATTGGTTTTGGACGTGTACGAGTGGTATCGTGTCTCCCCTAATTAGAGCTTTCCTGGTTAAAGCTAGAATATGTGGCACTGCCCCAGGATTTACCCTCGAAAACAGCGGAAGTGAGGCACGAGAGGAGCATCTGAGTGAAGCTCTCCATTCACTTCTATTCATTCCGGAGTGTCTTTGATCCAAAAACAAACAAACATCCGAGCTGCTTCAGCTTATCTTACAGTCCTTTCCTGTTCTACAGACACCAGACTTTCTACCATTCATTCCTTGAGCTCAGCAATCATATTACTGTATCAAAACAATATGTCCTGTACAGAAAATTGTGATGAAGCCTAAAAGACTGTACTGAGATGTTTAAAGAAGCGCCACCATAAAATAAATAACAAGAGTGTGTTTTTTGTCTAATAATAATACTAATAATGATCATTTAATGAATGTTCTGTAGTTTCTGTCCTGCTGTTATTCTGAACGAAAAAAAATGACGTGGAACCCTGATATAACATTTAATGAAGCAGCAAAAGATATTTCAATAAATGTTGTAATTCATGAATTCATTTTATGCATTATGTATTTCTTCATTTTCATTTGTAATGTATTTATTTATTCATTCCCTTTATTATTAATTATTTTAATGGATTCTTTTTATGTTTTATTAAACAATGCCATAAAAAACAATATTATTATCATGGGATTGAATGACTTGGGCTATTTTATTTTCCTTTTAACATGTTCACATGTTCACAAACATTTTGTTAGGCAGCTACAGACGACGGGGTCGCTTACAGAACGTGACATAAATGAACAATTTATGCTGATTTTTCAGAATCAGAAAACATTATTGATCCTGGAGGAAACTGCTGGTTAACAACCACCATCCCCAAATTACATCAGAATCTACTACATTGACTTTTATCCAAAGCGAGTTCCATTTTTCCAAATTTTTTCCAGTTTACGTTTGTAAATCCCGGGCTTCCGGACATAGATCTCTATTCAAAACTCTGTTCAAAAAGCCTACCCCACATGACCTTCTCACACTATCACTATCATCTGTATGTATGCCCCTCTGTGTGTGTATATGTATATGTATATATATATATATATATATATATTTAAATCTCTTTTGTATGTAATTTGTATGTTTTTTCTGTAAAGTGACCTTAAGAGCTTTGAAAGGCACGTATAAATAAAAAGCATTATTATTATTATTATTATTATTAAGGGTCTCGCTCAGGAACCCAGTGGTTGTATGCTGAAAGGTAGGATTCGAACTTGGTCCAGAGGCAAACTCACTAGGCCACCACCCCCCCATTAAGGTTACAAAACGGTTGGTGCTACATGTCCCATGTCCATGAAATTGCTGTCCAGGAGTCTGATTTGTTCACACAGCAGAAAATGAGATGTAGTGAAGACAGACTTGAAGATACTGAACGAGGCCTAACACTCCTGACCCTGAACACAAGGAGCTTCTTAATTAGTTAATGAGTTGAATAATGAGATTCATTAGTGAGACAGATCTCTATAGTATGAAGTTCCCAGGACTATGGTTTGCTTACTCATTTTCCAGTCCGTCAGTTATTTCCAGACCCCATCTGTTAAGAAATATCTTCATTACCTCTGTCCATGGGGAGTTCCCCTGCCTGCGTTCTCCTATTTAAAATTTGAGATACCCTTCAAAGCTGACATTTCCCCTCACATGGAGTCACTTCCTCTTTCATGTGAACGCGGACGTGTGGCGAGTGACCTATACGGACAGTGGGGAGAGGAGGAGAGGATGAGTCTGCTAGCAAGGACGTCCTTCTACACCCCACTGATGGTTTCTTTACCTCCTTTCATCCTCTGATCTGAAACCAGAAGTCAATCAGCTTTGTTGAAGTTCATCAAACTCAGAGCACAAGGGAAGTGCTGGGCTTAGTTTTAGACTCTCAAATGTCATGATGGAACTTCTTTCCCTCCAAATACAAATACACTAAATTCACAGGAACACATGAATATACAGTCTCTTGAGATGCCATCTATTCTCTCTCTTCCACACTCTAAGTGGGATTAGAGTTCATGTGTCTCTATTTCAGCATTGCAGTGCTCAGGGGTCCCAGTGTTCCATCACTAACCATTTCTTTTATACAGATACAAGCAGATTTGACTTCTGTAACCTTTAGTTATCTTCCTGGATCTCACAAAGTCAGTGGACGGGTGGCCTAAATTGGACGAGAACTCTCAAGAGATTAATGTAATCCTTTCCCAACAAGATCAATTATGTTATAGAGGCACGTTTTAAAAAAGAAGTGATGCAAGCAATTCATTTAGTCCTGTGATTTCTAGTTCAATATAGGCCTAAGTGTAAAACGGATGTGTCGAAGTGTTTCTATTGTAAAGAATTTAAATTAGATACATTTTTTAAAAATGTACCTGACCTCAAAAGATTATCCAAAATACAAAACTGAAACGTTTTTGAGAGAAGAAATCCTCGAGGAGCAGCTCACTCGGACACTGCTTGATAACACTGACACGTGTCCATTAGTAAAACGTCATATTGCCACTGTCGGGGTCTCAAGAAACATTACAGAATCTGCAACAGTGACCAGTAATAGCAACAATACACTAACAATAATGAACATAATCTGTAACATTTGTTTATGGTTATATCAATGTTATGTAGCAGTGTACAAGTCAAGCGTTACCAAAGCTTGTTATATTGTTTGTGTGTATTTCACAACTGTATAAGAAGTTATACCAGTCACATTTGTGGCTCTAGTGCATATTTTAACAAAAAAAAATGAAAATCAAAAAAAAAAAAAAAATTCTTTTAAAAAAAAATTTTTAAGCTATTTAAATAGCAAAATGCATTTATTGGCAATGATTTGCAGCTCTAAAAATAATAGTGTTTCAATTTTAGTCTAGCTGATTGTGTACAAATGAAATACAAAATACACTGATCTAATTATAAAGTCATTTATTTAATTAATACATAATTCCGAGTGTTAATCCATCGATTTTATACAGGTGGTTTTGCATTAGTAGTCCAATTACTACACAGACTAGGCATAAGACTACTTTTTAAAACACTATAATACGGTCAATTATGTGCTCCAAGTCTTTCAGACAGTCCCTTGTGATCATGATAAAATACTAGTTGCTCATTTAAAAGCTGTGTCCCATAACGTTTAGGTCTTTGAAAGTCTGGTTCCAGTTATTGAGGAGGATGTGTTTTTTAAAGCACTCTCTGTTACTCCTGAACACTCATAAAAGTCTTGAGTGATGCCACTGATCAACCACTTTTGGTTCCCTAAAGAACTAGGTTTGAAAAAGATCTTGAGTGTGAACCTTATAAATAAAACATTCTTTATTTGAAAATTTAAAGAACCTCCATTTAATGTAAAGGTTCTTTTATCCATGTATAGGTTCTTCCTAGAACCTTCAAATAATGTGGAGATTACAAAATCTTTATAAAGGTTCTCCACACTCGCACATCTCAGTTACAATACTGTTTCTCCAAGAACCATCCATTAAGAAGCTCTTTAGGGAACCAAAAGCATCATTGCGTAAAAGAGTCCGTTCAGGCTCTTTCATTTTTAATCATGTACCAAAACCATGTTACTGTGTGTTTATCGAACACAATTTTATTATTAAGTAATCAACTAAAAATCCAACCTATTTATTTCTTTGTCAGAATCTTTGCTGGTAAACACATTATGCAACATGTTGCATTTCCCGCCCACCGTCTCACATCCCAGACACTGTAGCCAAACTGGACAAAACCGAGACACTTGGATAGAAAGACAATCGTTCGCTCTCCTTCCTCTAACTGCCTTCTCTTTGAATCCCTCGATAGCTGCAGGCAGAGTTGCAGGTAGAACTAGGCAGAGCCGTCTGACTGCCTGATGTCCGCCACACTCTCGGGAAGACGCACCGTGACGCCATCCAGAGACTTTGTAAGGCAAATCTGGCAACCCAGTCGAGACCTGGGGACAAAATAAAGACAGAACGCAAAAATTAAAAACGATAATAATAATAATATGGTACTTTAATTAAGAAAGGAAACATGTACTGATGTCCTAATACGAATAAACTCCATGTTTTCTCTGCTGTTCTCCACAGCCTATCACCTAAACACTACAGAAACACATGCAGTGTTGCCAGATTGGGCAGGATCCTCCATATCCTCCAAAATCATTTTTTTCCCCCCATTTAGGCATTAAAGCAAAGCATGTTTTGAGCCTTTCTTCTACAATATTCAATGTTAATATTCAGTACAACATTCACAAATTAAACACATCCACACCTGTAACCCAACCTACTACCAATAATAAAATGGCCTGTTACATTTTGCGATGATCATAAATGTAATCGGTAGCTTAGTGGATTATTGAAATCCTGCAGCCCAGCTCAGAAGTGGGATGGGAAAATCTGACAGAGTGGAAAGGCTGCAAAGACAGATCACACATCTACTAAATCAAGTGGCACAATAAGTTTAATAACACCAAGTTTGTCCTTCTTATTGCCCTCCTGGTTCGGATCACTCGTTCCGAACCAGGAGGGCAATAAGAAGGACAAACACCAAGTCCATGAACAGAGCGAGAGGGTTGATAACTCAAACAGGTAACACAACAGGCAACCAAAATACAAGAGGAAGAAACATGAATCGGTATCAGGGACAAATGGCAAAAGACAAAACCAGAAATACAATACGGCCTGGTATGCAGGAGATCTCACTGAAAAACTTGTCGAAGTCACAGTGAGCTAATAGAGGGTTTTTAATACCAGCAGTACAAGAGTTCCGAGTCAAATCAGATCTTGTGATAACCTGCTAAGATCTTTGCGGTGCTGTGAAAAGAGGTTGGTTCAGGTTCTGGGTGAGAGTCTGGAAAAGTGTCCCGGAGGGACCTGACAACATCTGTACAATTTCAAGACCTTATCAAGAGACCATGTTGGAACATGTGGCAGAAAGTCCTACATGTGCTGTGCACAACGTAAAAACGGACCCACACCTGGAGAGCTCATTCTTCAGTGAAGACAGTGTTAAAACAAAGTTCAAGGCTGATACTTCATGAAAACAGAGCGAGAGAAACTGCCTAATCAGTTCAGTATTAAACTTCACAAATTCCGTCCTTGATTTGGCAAAAGAAAAAATGTGCATTTGCATTTCGTGCCACCATTACACAATCAAAGCTCGAACGAGACTTTCTTCACATCAGATCAATGAACACTTTCCCAGGGAAACTAGGCTAACACACACAATGTCAACACAACGAAGGGACAGCAACAACAAACACAGCACAGTCCAAACACAATCCCCAGTGCAACCAATCAGGCATTAGGCTCTAATCCCACTGTTCTATTGACGGTGATTAACAATCTGCTTCATTAGTAATCTTCTTGTGACATTACAGATCGGCTCAAGCAGACACACTCAAAGCCTGGATGGGTGAGACTTAGGGTCTCGTATGATCCGTTCACTTTCTTTCAGATTATTGTTTTTAAATTTCTCAGATTTAATTCCTTCAATTGAAGAAATTCTCAGAATTGAATGAGCTGAATCTTAAACCGTGCTGCAGATCTGTTAAATTCTGCCCTGACCTAATTATTGTCCCTGAATTCGTCTTTTATGGGGAATGTGACTGACTTTTAAGCAAGCAAAAAGTCTGGTTTAAATTTAAAGGTCATTAAATAAGCAAATGCTGTCAGAAGTTATTTAAATACAATCACACAGATTCTATGTACTGTATTGATACCTTTCACAGGAGAAAACAAAAGGAAATAAAACACTGATATAAATACAGTAGTCTCATTCATATCCCAATCCTACAGTCCTACTGTTTCTGGACTGAACAAACGGGTTTTAAATTTCCCATTCCTCCGAAATTTCTTCTTGTGGTTTTTGTGGTCAATCTGGGATTTTGAGTGATAATCTCTTATTCCTTTCACCTGAAAATAACAGTCCTTCAAATCAGCCCATATTATGGAACTAGGGCTGGCCCAAAAAACGTATCTTAAAATATCTGGCACTTCCTAACAACGATTCAAATACGCACTGAAAAACAGCCTAAAAACTATCAATTGAAAGTATTCACAATAATTTAAGTATTCTTTTTACTACAATTTTTATCGTCTAGAAATAGATGCGTAAATGAATGAGCAGCATTTAATGAATCTCTTCTCTATTTTGCACCACAACAAAGTGGGAAACTCAAGATTCTAGATGTTCACCACAAGTGACCCATTATGTGACCTTTCATGTTTGCAGCAAGAAAAAGAAATACAATCAGTGAACGTGAACAAAATAAACCTGATCAGCGTCTGTGTGATCTGTATGATTTTTGGAAGTTTTCACATGTGGTGGATACATTTTTCCACAAACACTGTATTTACTTTTTAATCCTGTGGTATACACCAGCCTTTCAATAAGTACATAAAGGCAGATGTGTTGCAAAAACAAACTATTTTTAATGGACTGTTTGTGACATCTTAAAAATCAATGTATTTACAGTCTATAGATGTTTAGCGGTGCACGTTTACGCTAAATGTTTCAGTCTGCTTTTAGAATACAGAACAGTTTATAGCCCAAGCACTTGTCATTTTAACTAAGGGCAGTTAATAAATAATTACAGTTATTTGTAATTTGCTTTTCGCGGGGATTACGTTTCAAGAGCACCTGTGTATAGTAGAAAAAAAAAACGCGTTGTTTTGGTAAAAAGAAAAATGGCTATTTTTATGGTGTAAACCCTAAATATGCTCCCAGAACACTTTAATTTCATTTTAAACGCAGATTAATACATTACCCTCAACGAAAATGTGAACGTAACTAAGTAATCAGAATCAGCGGCTGGCCACTTTTTAGTGTGTTAGGCTACCGCTGGACTGGTGGCAGAAATACAGTTTGGTTCTCAGAAAAAATTTGCATTAGACTGAATGTTTTGGATTCCATGCTACCAAGGAATTCTCTCTTAATTTCATGCTCAGGTCTGCGATTGTATCTGCATCCCGAAAGCCAAACGACTATAGAGTGTATAACTATAGTAAGATCATTACAAATTCTAAAGAGCAGCATTTATTAGAATTTTTTTTCCTACAATCCATGACACACAACTTCAACCGTAACCTAAGCGGGGGGATGGTGACGGAATTTGAGGGGAAATGATGGTAAAAGTGACACTACATGAAAACTGTGATTAGTAGAAACTGTAAAATGCTTCCTTGCAAGAAGTGTGGACAGAGCAACAAAAATATAACATCACAACATTTTCTCAACACATGGTGTGAACCACGATGAAGTGTTTTTTGTAGAGGTGGGCATAGATTAATTTTTTAATTTTGTTAACGCGCGCGAGAACCTACGTTTTCACTGACCCAAAACGCTGTTTACGTGTGGATGAAAGGCCAAAACGCACAGAAATACCCGTGTACGTGTAGACAGGGCCTTAATCCAATACCTGAGCACTACGAAAAGCAGAAGCAACCTACGTGTCTGTGAGACCATAGGCAAGGTCCAGCATATCCATTTCCTCATCACTGATAGGTCCTAGCTGTTTGTATGTCTCTTCTTCAAAGATGACATGACAGGTAGAGCAAGCCAGAGTTCCCTCACATGCTCCTGGTAATAAAAAAAGAGTGGTTTTAAAGAGGAGAATCTATTTAAAAAAGCTTTTTCATTCTTTTTCACAAATACATTATTTTCTAAATGAAATCTGCACAGTATTCATCATGTGATTTCAATTAAACAGAAGGAAGGTAATATCTATTGCACACACAACATGTTTATATATAATTGTATGCAAACGCTTGAACACTTCCAGTGAAAATACATGTTTTGTAGATGTGACCATACACATCTACATGAAACAAGCTCAGACAAGGCATTTTTAATTTGAAATAAACTTTGTATTTATTTGCAGAATTCGCCATATTGGAAAACATTACATATAATGTGTTGTAACTTTGCACAGGCCACATTTAAGGTTTCATTTTCCAATAAATAAATAAACAGTAATTGTGAATAAAAATGTGCAGTTGTGTTCCCATGTGTACACATCTGTGGATGATATTCACTTTGAAAAATCAACAAACTATGGGGGTTCACATACTTTTGCACAGGACCTTTAATAACACAGAGGTAATTCATGCTGACATAGACGGACGATGAAGTTAACTGAAAAATGATGGACTCACCAAACCCATCAAAGTCAAGGTCTTGATCAACGACAACATCTAACAGAGATTCACCAGGGGAAGCCTTGGCTGTGATTTTTTCTCCGTCTCGATTGATGAAATTAACAGTCACCTTGTTTTCTGACCTAGTGACAAAAAAAAAAAAAAAAAGAATTAAAAGAATGTAAACAATTGAACCAGAGTACTGTAGCCTGTATGACCTGTACTGTAACTGCAGAAACAGACTGTTCAGTCATTAATGACTGACGGAATGCTGCCCTCTGGTGGAAGAAAGCATTAAATACTACTTTTAAAGCATTAAATACGTTCGAAGTAGTTTCTAGTTCCATAAAACAGACTGTACACACGTTTTACTACAGTGTGGAAGACAATCAGCAAGGTTTTTTTTCCTGTTGAAACAATATACTTTGGCTAAGTGAAACAATGTCAGCCTGATTTGTTCAGACAAACCTGGCTTGCTGCGATGGAACAACTCATTATTTTAACTGTGTTGCGTAGTAATCCTAAAAAAATAAAGGTTAAATGCCTCTGTAATGCTAGTCCAGGTAGATATGGCTGCGAGTTCTGCACTTTATAAATATTTATGTTGAAACATAAGCAGATACGTACATGAAAAACATTAGATATTGGCACACACACATACTAATGTGATTTTGTTTTCTGCTAAGAAAATAATTGACTCTCATGGAAATAAGGGACTCTCGTGGAGTGACCTAACAGTACATCCTTGTGTGCTTTTGCTAGGTGTACCTGCTCCAATACTGGTTTTCTATATAAAGGCACAGTGAAAGGAAATGTTTATACATTATATATATA
>JBBPDC010000084.1:16765274-16811871 GCA_037974485.1 Hemigrammopetersius urotaenia | reverse complement strand
TGTGTGTGTGTGTGTGTGTGTGTGTGTGTGTGTGTGTGTGTGTGTGTGTGTGTGTGTGTGTGTGTGTGTGTTCAGTTTTGGTTAATTTCTGATTGAGGAGACTGATGGCCAGAGGGAAGTAACTGAAGTAACTGGCAGAACCCCCAGGACCTTCTCGCTGTGAGGAGACAGAACGTGGTATAAGATATTTGCATATCTTTTAAATTTGGGTAGTAAAGGTACACCTCATCTTCTCTGTATTATTCTCAGAAGATATATTGTGCCACATCTGCAGACACACCTTTTTATAATCGAGTAGTGTGTCTAAGTCCCCTATTTTTGGCTGCCGCTGAACAACACGCTTCTATTTTGAATGGTGCACTGCTGTGTAACAAGTTTCTTCATCTTGCAGCATATATATGCATATTTTCCACTTTAGAATCAGAAAACTTTGAGCTCTTTTTAACACTTTTGTAAAAAGTGTAAAAATACAATTTTCCAAATGTTCACATCACAGTAGACCAAAGGGAACCAGTCTTCTGATTCACTGCCATTCAAACTCCCTTTCCGTATAAAAGCCACTTGCTGCAAAGCCTATAATGCAAAGCCTGCTCTTTGGACCATACATTTAAAAAGTGGCTATTTCTATTTCCTTGGGCTACAAGTTAAATGTCCTATCCTGTCCTTTATATCTGTCTACCTTCTGTTCATGAAGTCAAAAAGACTACTACCTTGAGTAGATTTTCTTTTGGGTTAGTTCTTTCTTTTCCACACTCACACTGTGTTCTCTCTCTCTCTCTCGCTCTCTCGCTCTCTCTCTCTCGCTCTCTCTCTCTCTCTCTCTCTCTCTCTCTCTCTCTCTCTCTCTCTCTCTCTCTCTCTCTCTCTCTCTCTCTCTCAAGATACTCACAACAATCCTTTTTTCCTCATTTTTCTGGAAGCATTCTTTAGCTTTTGTAATCATCCTTCACAGTATTCAGTTACTAGCTGGTTGGTATTTTACTGCTAGTACCCGTTCTGTCTGTGGCCTTCCCAATGCTATCATATAATCTTTTTTTTAACCATTTTTTATTTGGTTTCTCTGGGTTTTCTTTGATCACAGCAGAGCTTTAACTCATGAGATGTTTATCTCCAGTTTGAGGCATTTCATTGAGCTTCTTTATGTTTCCCCACAAGGTTTGCTGATTTATCAGCCAATTAAGGAGCATATTTATCATGCAGATCTGAAAGAATGTGCCAATGGTTCTTACATTTATCACATTTCTTCACATAGGCTTAAAAGGCTTTTATTACCTCTGTACAGCTAAATTCCTGCCCTGCCATTCCCGGTAGAATTCTGTCAGTCAGGTCTTTGGAGAATACTAGCCTTCTAGCTGTCTCCTGGATTCTTCCCATGGGTGACTGCATTCTCACTCCCTTTCTTTTTATTCTCTGTGTCTTTCAGTGCTTAGGCTTGGTGAATAATTCTTTACATTTGATGAGATGTTACTATTTTCACCTTCATAAAAGGAAACCCGCCTGGGTTTCACTGTCTGACCTCATTTAGGTCTCATGTACTTTCGACTGTGTTTTGTTTCTGTTCAAGCTGTTGCTGCCTGAACCAGAGCTTTTGGTTTCTGTGACTTCTCTTTCTTTGCCTGCATGTTCAACATTATTATCTCTACTGAGACCATCATATGTTTCATATTCATCTTCTCCTTCCATTCATCCTAATTAAGCTCTTACTTTTTTGTATCTAAATTTTTCCTGCATTTTTCCAGATGAGTGACTTCAAGTTTCAGGAGTTCCTTTTATTTTTTCTATGCCAGTGAAATTCTAATATCTCTTGAGCACCATGGTGGGTGGCATGTTGTAATTTATTCAACAAATAAGACACAACTTGGGCTGAAGCAATTGATCTCTAAATACTTAAATGCACCTGGCAAGAACTGAACATGGTCTTCTTTCCAGCAAATATATTCAGGCAAGAAATGGGCCACTGATCCTTAGACCTTGAGGGCTGGATTGTGCAGTTTTAAGACCATGAAAGAAAGTAAAATTTCCACTGTACTGAATTAGAAACTGATTGGGTTTCAGTTACTGATAGCATTTTTGCACAATACAGGGTTTAATTCTTGCTGAGGGGAAAGATGTCAGGGTGGAGGTAGCTCAGTGGGTAGGATACTTGCCTCCGGACCAAAAGGTCATGGGTTCGAATCCTACCTTCAGCACCACCACTGGGTCCCTGAGCAAGACCCTTAACCCCAAGTTGCTCCAGGGAGACTGTCCCTGTAATCAGGAAATGATTGTTGCTTTGGGTAAATGTCACAGGAGAACAACGAAAATGTGAGCTGGTTGATACGCAAATAATGTATGTTTGACTTCTTACAGTTTTTGTGAAATACAAAGAGCACTGGAAACTCCAACATCCCCCACCTGGGAAAATCCCAAGGAATGTATGTCTTTCAGTTTCATATTTAGTGTTGCAGTGGGAGGGTCTGTATATGGTCCTGCAATGCTATATATACGAGCATGGTGGTCGCTTCAGCTTATCTGAACATTTCTGGCTGTTGAAGACAGAGAGGTAAGTGAAACAGTTTGCTTGCAATCTTGTGATCTGAAACCAGTACAACACACAAAAACGTTGCTGCTTTCCTCTATATTTACCCCTAGCATTCGTCTGCTGCATGATGGAAAAGGAGGAAAGTAGTTTTGAAGATGCCTCCTCTTATAGTGAATATAGGTGTGTTTAAATTTATTCCTTTTCAGTGCAAGTTTCAGTTCTTTTGTTTTCCTATATTTGTAACAGAATTGAATGGTATGTTGTTCATTCACAGCAAACCAATGGAAGGGGAGTTCCACAGCCATTTAGAGGAGAAAGTTCGTCCTTACATTGACCTGATTGACTCTCTGAGGCTGATCGGTGTTGAAGAAGATTTGGCTCTCCCAACTATAGCAGTGATTGGAGACCAGAGCTCGGGGAAAAGCTCAGTGCTGGAGGCATTGTCTGGGGTCGCATTGCCCAGAGGGAGTGGTGGGTACCTTTCCTTTCAGTCTTTATTAACCGCCAGAGCATTTGTCACTTGTCTTTTGGATTTTGTTTTATTTTAGTTAATATTCAAATAAATAAATACAGGAAGGAAAATCCAAGTCGACATCATTCTAAATGCATTTTAAGCTTTTTCCTTGTTTGTCATAGTTGCTTGGATATATTCCATTTGTATAGTGAAATGTATAAATGAAAAAATGATGTCAGATACCAATACTGATACCAAAACCTTGTGTATTGGCTGATACCCACCTGACACTTTTTCTCATTTTTTGAAACTAAGCTATTATTAATACATTTGTTTGGATGCACTTTAACCCTCTATGGCATGCATTTTTATTTTAAGAGGAAAAAAACATTTCACCCAAGTTTTTGAGAGCTTGGGGGTCCTTGATAATATATCAATCATAAAATGTGTCCCACCCAAGACCCCCTAACAGATTTTGGTTTGTTGCCCTGAGGCTACAGGGGTACTAAAATGCCATGGTATTTTATATGAAATGAGGAACAGAAAAGCACTAAATACATTAGTTTTATTGCAGCAACAACAAACACTTCAACAAGTTATATTTCAACAAACATCAGTTACAATTATTTTATCAATCAGTGGGTTAGAGATTAGATGCACAGTGTGTTTGTGTTCATATATATAAACACACACACACACACACACACACACACACACACACATACATATATATAAATATGCACATATGTATAAACCTTGGTGTTTTAATACCCTTGTAGCATATTGTTGCCCTGAGGCAACAAACCAAAAGTGGTCTTACTGCACAATGAAAACTACAATTTTAGTATATAAATAGTATATAGTATATAAATAAAGACAAAAAATGTCTTTATTCAATCAGATATGCTTCTTCACATATCCATGTGCATTGAAGATTTTTTATGCAAAAATTCTTTCAATTTAAACCTGTTATTATAAAGTGTATATAAAGTGAAATTTATCTTAACTTCTGCTAGCAGTGTGTCCAACCCAGCTATTGGCTGAAAAAGAATTGCTCCACCCTCAGACGAAAGGTCAAACCTCCACCCACTTCAAATTTGATTGGTCCCAGACTAATCATCAGTCCCAGACTTTTAATGTGATGTTGGTTTGTTTTTTTTAAATGGGCAGTGGGTGGGCCAAAATAATGGTTTGTTGCCTGAAGGCAACACCATGCCATAGAGATCTGTAATCTGTAATGGCTCTTTGCTTCCTCTATGGTGCATTATGTAAGTCATACAATTCCAGTTTCTGAACTCAAATAGTGCTCAATTTGTAAATAATGGAATTCTGCACACATGATTGAATCATCAGTGGTTCTTTGTTAGACATATTAGACACCATTTGGATGCTCATCTGTGTCACTTGTGTCATCTGTATGCCTCTGTTTATGGCAGGTTGTTCAAAGTTATCAGATCGATACTGATACTGATTGGCGCACGCCTAAAAAACAGTTCTGTAAGAGTATATTTTTGTACAATGCAAATGTACCCTCCAACCAAAGCAGTTTTTTTGTTTTAAGGACACTGCATTTAGTTTCCCCAGGGAATGGTGCACATTTGTACCATATGTGCACAATTTCTCTTTATTTGTTGAGTTTAATATATTGGTTAAAATGTGTCATAACTTAAAATGTGGCACAGTTCACATTATACATTTCCTGTTTTCTCCAAAATTTCCAATTGAGTGTGATCTTACTTTTAAAAAAATAACAAAAAAAATAATTACACAGAGGTCATCCATTCTTTTGCACTGTGTAACAACATTATGAGGTTGTTGAGAAAAATGTTTTCTTTCATGTGAAGAAGAAAAAGGGAACGGAAATAAATATATAAGTCTCTCTGTCCACTGTAGGTATTGTTACCAGATGTCCGCTGCAGCTAAAGCTGAAGAAGATCAAGGGTGGGATTCATTGGCGAGCAGTCCTATCTTACAAAGACGAGTACATCGAGTTTGAGGACCCCTCAGAGGTCGAAAATTATGTTGAGAATGGTTAGTATAGTGTCTGATAATAATAATAAAGTAAAAAACAATTTTACATCATGATGTGGTTGCTCTGATAATGGAAATGTAGTATTAAGCCCTAGTGCCACAGACATTGTCTGGGCTGAATGGTCATCAACAAAGGGCTTTTAAGAATGTCATAAACTGTAAATCATCGATATGTACACCCATAAATCAGTTGTTACGTGTGTCTATCAGCTCAGAATGAGTTGGCTGGAGATGGAGTTGGAATATGTGATGACCTCATCACTCTGGAGATCATGTCTCCTGATGTTTGTGACCTCACACTGATTGATCTGCCTGGGATTGCCAGAGTTCCAGTAAAAGGTCAACCTGAAAATATTGGAGATCAGGTTAGTGTAAACTATGAGTTTGCATTCTTTAAAGTACATTCTGACCTACTAGTTGATTTATGGAGTTGCTCCCCTCACACAGATCAAATGTCTCATACGGAGCTTTATCGAGAAGAGTGAAACCATAAATTTGGTCGTGGTCCCATGTAATGTTGACATTGCAACAACAGAAGCTCTAAAAATGGCACAGGAGGTGGACCCTGAAGGGAAAAGAACTCTGGGTAATGTAAAAAATAAACTTTTGTGAGGCATCCCAGAACTACTAACCACTACTTCCACTTCTACTACTACTACTACTACAATCACTACTACTACTAATACTGCTACCACTACCACCACTTCTACTACTACTTTAACTACTATTCCCATGTGTACTACTACTGCTACTACTGTTATTACTACGACAACTACTACTATTACTGTTACTACTACTTCTAACATCACTACTTCTATTACTGTTTCTACTACTACTATTGCCACTGCTACCTCTACCACTGCCTCTGCTGCCACCACTACTACTACAGCTACAGTAATACTACTACTAATTAGTGTTGCGCAACAATTACATTTTTATTCGCTATTAATTGCATTGTTATACACATTATATATTCCATAAGTAGTGTATTGCACACAGCAGTATTGCCCCCCCACAACACCCCCCCGGCCCGCCCCCCCTCCGGAAAACAGCCGAGGCGTAGAACCCTGCACGCGTAAAAAATGCTCCGGGCACCCAAGGTCCAGAGCCACGATTATCTTTATAACAGGCACCTTCCAAGCAAGAGCAAGTTCAGATTTAGAAACTTTGTTTTCTTTTTGTTCTGAACAGGTACCAGCAGAAACATTTTTCCTTTATCTGGGAGCAGCATAAACAGTCTATGTTCAGTAGCCAGTGTCCCTTTTAGAATGAGGTGAAGTGGTCAAGCATGAAGTGCGCAAATCCGCAATAAAATAATTGTTGGCATTAAGTAAATACACTAATACTACTAATACTACTTCTACTACTATACTAATACCACTAGCGCTACCATTACCACTACTACTGCTACTACTTCCACTACAGCCACTGCTACTACTGCTACAACTACCACTAAACAAACTGAAAAGAAAATAAGACATAAAATGTGGCCTGTGCAAAGGTTATGGAACCTGTTTCATGTTTTTTCCTAAAATTTTACATAGATAAACAGAAATACTAAATACTAAATACACAGGGGTGTCGAACTGTAGTCCTGGAGGGCCGTTGTCCTGCACATTTTGGTGGTTTTCCGGCTCAGACCTGGTTCACCTCACCAATCAATTGTTATTTAGCAAACGTCATTGAGGAAGACAACCATCAAACTGAGTTGGACACCGGCCCTCCAGGACTGGAGTTTGACACCCCTGCTGTAAAGAGTTAACTTATTTTTACTTGGAAATCAAAAAACATGCCATTTGCGTTCCAATTCTGGGAAACAACTACAATACAAACCTTTTTTTTTTCTTTTCATACAGCTATTCTTACCAAGCCAGACCTTGTTGACAGAGGAACAGAGCATAACGTTTTGGACGTAGTCAGAAATCAGGTTATCCCTTTAAGCAAAGGATACATCGTTGTTAAGTGTCGTGGCCAGAAGCAAATTGATGACAGAATCTCTCTGAATGAAATAACAAAAGTGGAAAGAGAGTTCTTCAAACGGCATGAATTCTTCAGGTAAGCTTCATAACAAGGTCAACAGGTCAGAATCATCCGAGATAAGTTTGTGGGCTCTGTAGTGTTTTTCATGCTGATTTCAAATCTGTGTTTAGTTTTGCCCGCATGTACAGTGTTTGTGATGAAGCTAGTTCTATACTGCATGAAAGCTGGTATAAAGATCATATAATAATCATATGCTGAGTGTTTGTGAAGAAACAGTGGGAGCTGACTGACACTGATCACTATATCCGTGCCACAGTGTGGCCTGTCTGACTTCACACTGAAAATATTGAAACGGTTCTTGATTGGTGCCTGTGGTTTAATAAAAAACGTATGCAAGTCTATTTAAATCTAATATTACTCATAATTTCAAAAGTTAATGTGACTCAAAAAACTGAAAGCAGAACTGAAATCAGCATGAAAAACTGGTTTAGAAGTTTTTCTGGTTTAGTGAGTTTTGTGGTTTTGTGGTTACAAAAAAAAACCATTTTGTTGACCTGTGTTATCATGTCAGCCATGCAGATAACACACAGTGAAACAAAACAATGTTCCTCCAGGACCATGATGTAACACCAAAAACAAAAACAGAAACAATAAGCATCAATAGTAACAGGATGAAGTGTACTGTGTATGACAAATAAATTATATTTACAGAGAGTTTGTTTATGTGAGTGTGGTGGTTGGGGAGTAGAAGTCTCTGGTTATTTGTAAATAATCTGTTATTTGTACATTATGTATTAACTCACTCATAATGAGTACCTGTTTTTCATCGATAGCTGCCTTTTGCGTGAGGAGAAAGCAACTATTCAGTGCCTTGCCAGCAAACTGACTCAAGACCTGGTGGATCACATCAAAGTATGTACACATGTTTACTCTTTTACAAAAAAATATATACACTAAAGGCTATATGGATGTAGAAACTGGGGTTCAAGTTCTGTCCTGGGGTGCCAGTTTATCTGTTTCCATGTTCAAACACACCCACCAAATTAAGACAAGCTGAAGCAAGTGTGTCTGAGCTGAAAAATAAATAAACGGTGCTAGACACTGACCCTCCAGTACTGGAGTTGAGCACTCATGCATTAGACTATCAGTACTGTTAAGACAGCCACAAGCAAACCTACTTGCATTCTTGTCGTTTAGGGACATCATAGAAGCTAACATACTTTCAGTGTGGGGAAAGCAAAATAAAAAAGTTGGTTTGTGAGCACATCCCTGATCATTGTTTCATTTCTCTCTCTCTCTTTCTTTCCTTTATTTTTTAGAAATCACTTCCTCTGCTGTCAGAGCAGATAAAGAAGCAGCTGTGGGACTTGAGAAAGGAGCTGAGTCAGTGTGAGACTGGCCCACCAATGGATCTACAGAAGAGGAAGGAATTTTTTATTAGTGTGAGTGACCACTAACTCAGGATTCCAGTTTATTGGGTAGACCTACGTCGGGCCAACCCTTGCCGGCTATTTTATTGAGAACAAAAAAAATGGTGTGCATTGTAAGTCTACAGTTACTGAAGTCCATCCATTGCTTCACAATGTATCACCTCCTCCACCACCATCAATCAATATCCACCACCAAGATACTGATGGCATGGTACCTATACCAGTCACTGTGGTGGTGCTGGGTTTTTAAATGCTGTGTACACTTGCCACATATCCCTTGTTGACAGGGCTCCTCTTTTTTCAATATATATTTCAACTTATTTCTTAGTCTGCCCCTAAATCAGCACCACTGCTATACTACTATTTGTGACCAGCAATGGTGCTGTGCATTATATGTCATTACAATCATTTGGCAGAAGCTTTTATCCAAAGCAACTTACAATTTGAGGAAACACTCAAGTTTCAGGTATCATGTCAGACCTCAGGGTATCCGTTTTCCCAGTAGCTCACTCCTCCACTACTATTAACTATACACATACTTAAACTAGGTGAGCTTTCACCTTTCCCTCTAGCACGCTTCCTTAAAACCCCTAAAGCTTGGTGAATTACGGGGGTAACTAACCGGGTATTCTGATCGTGACCACGCACCGTTTCTCTGGAACGGCCAGGCTTTAAAGTATCACCTGGCCAATCCCCGTGCACCAAACCAAACCGAACCCTGCTGCAGCTGAGTTTGATCAATAGGTGCTGTCCGACTCTCGTTCAGCTTCCAAGACACCTAATGATTACGTCCACACTCACACTGCTATACAGAGCTCTTTAACTTAAACAGCTGAGTATCGTGCACCTAACAAACTAAATAAACCCTGAGACATCACATCAGGACGGTGTGAGAACCACAGGATATTTCTAAGTGCTTGAAGATCATGATCAGGAGAGAAGATGCTCTCTATACCTGTACCTCTCTGTAACAGCACACACTACTAGGCCACTACCATGTCAGTATCACTCCTGTGCTGAGAACATAGAACTACCAAAATAATATCTGGTTTATGGTGTTCCAATGGTGGCTGATAAATGATGCAAATTGTACAAATATTTTATGCAAATATGGTCAGTAAAACAGATCAAATAACCAATCGTTTTTCAATCATCCGCTCTGCTTTCACAGTGACAGTATATCCTTTTAGTCACTACAGTTTTTTATGGTTTTGTTTTTCTATGCTTATTTAGTATTTTCAACAAACAACCAATAATTATAAATACAAGACAGCTAATTTGTAGTGAAATTTAACCTCACACTGGTGGTCCTTTGTTTGTGCAGACCTTGATGAAGTTCAATGAAAAGATCAACCGTCTGGCAAACGGGTCGACAGATGATGAGAACTTGTTTGTTCAACTTCGGTACGACTTCAAAGTGTGGAAAAGCCATCTTGATGGCACAAAGTCATCATGTAAGTAAACTCTCCATATTAGCCATGAGTCAAACATTCAATTCAATCCAAACATTTTTTGTCTTTCTCATATTTTAAGTCTTGAAAACATAGTAGTTGCATACCCTTTTGTTCATGTGACATTAGTGATTTTAAGCTGTCTATGACCTATATTTACACTTTATAAACACTTTGTAATAGTAGTCTTATTGTAAAGTGGTACCAAATATGTATTTTTATATGAAACATCATTATGCTCATTTTCATCGCAGTTCATGATACGGTCCAGGCTGTGGTGAACGAATATGATCACAAATACAGAGGAAGGGAGCTGCCTGGCTTCAGTGATTATAACATATTTGAGATGGTGGTGCAGAGGCTTGTGGTCCAACTGAAGGGACCAGCCATTGACACACTCAGGGCCATAAGAGGTATGTTTACAGTATTTACAGACCATATATTTCACTTCCTCAACTGTTTACCAAACCCTGGTCTTGGTGAATGTGTTAGAACTGGGAACACTTTAATTTTAAACAGTGATTCCTTCTCCTGAATGTCCTACACAGTTTAAAATCTTCCCTGCCCTAGCCCACCTTATCAGCTCACGAAGTGCACAAACGTCATGAGCTGGATCAGGTGTGTTGCATCAAGGAATACAGTAACCCCTCACTTTTACGCAGATCAGGATTCAGCCTAACGCGGATTTTTTTCTAAGAACTGAACTGTATTACCGCCACCAGTCCGGCGGTGGGGGTAATACACTGAAAAGTTGTCAACTGCTATAAAGAAGAAGAAGAAGCCTGCTGCAGCATGTAGCATGACTGCTCCGTGTCTTGTAATCGCATTTGTGTTTTAAACCCCTCCTCTCAGAATTTTCAACAGTTATCTCAGTTTATTTAGTGTTCGTAAGCTGTGTCCTGTCTAAACATGCAGGTAGAGAGAGTTACTTCAACGTTTCTTTGCACACTGTTAATGCTAACCATTAATGCTAACGTTTTTTAAACAGTAGTTTTCTGATTCTGATTACGTAATTTAAGTGTTCTTAATTTGGGGGCATATTTAGGGTTTACACTATAAAAATATAAATTTTTGCTCTTGGAACAGAACACTCGTGAAAAGCGGGGGATTACTGTACCTCAAACCATGCAGTGCCATGGGTCACGACAATCAGGATTTAGAAACACTGGTTTAACTTACATATAGATTAACTGTTGATGTATGCAAAGCAGATGCTTTTATCCATTCACTAACTACAGGGAACAGTCTCCCTGAAGCAACTTAGGGTTAAGGGTTTTGCTTAGGAACCCAGTGGTGGTATGCTCTTGGTCCAGAGGGCAGGTATCCTACCCACTAGGCCACCACCACCCCACATGGACCATTTAGCAGAAATACCTACCATGCAGGGGCACCTTATAGGTTTTCAGTTGCTGACTATTGTCCTTCCATTGCTGCATAGTTGATCAGCCCGCAGGCTTGATGAGGAAATAGATTTTTGCCCTTTTATCAGAAATATTAGGATTGTCAGTTGGCTGACACTCTTATACAGAGGGACTTACAATCATTAGTTAAAGGGACATTTTCTCTGGAGTAACTAAGAATTAGGTGTCTTGCTCAAGCACACAGCAGTAGAAAGTGGTGAGTTTGTGGCAAGTGTTTTACGCATTAGGCTACTACCACCCTATGCTGATGAGGTGGTCTTGTTTGTATGCTTTGTCTTTTCTGTACTTTCACCTGGATACCACCTCTTCCTGCTTCCTGTTCTGGGTTTCATTTGATAAATGCTTAAAAGCAGAAATTGGGAGCCACAACTCTAAAAAGACCTTTGTTTGCTGCTATGTTTGGGCTGAATGCTCCTCTTTAAATAATTTTAGCTGCTTTTGAACTGTCAGGGAGAGATTGAGAATTGGCCAAGTACACTCTTTTGGGGTCATAATATTTGTGCATATGATAATATTATTATATTTTTAAAACAAAGCTTTATAATGGAACCTGTAGTTCATTACATTTGTAGAGTAAGATGATTGAAAAGTGGTCAATAGGTAATTATAGTAGTAGCAAACACCTTGAAGTATGAAATGTGTCCATAACAGAAGCCATACAAGGTCAGAAACCAAGCTAGCCTATCTGAAATGACTTAATACTGATTTTTTGACTTGACAGATATCAAGGGACCAAATCCAATTAGTATATGCGAATCGTGGTCACAATTACTTGCACACACACACACAACACACAGGCTACATTTACGAGCTTGTGGCTCTTTAATTAATACAATTAGCAGAAAAATTGTGCTTTATTTCACAATATTCTGCTTTTTAGCGACTAGAATATAAACAAAGCATAACATTATTGTAGGATGACCTGGTCAACAGATTACCTTTGCTAAAAGGCCAACAGCCTCAACCATATTAAGTTCCAATCATTTCTGAAAGTCAGTGTTAAACTACAGCATGCAAAGTGCAATTACGACACCTCTTCAAGACTCTTCACGTTTATGCTATAATGTGTGATGCAGCAACAACTTGTCTGTCACACAAAATGTGAAATCTGCTGCCACCGAACGAATGTGCACAAAATCCATCCAGTTCAAAGAGGTGAGCTGAAAAATCTGATTTAAATTGCCTAATAGGCCTGATAGGGTTGGGTATAATTTAGAGGCCTAATAGGAAAAGCTTCCATAACCTCAAAATGAAGAAATCAAGCTTCTGACACCAAACATGTCTTGGATGATCGACTACATTCGGGGGAATTGGAGGAAATTTTTGTACATTTTTTGAACGTGATTCATGTATTTCAGACACAATCCAGAAACAGTTCTCAGAAGTGTCCCGGGAATGCTTCCTCACCTACCCTTTCCTCCAGTGTGTTGCCACGGTAAATATCAGTTTTAGAATTTTATGTAAAATTTAAATCCGTTGCAATGCTTTCACTTAATTTAGGGATAATCTATTTCTTGCCACTGTACTGACCCCATGTACCCTATCCTCTAACAACTGCCATCCCAGAACAAGATCGACAACATTCAGTCAAAGCAAGAAGCCAAAGTGGAGCAGAGGATCTTGGAGCAGTTTGAGATGGAAAAACTGGTCTACACTCAAGATGGCATCTACTTCAAATCCTTGAATGAGATTTCTGCTACTGGGGAAAGACAATCAGAGGATAACTGTGCTGGGCTTGATAGCAGGATCAAGTATCCTGAAATGCTGAAGGCCTACTATGAGGTATGTTTTAGTTGAGTGGCTACTTTAGCAGGAGAATCTGTTTTAAGAACAAAGTCTAACAGCTGTAATATAAGTAAAATATTCAAAACAGTCAGGGTCAGATGGGAATATTTTATGGTCCTTTGTTATGACAAATGAGAGGAAGCTAGGCTATTCCGCGTATTTAGAGAGTTCCTAAACTACAGAGCATGTCAAATGAAGAAAGGCAGGTCAGAAAAGGATGTTCCTTCAAATAATCTAAGCCAGACTTACTAACCCAGTCAAAGTGGCGCATCCCACTCAGAACCGAGTCGAACCGCATCGAGTCACACAGAGAAACGATTCCTCCAGGACCATGGCGTAACGTAAGAACACAGTTAGAAACACCACTAGAAAATATAGAGCATGCAAAGAGAGTAGGAGAGGGCAAGAAACATTTAGTTCAGCTGATGATTGAATGACTACAATATAATGACAGATACTGTGTTGTAAAGAAATTAAGAGTCCAGAAATGCAGAATAGATGTAGACAGCAATAAGTAATAATTGAGAAAAGAACAGCTGCAGCAGGATGCGCAGTATATAATGAATAGAGAGGCACTTACGGTAGCAGTTGGGGTTTTGTTGTTTAAGGCAGAACAGTGTGTTTATGAATTGTGTAAAGAGAGGAAGACATTTAGTTCGAGGATGTGTTTGTGCGAGTACAGTTTACGGGTCACCTGTTGCTGCTTTTACAGTGTTATTTTTTAAAAAAATGTTAATTTAAATAACTATGTTTTTATTTTGATGTATTATTTAAGTGAAAGTGACCATTTGTCATAGGTGAACACACCACTGCACACAGTGTGAACAGCACGAAATTCAACCTCTGCATTTAACCCATTCACCAAGTGAAGCAGGGGGCAGCCACGAACACAGCGCCCGGGGAGCAGTGTGTGGGACAGTACCTTGCTCAGGGTACCTCAGCGGTGCCATAGCGGTCTTGGAAATCGAACCCGGACTTTCTGGCCGCAGGGCGAATACCCTAACCACTAGGCTACTAAGAACAATTTTAGAAACCTCTATGGCTCTGTCCATCATGCTGGACACATCTGTTATTTCTTCGTTTGAATTTCCAGCTTTCTAGTAACACTAGTACACTTACTCGTTTTCTGGAACCGGCTAATCCTCACTAAATCCGCTTGATGGCTATAAGACTCGACATGACTGACATGTAGTGTGACAGTGGGCCGACACAAGGGCATGGCATACGTGACTTTAAATATACAAAGGACTCAGAAATGAACCAATGACAACCGTTAATTACTTAACGTAAACGAACGACTGCTGACTGAGGACAGGACACCAGGCACAGTCCAGTATATAACTTAGATAATGGCGGCCTCTAGCGGCCGATGACCGGGAACGTTACAGCTTCGGTCTCCCTTCATTGAATCATACTGAATAAAATACAGGTGTGTTGAGCTGCATATGAATAATGCATATGTGAAGACGTTACTTTAATGAAACAATGACTCAGACAGAGGTAAATGTAGCTGGGCAAAAAATAAAATCAAAACAAATAAGTAGTATGAGGTCAGAAAATGATGGAGAACTGCAGAAGGACTTCAGGGTTCATCCCACACATAATAGCGGAGCAACTCGTGCTTATTATAAAGAATTGTTCAGTTTATGGATTTTTGTGTGAAGATAAAATACTTTAAATACTTTACGCTTTAAAGTATAATTGCAACGGAGGACAGGAACTCCTCAACAGAACAGAAAAAGAAGAAAGAAAGAAAAAACCTAAATTATCATGACCAATATGGAACAAGGTAAAAAATTAGAATCCTATATTCCCAAAACGCACATGTAGCAGAATATGTAACTAAATGTATAACTAAGCTTTCACTCCTGGAAAAACGCTTAATCTTTAAGCTAGAGCTCAACACGGTTGTCGTTCTTCACTCCTCGACAGATCGTAGCCCAGCGCTTGGCTGACCAGGTGCCCATGCTGATCCGGTACTTCATGCTGAAGGAGTCTGCTCACCTGCTCTGCAGCGAGATGCTGGGCTTGGTGGACGGTGCCAATGTAACCGAGGTCCTCCGGGAAGAGAGCGATGTCAGCAGACACCGCGTTCAAATGCAGAACCGCACGGAGCGTCTTACTGCTGCTCAGGAGAAGCTCAGCAAGTTTGTTTGAAGGAGATGTTGGGTTCACAGATACTGACTTCACAGATACTGACGAGCAAGATTGAAGTACGGATTGTGTACGTGCACTAAATGCAGGCACAGCTCGTTTTTACATTTAAAAAAGGGTCTGTGCACATTTTGTGTTTTTTTTTTATTATTAAATACTACCACGTGTTTCACGGTAGACCTACAGTTCCGATTCTCCGTCCAGTTCATTTTTACATTTAAAAGAGAACATGGACATTTTGTATGTTTAGTTAGATCTTATACGACCAGTGTTCAAACATTTCACAGTCCTGGTCCTGAAAATCTACCTAAATGTGTTCAAAACAATTTTCAGGAAAAACAGCCCCAATCAAGAACCCACTGTCACAAGACAGCAAAAGCAACAGAGCACAACTGCTCAAAGGACTTGCTTCTGCAATGCTAACCTTATTGATGAATGTTCAGGTTCCAAGTCCATTTCTTAGTTCTCATTTAGTTCTCCAGCCTTTTTCTAGTATATGTGATTCTATATAAATCTGTTTATTAAGGGTGACGGGTTAGAGATTATTCAAGTTATATTTTAATTAGAGGTGGGCATAGATACATTTTTTTAACGCCGATGTTTTTTTTTTATCGCGCGATAAGTATCTCGCGCCGTTAACGGCCCAGCACTAATTTTAATATATTTTTATGGCCATTAAATATGTTTTTGTGTCTGTATGTGTGGTGTTCTCTTCATGGAGTGGCTTTTTAAAACGGTCTAATTTTTGGTATTAGGACTGATTTATCTCCATCTCCAATCTATCCCACCAGATATGGCTACAGCAGCACGAACTGGACCATTATATAAACAAGGGTGAAGGGTGGCAAGTCTGTCTTAGGACAGAGGGACACCTGTGTCCTTCCCCACATACCCTTGTTCCAATAAAGCATTTAAGCCTTTGTGGGAAAAGTTGCATGCTAACGTTGTTTAGGTTTGTATTCATTGTATTAATTCTTTGCCATGCTCCTGTATTCCTATTAAAATTCCACTGAAATTACGAATTAGTCTCGTTTCACTGTTATAATCACATTACATGGTGATTTTTCCATACGTGTCTAAATATTTCATTACCAAACATTAAATTCAACAAGGTCTGCTGTCAGATCCAGAAGCATTTTAAATCAATATGAGCTTCCCGTTTATTATCGACACTCCAGCATAAGGTGTATGCAACACAAACATGTCAATCTACTTTTTCTTGTGGTTACTTTTTGATGACTTACCGGGCAATTAATCAGCTGATAGATGCTGATTAAATAGCAGAACACACATTTCCATCCCAGATTCATGAAACAATTCATACAAAGGTATTTTAGGTGAAGTCTTTCATTGACAAATATATTAAAGGCACTCTAAATGACATCTATGTATAATTTCCTATTCAAGTAAAATTGCTATTTAAATAACATTTAGTCTAATGACCTCTAGTCTAAAAAGATGCAGACCTAACAAATTACTGTTAGACAAAACTATAGCGTATTAGTCTGCAACTCCATAGTACCTCATCTTCAGTTCATATTTGTTATACTAAAAGCAGTTCTACATTTATTTTCCCATCACGACTAGCTGAAACATGAGGGGTGCTATAGAACAAACTAAACGCAAAGTTTACCAACATTTTAAAAAGTAAAAAAGCAGAACAAAATAATTTGTGATAATTTTATTAGTACACAAAAACACCAGGGAGGACTTTAGCGCTTGCCACCAACACGAGGAGCGTTAACCTTCATTGGCTTAGCGATCTTCTGTTTGAGTGCAGCCTTGGCAGGGGCCTGTAAATGACGGAAAGAATGAAAGGGAGAGAGAAGAAAAAAAAAAAAAGGTCAAGAATCAATCATGTGTACAAAACTACCTTCATGGGGTAAAGATGCCAGCCTCAAATAGGAACGATGTAGGACTGTAAAGACACTGAGAACCCATTGAACAGGTGGGAACTAGGTGTAAACATAGCCCCTTTTCTCTATGCCACCTTATGACACAGAAACGACAGAAGTCGTCCTGCAACGCCTCAAGGGGCAATTAGTCCAACACAGTCACAGCTATGCAGAGCTAAACTTTCTACCTCAAACACTGATTCTGTTCATGAGATATTCATCATGGTTTCTGTAAATTTAGAGGATTTGGAAAAGGTACAAAAAAAGCTCTGCAATAGTGTGGACCTCCAGGACCTCACGTCTGAAATATCTGCATAACCACCAGATATCAATAATTAAGATTCCGTTCTTTAAATTACGCCAGATTTAAAGAAAAAACAAACGCATCTGATTCTTACCTTGGTACTCTGGGTTGTCACTTTCTTGGTTGCCTGCTTTGCCTTCTTGGCCTCCTTGGCAGCCCTAAAGTGCAGTGACAGTATATATTTGTAGCATATGCACACAAGTAATCAAGAAGCTCACAAAGTTACAAACTCAGAACAGAAACCTACATCAAGAGTGATTTCACTGTTCAAAATTCGATCTTCATTACTATTACTAATCTATACAATAGACTTCTGATCCACTCACACCAAGTAATAAAACTGCACACTGGATCCATGTTTTGAGTGTAATATGGAAGGTAATGTGAAATCTTGGAATCTGAAGTTGCCCACAACACACATCCACATTTTATAGCAATAATTTCTATGCTATCAACTGTAGAAGAGCACCAAGGCCAAATGGCACCAAAACTCTGGCCTGTAAATGCTGCGCTTTCTCTGCCCTTACACTATATTATTCAACAGGGAAGGGAACAGCAGATATAATTAAAAAGTACAAGTATATACTCCTTTCTGGATGATCTAAAGTAACAGGTTTTAAGGCCAAGTGTTCAACCGGACACTAATACAACAGTTGAAACACAATGAAACGGCTGCTACAATCCGTTAGAAAGGTTTCAAACAATCACTGGATAATATTTAACAGAAACAAAAGCACCAACCTGATGGCCTGCTCCCTCTGGGCCTTGCGCACCTCAGGTTTCTGGTTCCTCTTGGCCAGGATCTCAGCCAGAGAGGCACCAGTGATGGCTCTCTGAAACTTGACGGCACGGCGGGTGCGTTTCTTCGTCACCTCTTCCTGTCAGAGCAGAAAAATAAGCTGTAATAAATAAAAAGCCAATAAGGTGGAAACTAGGACAAATGCACCACAGATAAACAGGGTTAGTGATGCGCAAGACTACATGCATCAGGACTCAAGGACAACAGCTGTGATGCGTCAGTGTTTCCTTCAAACCTCCTTTATAGATGCAGTTGGTCAGTGACCTCAATATACTGACTGACAATTGTTTGCTCCAAAAAGCTCGTTTACAGGTAACATTGGTCGTATCACGCACATCTACGATTAAGCTCAAAACGTCCGAAACCAAACTCTGTCTCAAACATCAACAGGGCCAGGACCGCCAAAGTACTTTAATCCATTACAACCAAAACATTAAGTGTAAAGAAGGAATTAGGATTTTAAATTGTAGGACTATTAAGACACTGATGACCCACTGTACGGAGGCACCAGATGTAAACATAGCCCTTTACTCTATGCCACCTTATGACACAAAAACGACAGAAGTCAGTCGCATTGCAACGCCTCAAGGGGCAACTTAACACAAGAGCATTTGCAGACATTACAATTTTTCGAATATGACTTCAAAAAGCCAGCTTTGGGAGAGCGCGTTTGCTGAACTTACAGACTGGCCCTTCTTGTGCTTGCGTCTGTACAAAACGGTCCAGTTGATCTGTCTGGGGTTCCTCTTGGTCAGGAACGCAGATTCACACTTGGCATTCAGGAACTGGAACACCTGAAATGAAAGAACATGTGTCAATACTGCAGAATATAATCAGGAATGATGGCAAAGTCTATACTGAATAACCAGCCAGCAAGCTGCTCAATCATGCATGTTGGGAGTAGGCAAAACAAATACACTATATTTGGACAAAAGTATTGCCCATATAGTTTTTCAGGGTTTGGGCTAGGCCCCATACTTCCAGTGAGGGACAATATGTTTCATCATATCCAGACATTTTGGACAACTTCACGCTCCAAACTTTGCAGTCTGGGAAGGCCCTTTTATATGCCAGCATGCCTGTTTCCCAGGTCCATAAGGACATGTTTGGATGAGTTCAGTGTAAAAGTACTTGACCTCAACCTTATCCAACGCCTTTGGAATGAACTGGAACGAAAATTGCGTGCCAGGCCCTCTCGTCCAGCATCAGTGCCTGACCTCATAAATGCTCTACAACAAGTGTGTCAAACTCCCGTCCTGGAGGGCCGGTGTCCAGCACAGTTTGATGGTTTGACTCAAAACATTCACTAAAACTGGCAATTCACTAGCGAGGTGAACCAGATGTTTCTGGGAAGGGAAATCTCCAAAACATGATGGATACCACTGGTAGTACATTGATAGAACTAGAAATAAGAGCAACCAAGGGAACATCATTAAAAGAAAACTTCTTAAGAACAGAGAACACATCACTCCAGTCTTAACGCACTCAGTGTGGGGAGGGTGTCCGGCGTCACGGCTACTAACGTTAGCCACGACAAGCTAAAACAGCTAAAAGGGACCTGTCTTAGTCTAAGCGCTACACAACACTGGTGGCAAACTGGTGTTTTATACAGACACACGGAGAAACAGTCTGAAAGCCAATTTCGTGGGTATATCTCATAAGAAACGTGTAAAACACAAAATTCAAACCTTTCCGTCGATCCTGGCGTACCGCCGGCCGTGGCCGGGATATATCTTATACCCACTGAAACTGCACAACTCGACCCTGCAAGTCACAAATAGCACACGGACATAAAAAGAAGACACTTTTATTTCACTCCCCGATTCAGGTTATAAACGTATATAGAGTATTTAAGGCAGATGATAAAAGATTAAAGTGGCGACTCAACTCACTTCATGGCTGCGAGTCAGACAGGGAAGAGGAAAAGGGATTGTGGGTAGCCGGTTTATAAAGAAAGCCCTGTTGTGAAAACGTCACTTTTACGCAAACAAACAGAGTTTCTGGCATAAAAATTGAAGTATAATATCGTAAAAATTATTTTAAAATATTTTAAATTCGTTATTCAACCAGCCAATCAGATTGGTGGTCGGTTGCCTGGCGGTGAGTCAAGTTGAAGCATGGCGACGCCGGAGAGAGCCGCCGTCCCTGAGCCCAGCACTCAGACGACAAAATATGAAGGTACGGGGCTTGTGGACGTGTTTAAACTATTATGTTTAAGCTCTTAATAATATTTTCTTTAGCGCCGTGTTTAGAAGTCATAAATCCCATAGCTACTTTTGTTAAATTGCCCGAAGTATCTTACATTTCTGAGGAGCTAGCTTTGGCTAGCTTAGCTTCAGTTTCTGTTATGTTTCAGGACCGTTTTATGATTCACTTGTCAGGCTCTTATTAGACTATGCATTTACTAATTTTTGACCGTGCTCAGAGTACAACATTACTGGAAGCCCCTAATTCGTCTTTGTCAGATGCTTGTCTGGTTTGATGTCATCCAGTGCAGTTAAGGGAAAGTTGCTGAGACATCAGGCAGCTTCTGTCAGAGTGACGTTTGTATAAATAAATCAGCAGATTAGAAACTATCTGCAAAAATGTTCTCGATGTGTTTTGTGACGTTTGTACGGTGATCTGGTGGACAGTATGCTGCTATTTTAAGTGCAAAGCCACTATTTGTCACGCATGAACACAGCACAGCATACAGTGTGGAACTGTTCTCTGCGTTCAACCCATTCACCAAGTGAAGCAGTAGACATGAGCACAGCACCCGGGGAGCAGTGTGTGGGGACAGTACCTTGCTCAAGGGAACCTTAGTGTTGCCAGGATATCATAAGAACATAATTAGTCCTCATGAATTACTGTTGTCAGTCACTGAATAAAAGGCATTTGTAGTTTCTCACTCATTCCAGCTTTTCAAATCTCAGAAAAGAAATTACAGGGTTACATACAATCAGTACCCTTTATTCTTTTACGTCTTAAGGGGTCTGCTCATGGGCTGGTGATTAGAAAGTAGTGGGTTTAAATCTCAGGACTGCCAGTGGTTCCACTGAGGGACACTTTAGTAACATATCGTCCCCACATGCTGCTCCCTGGGTCTTACTTCGTTTGGTGAATGAGTTAAAAGCAGAGGAGAAGTTCACATTTTTGTGGTGTATTTGAGTGTGACTACAAGGATCCAGTTTGCTTTTAACCACTGCTTAGCTTTGGCTGTTGTTTTTGTCAAGGTCCTGGTTTTGTTGAGCTTTCAAGTCAGGGTCTTCACAAGCTAGACCCAAACTTCACCTGTCCATTGGACACCCACACTCTCATACTGGATCAGAACCACATCATCAAACTTGAACATCTGGAAAAGAATGTAGCGCTTCAGCAGGTACCTGTAGTGTGTATTTACACTGCTGCCCTCCTCGCAGCAGTTTTCCACATACCACATCATGTTATACTACTTGGAGTCTCTGGGCAAAAGTGATAATGCTACATTTCCCCCCCCCAGTAGCATGATTACAAGTCACTCTGGATAAGACTGCCATATAATAAATAATATAATACAAATGTAAGTTCTCATACTTTGCACACTAAATGAAAACGGGGAATGTATTATACAAAAAAACTTTATTGATCTCAGAAGAAATTGGTTACAGTTTTGCATTGCTTGTGAAAGAGTTTCACTATATTACACAAGAACATAATACTTTGCAATGTTTTGTTTATGAGAAAATACAATTCTTTGTAGTACATAAGCTGCATAGTCGTGACAAATTTAACATAACTATAAAAATACAATAAAATAATTGAATCATTTCGGAATCAAAATCAGCTTAACCTTAAAAATATGCGTGTCGTTACGTGCTTAATTTATCAGTAGGTGGTGCTGTGTATTTATTTTTATTTATTAGTGTTTTTCTTCATTATCAGAACTGTTTTTATTTTTCTCTCTATGAACAGCTGTCTGTTGCCTGTAATCGTCTAGTACGCATGATGGGTGTGTCAAGGCTCACAGAACTGAGGGTCTTGAACCTGCCTAACAACAGTATTGGCTATATCGAGGGACTGAAAGACCTGGTGCACCTTGAATGGCTAAATTTGGCAGGCAACAACATAAAGGTATAGACTGTGTCAGTCAGTTGAGGAATAAGTTTGACAGTTTGTGGCCTCTGATGCTTTGATTCTCTATTTGAAAAGGTGATAGAGCAGCTGAACAGCTGTGTGGCTTTACAACATTTGGATTTATCTGACAACAACATTTCTAACACAGGGGACCTTTCAAAGCTGACTGGCTTAAAGGTGGGTTGCACAGAGTGCTTATTATGTGATGAAATATTGGAAACATTATAAAAAATTATAGCTTTTCAAAATGCTGACTCTAATCAAACATAGGCAGATGTTATTCATCATAAGGATGCAATGTTTCATCTCCCCTAGACCCTGCTTCTCCATGGCAACATGATCACAATGCTTCGCACCGCCCCTGCCCATTTTCCCCCGAACTTGACTGTTCTGTCCTTGGCTGAGAATGAAATCCGAGACCTTAGTGAGGTGGGTACCACTTTACCATTTTTCATTTACTGACAGAAAGTTCACAAACGGTCTTTGTGTACTAGCAGCTCTTAATTTAAAGTCTAGGCTTATTAATATGAGGGATGTGTTTTCTTGTGGACTATAAAGAACCCATCGCTCTGGATGAGGGCATCTGCCTAATGTTTTAAAAGTAAACATGAAAGGAGCATATCTTCTAACTGTTTCATTTCACATATTTCTATCTGTCATCCACGGATGATATTTTTCTCTCAGGTTTCGTATCTGGCGCCTTTACATGACCTTGAACAGCTATCCATCATGAGCAACCCATGTGTGATGGCTACACCCTCCATGCCTGGTTTTGATTATCGTCCATATGCCGTGAGTTGGTGCCTAAATCTGAAGGTGCTTGACGGATATGTGGTGTCTCAGAAGGAGGGGTAAGTGGGAGAATGTTTTGCACTATGAAAGACTGTTAAAATGATCATAATCTAACCTAAACCACGTTACACCACTATATCGGCACGCACGATGTGGGGCGGAGAGATTCCGGAAGGCTTTCTTTGCAACCACTGTCAGGCTCTACAACAAAGACTTTGCAGATGACCACACACAGACATACACACACACACATCCAATACACGATGGTAGTTACGCTTAGTTTTTCTCATGTGCAATATTGCTTAAGTGCAATTTTTCTAATGCAACACATGCAATTTTTTTAGGCGAAGCTATTACTGCTGGGCAAAATGTGCAATTCTTCTGGTGCATTTCTCTTGTTACTGTCGAAGCCTGTCACTCCATTGTGTACCTTTGTGTGTTCTCATACTGTATTTACTTCTGTATCTTATATTTACAGTGTTCTCATATTTATTTATATATCCACTCTGTGTATATATATATATATATTAGGGCATTAACGACTACAGATTTTTTCAAGTCGACTAGTCGGTCAATAATGTCAAAGTCAAGCCAACTAGAGGAAAACAGGTGTCCAACATTGAGCAACTTTTATTAAAGTTCTCTGTAACATTAACAGTCAACATGACAATGAAACAAAACAAAACAAAAAGACTGAAACCTTGAATTTTCTGGTAAATTAAAGTGTACAACTGCGAGTGGGAACAGTTTAAGCCGAGGCAGGACGACTCCCTGCAGTGCTAGCGTTAGCCATGTTAGCTTGCAGAGCCGTTTCAGATGCAGAACGCCGGTTCTGTTACTGTACTTTAACACCGACTTGCAGGTTCTGCAGCTCTCCGTGCTGTTTGTGTGTCTAGAGTGAAGGATCTCCACACATGTGATGTGTGTCTGTCTTCTCTGCTGTGGTCTCGTGTTTAGATTCCCCACGCACCAATGGTACCACCTCTTTTATGAAGGGACTATAATAATTGGTTAAACCAAGGAATGCATGTCAGCGTAAGCCAATCAGAGGCAGAGACTGCATTGCGTAAACAAGGGAGGGCAGAGAGAGAGAGGAAAAAACACGCGACTAGACGAGGGGGTCGTCGACTACATATACTTACTGTGATCACTGTCTACATTTAGTCTTACCTACCATTTTTCCATGTACGTATATATATGTGTATTTCTTACAATACAGATGTCCATATTTATATTTCTAGATTTTATACTGTACATTTTTATACTGTACTGTGACATAGTATTTTATTCTGTTCTATTGTTTTCTTAAGTTTTGCTGCTCTTAACTTTGTACTTTCTGCCGTGATCAAGCAAATTTCCCACTTGTGGGACCACTAAAAAGGTTTATCTTGTCTTATACCGTGAGGCCTACATTTAAGCCTTCTTAATTATGGTAACTGTTTGCTGTAGTTTATTTTGTGATGATATGTGTTGCTCTCCTGTTAGGCTCAAGGCAGAGTGGCTGTACAGCCAGGGCAAAGGCCGCACATATCGTCCTGGGCAACACATACAGCTAGTCCAGTACCTGGCTTCCACTTGTCCTTTGACCTCCACATCAGCACTGCAGTCTGCTGAAGATGCCAAGCTGGAAAAGATTCTGAGCAAGCAGAGGTGCGTCAGGGGGCCATTTTAGGAAAGTTTTAATTATTAAGTATGATATTAAACTTTAGCAAATAGTGTTAATGTGGCCATCCTTACCTGCAAGCGAATGTGAAAGTTATAGCTGTTAACATTAGTGTTTCCAGTTCATCTTCTGTTCATAAGTAGCTAGAAATACAGCATTTTACAGCATTTTTCCACACATGTCTTCCTCTAGGCAGCATCAGAGGCAGCTGCTTCAGAAAGGTCACTGTGATTCCCCAAGTCCTCCCCGCCCAACTCAGTTGGATGTGGAACAGAATTTGACTGATCCAGCCAAAGAGCGAGTCACCACAACCGAGACTCCTCCGCACATGAGTCAGCCAGGTAAGTTGCCAGTTGTGCGTCAAATTGATGAAATCATAGGGCTTAAACACACACTACACTGGAGAGTTTGTGTTTACCTTTTTTTAACACATCTGGTTCAACTTATGAATATCTTGGTAGATAGACAGTGGCAGTTAAACTCAGTAAAAATATTAAATTCTGATCTCTGCTCATTGCAAGGTATGGCTCAGAATTGCATTAAGCAAAAAAAAATGCTGGTAATTCCTGGCCATGGTGATAAAGAAATGCACCGAACAGGGGTAATATGCAGCTCAGGCATTGTTCTGCATTCACTAGCATTAAAAACTGTCAGTCCCTGTTCAACTGCCTGCCCAAAACAGTTGCCTTTTTGAAACGTTCAATATATATCACCAGAAGGGATGTTTCCATTTTTTCTACAGGAAAATTGGATTCCATAGTGAGTATTATATCTCACTCTTTCTTTCTGTACATTGTCGTTTCTCACAGATGCTCCTGAACCAGTTCTTCAGGTCAACTCTTGGATGGGCAGTGTGTCCTCAGTAAAATTTACTGCAGTTCAGGCTTCCCCATGTGGCGAGGAGAGCCTGGTGCTAGAGAACATACAGACAGATGAAGAGAAGCTTCACGGCAGCCTCCTCTCCTCTGAATCTGCCTTCTTTCCTGTTAACTCCGCGGTCCACTCGCCCTCACCCCTTGACAGTGAAGAGGAGGAGCTGGATGAGCCAGATTCACTAGCTCCTCCCCACCCCGCCCGCTCCCAGACCCCAAAAACAGAGACGGAAAAGAGCTTTCAAATGAAAATCATAGAAAACAGAACAGACCATTCCAGCCCAGAAGCACAAAATGATGGAAGACCAAAAGCCATAAAGGACCAAGGCTTTGTCCTAAATGGACCAGTAGTGTCAGAGAATGACGCAGAAGCGATCACTGAGCAGATCAAGCATGGTGTTAAGGTTGCACAGAGCCAGCCAGGCGAAGCAGCTGTTAAGATTCAGGCCTGGTGGAGGGGACACTGGACTCGTCAGCAGCATCCACAGGCCAAAGAGGTGCGCTGCGAGATTCGCCTACGCAGGATGCAGGATCACATCGTCTACCTGACCGCAGAACTGGAAAGGTAAAAAAATAACCTAATTCTTTCTGAATCCCAGATTGAGCTTAATATGCTATAATTGCTATACGTGAATAATGACGAGGGCTTTGATTTTGATCCCGAAAACATTTAGCTCCACTAAAAAGCAAGTTCAGTAATGAGGAGTTCCCTTTTATCTTTCATCTTAATGTCTTCTCATCTTGGTCAGATACGTTCTTAACAAAACCATGAACTCGGACTGAGAAGTTTCAGTAAGATGCCACTGCTGAATCCGCATCAGTGCATTTCTTGCAAACATTCTTGATACTTACCTCTGGACCAAGAGGTCATGGGTTCGAATCCTACCTTCAACATCCCACCATTGGGTTCCTGAGCAAGACCCTTAACCCCAAGTTGCTCCAGGGAGACTGTCCCCTGTAGTTAGGGAATGGAAGTCACTTTGGATAAAATGTAAAATAAGGGTGCATGGGCAGTTCAATCAGTTCAAATAATTAAATAATAAGTAAACTTTTTTTATAGTGCACATTTCAAAAACAAGTTCACCAAAGTGCTGTACAGTACATACCAAAAAACTAAACAAAGCTTACCAAATAGAAATAAAACACTGAATGATATTAAAAAGATCAAATAAAATAGAAATACAAACAGAAATAAAAATATTCCAGAGACAACCACTATACAAATTAAGATTACTTACATTTATCAGTTAAACATACTTAAAGGTAAAAAGGATCAAAACATGGTCGAAAGCAATGTTTTGGGCCTTTTTAAAGAGCCAAATGAATGGGGAGAATTTGCTTGCCAGCAAGGAGTTCCATAACCTTGGTGCCATAACTGCAAAAGCTGCAAATCACCCTTGTTTCAATAGACTGTGTGGGGCAGCTAAACAGAGCTCACTGGATGACGGAGGGTTTCTGGAGGTAGACTGGTAGCTGGAGAGGTTCTGGGATGTACAAAGGGGCCTAGCCGTTCAGAGTCTTTAAAAACAAAAAGTAAACTTAATCCCAGAATTAACCGGGAACTGGTAAAGAATTGCGAACACTGGTTTTAACATCTTCCCCTTTTTTGTTAAATGAGAAATTGGACACCCAACAGCCTCACTGGCATACACATGCAGGACCACAAGCGTGCTGGTTTGGAAAGGGCTTTCAGCATTCTTCCTTGTTTAAAACATCTGTGTCATCTTATTACGTAATTAGCAAGGTCTTTGAATTCAAGGTGAGCTGAATTCAGGCTGTCAGAGGAACCATAGCTCAGAATTCGGTGCGGCACTGGTCCAAAGTGAATGACTTTTATATAATTAAGCCATTGATAGACATTAGAATGTTCTATTGTTTTACTAGTAGTTTCATGAACAAGATAAAGAAACACTGGTCTGTAATTTTTCATGTGTATTTTTGTTTCTTGTCTTTGTTTGCATGTTTGTTTAGGGTGCGGAAACAACAAGAGGAGGAGAAATTACAGAGGATGGTTCAGGAGGAAGCTGTGAAGTTCCTTTGGAAACAAGTCAGTATTGCCAAAGCTTCACCCTCTCTCTCTCTCTCTCTCTCTCACACACACACACACACACACTTTGTCTCTCTCTCTTTTTGTCTTCTGAAACACGACCCTACGCATTCAGTTTGAGTTTGTTTTTCAAATGGTCGGTTGGAAATATGAGCAGTGACAGGATAGGAATGCACACTAACATTGAAGGACTGTGGCCTAGCAACCAAAACAGGCAGGAAATGTGAAGTCACTGAGTAAATGTTCATATTTACCAAGGCATTTTACTGGCAAGATAAATATAAATGTTTGTCAGTGTTCAGAAGTAATAGTTTCTTGAAGAATAATCCACATTAATTATCAGCTGTAAAAGTGGTACGGTCCTATTCTCCATTGTTTGGTGCACACTGTAATTAAACATAAATCATTTTTCAAACCGAATAACTGCAAGGCCCTCTAGCTCATGTGCCTTAATGTTTTCATAGACATATTCTACCTAGCAACACCCTAACAACCACCTGGGATATTATAGCAACCACAATGCAACACCCTAGCTAACGCTTAGCAATACCTAAGCAACATCCTGGAATGCCACAGCAGTCATTTATTTATTTAGAGGCAGTATCGCTTAATCTGTGCAATCATTTATTTAAGGCATTTATCTGTGCATTTATTTAAGGAAATGCTCATCATTCTAATATTTTAAATCAATACAGAATCATCAGCTTCATGGTGTACTGATTTAAACCCCAAAAAAACAATAAACCAAATGGGTGGCAAAACCTCAGCTGCAGTGTAATTCTCTCATTTTAATTTTACAGCTTCAGGCTATGGTGGAGTGGCAGTCTTCAGTGACAGAGCAGCTCAGCTGTTTGTCAGCCTCACAGATCTCTGCTGTGGGCCCTGTTCCCACTGTCCCTAAAGACACAGGCACAGCACCCCCCATGCACAGCGAGCTGTCTATCCCAGAATCGGGCTTCCATTCCCCGGGGGAAAGGCAGGGGGCACTAGAGGACAGCCTGAGTAGCACGGCAACTGCCGGATCCCCTGAAACGGTGCGTTCTGCTGGAGCCGCACGTTCACCCAGAGCTGCTGGGGACAGTCAGGATGGCAGCTTGCTTGAGCAGTACCTGTCCTCGGTGCAGAGACGTGAAGAAGAGGAGGATGACCCTGAACAGGAAAGGTCCTCAGACAGGACTGGGACACCACTGGACTCATCTGCCCTCTCTCCACCTAGAGGCCAAGAACCCTCCCCCTCCTCCTCCCCCGGTGCAGATGCTGAAAGTGCTCCCTGTTGAAAGCAAATATGTGAAAGCGAGGAAAAAGCTTCATGAAATTCTTGAAGGACAACCCCAGCGTTCTTCCATCACTGTCTGCCACATCTGTAGCATATGGTTGATTTAACATATACAGTAATTCTGACAGATTTTCCTGTACTTGGAAACAAACAGAACCCCCCTCACTGGAAAAACACTAGAGAAAGTCACTGGGCAGCTGCTAATTCCATCAGTAAATGTTTCAGAGATGGGACTAATGGACCAAAGGGAAGATTTATGGTACCAGAGTAGTGACGTGTGAACAGCTTTGTACGCGCATCTCACTGTTCACACATGAATACCTATAAATCCTTAGGAAAAAAGGCAATGGATAAAATCACAATAAAAAAGGAGGATAACTGAACTTACCATAGATTCAATAATTTGATGTATTATGAAAATGTTAGTTTTATTAAACCTTACTGTTTACCCCTCGTGCATTATGTGGAAACTAAGCTTCAAAAACAGTTTCTACTTAATCTATCGTTTACATTTCAGAATTAAAGGCAAAGTACAAAAATCAGTCCGTTTAACTCGTAGGGATAAAGAGGCTTTAAAATGGTCATGTAAAAATGACTGTTTTGGTACATTTTCCTTTCATGAGGAATAAAAGGAAGGCTGTTGGGCACTTTTGTTAGAGCCCGGTTTGTTAATGTGATTTGGGTGGGACGTAGATTCAAACTAGAACTGAATTGCAGTGCCATTGATGAATCACCCACTTGGAAATTGTTCGTCTTGACTTAGGCAAGATTTGGCAACTGCCCACTGACTTTTATCAGTTTAATTCTAAACATCATCTGCTTCTTTTCTTTTTAAAGAAAAGGAAAACACTGAAACAATTATATTGTGTGTTTGACAGATGTGGCAGACAGAGGTTTGGTTGAAAGTAGCTGGAAGGTTCCTTTAATGTTTCTTTCCACTTAGCATTAAAAGGAACACGTTGCGCAGAAGATGCTAAAAGGGCTGACCGAGGAAGCTAATAGCAGTTTTTGGTGAGGATTTCCTGTCATTACCTCTGTGAACACATCTTATTGTGTTTCTACACAATCTGAGAAGAATATAGGACAAGATGTCTTCACTTTAATGCCGTCCTAGTTGCCAAAATAGATTCTAGCTCAACACTCCTACTTTGAAGGTGCTTATGGTCAGTGGCCCTGGAGGGTCGCTGAAAAGACCAACTACGTTCAGATATACTCTGAATATTTTTTGGAACAATACTCCGCCTTCTCTTCACCAATCAAGCCAAGAAATTAGCCGCGGATAGCCTTGACCTTCAGTTTGAGACGCGAGTCCCATTTAGTGAATGTAGAATTTTTTTTTTTTCCCCCAAATAAACAAGTGTACAGATACACGCACTTATACATCAACACAAAGAATGTACATAACCGCTTCACAACTCAATCATAGAGGTACATAGCACCTTTGTATACAAAGAGTGCAAACATGTAGCTTGCTCACTGCACTTAGTAGACTTTAGTCATAAAAGGATGATGAAGGCGTGTAACCTTGACTTTATAGACTGAAAGTCACTGAGACTGTTGAAATGCCTTTATTTGTACATATCGGGTAAATTCATTTGTGTACGCCAGTGTTTCGGCTAACAGTATTCTGTGTGGCGTTTGGAATCGATTTTTATTTATTTCACACTGGAATTTTTTCATGTTTTATGAATGCACTTTTGAAAATAAATGGTTCTGTTAAGCAGTGTCATTCTTACTCGGCTTCAAGGTATTCATCCCGTAGAATTTGTATGTAAATGGGGATTTCCTTTCATTTTTTTAAACTTCCCCATTATGAGGGTCCGTCTCTGTGGTGTCTAACCTGCTCCATGGCAGGTTCGTTTCAGGATTTCAATCGTAAACAGCTTTTCAGCCAATCTGACCAGTGTTCTGACAGAGGTGGACCCCTCTAGTCACTAGTCACATCATGACAGATGTGACCTCAGTCACTGCCCTTTAAAGGTGGTGAAACAGGTATCAAAAATAAAAGCATTTATTTCTCCAGGGAGCACTAACATTGCTCTTTGATCTTTATACTCCATTGGTTCTTCTTTCTTTCTTCAACACCCCCCTCCCCCTCCCCCAACAGTAATAGGCTCAACATTAATAGTGATTGTATTTACTTCCAAAATGAACCCACACATGTGTTCTGAGATGTAGTGTAGAAACTGGAAAAAGTGGTAAACTTTAAAAAACTGATGCCATTCAATCTTGCATGTATTTGAACTACATGCAAGATATAACGGCCTTCTCGCTCTTGCCGCCAGGTGGCGCTATCGTTTTAAAAAGAGGGATGCGAGAACATTTTTTTTAATCATTTTAGTCTGTATTGAGACCCCCAGAGTCCCAGTGGTGAAATGGTCTGTCCACACGTTTCACAGTCACTTCTCTCCGGGCTGTGGGAATTCCCAGTATGAAAATTCCTGTACAAATGAACAGGCTCCCAGTCAGAGCTGACTCATTAGTTTATAGCGGTCTCAGTTCGACTTTGTCTTCTCTCGACTCTAACCAAGAGATTTTGAATCATGGCTGAGTAACGCTGTTCGGAGATAAAGCATGAGTCCTCAGGTAGGCCTGATCCACACCGTGTTCTTCTCTTCAGAAATAATCACTGAATGTATGGCTATGAATGAGGAGTGATTTTTAAATGAACAGCACTCGGTATTTACAAGACACGTAATAAGCCTTCACTTAGGTACCAACAAGATAACCGTCTGATTTTATACACACTACTGCTTCGAAACTAAACTGAGAAGAAACCAAAATAGACTGGAAATCCAGACTGATCGTTAAAATCACCAGCAGTTCAGAGATCACATTCACTTTAGCGTAAACAGTGATCGTCTTGGGCGGCGTTAAACGTAAAGTTGAGCAGCCCTCAACACAACACCGAAAGACCCTAATATGGACAAAAGTATTGGGACGGGTGACCATTAGACAACAGGGACTTTGATGATATTTATGTGGTTAGGCACTGACGTTGGACGAGAAGGCCTGGCTCGCAATCTCCGTTCCAGTTCATCCCAAAGGTATTGGATGGGGTTGAGGTCAGGGCTCTGTGTGGGCCAGTCAAGTTCTTCCACACCGAACTCATTCCACCATGACTTTATGGAGCTTGCTTTGTGTACTGGGGCACAGCCACGCTGGAGTAGAAAAGCTTCTTCCCAAAACTTTGTCCATACAGTTGGAAAAATTATGATGTCCAAAATGCCCTGGCATTGTGAAGCATTAAGATTGCCGTTCACTGGAAGTAAAAGGCCTAGCCCAAACCCTGAAGAGAGGCGCGTCCTATTACTTTTGTCCAGCATTGTCGTTCTTCCACAAGTCAGTTCGTTCCACAAGCGATTTGAACCTATACGTTGCATTTGCTCAATGTTTATGAGCGTATTTTAGACCTAAGACTTCTAATACCGTTCGACTAAAAAGTCCACAAGCAAACTCTCCTACAATTATATAGTAAATCAGATAGCTCCAACGAGTCGGTTAGTTGAATTGAATCGAACTACAGCCCAGCGGCTGACGTACGGGGACGGAGGGCGTGTCGAGAGACTATGGGAGGGAGTTTCTATTAGCTGGCAGTGCTGTCAGTCATACCGAGATGTCCCCTCCTATTGGCTTCACATTCAAAGGCGGGCGCACCTGTCTTGACTGGCTCAAGACTTAACTGGACGAAATTTCCTATATAACCCCGTGGCAGAGTTTAGTGAGAGTAGAAGTTCAGACTTTCAGAGAGAGGGAGTTTCTCATCCAGCAAGATGATTATTGACCGAATTTCAGAAGGTTATGCGGGCCTTGTCGACAAGGACTCGGATGTTATGACCAGCCCGGTCCATCTGTGGTCGTTTTACGGCTGCTCCTCTCCCGCGACGGAGCCGGGCAGCTGCGACGGGCAGCAGTCACCCTGGTCCCCGGGAGAGTCGGAGCGTAGCTGGGGCAGCGCTCCGAGCCCTCCGCTCCCTGACTGCGGATTGACAAACGGTACCGTAAACAATACAAAACAAACCTTTAATGTATGGTTGTTAATGATAATAACACAGATAATGTCGGAATTACGTCGCTTCACTAATACGCTAGACTAATACAATAATATTTTACTGTTTCTTCTTTGCTGTTCCGCAGCAAAACCTGAAAAAGCTGTCTTGACTATAAATTACACTTTACATCATTATTCAAATTATTTATTTAAATATTTTTGGGGATAATGATTAAAACCCGAATGTTTGGTTGTGAACGACTTGTGTGTAAAGCTATTTCAGATGCTGAGGATGATGTGTTGCGTTTTTCCTGCAGTGGAGGCTTCCCTGGACAGTTTACGGCTGCTGAGTCGGTACCAGGGTGTTCGAGTGAAAAACACAGTCAAGGAGCTCATTATGCAGAAACGCAACAATGAAGTACAGGTAGGCTCTTGGTTGCAACATCAGAAATAAAACAACAAGCTGTTTCTCATCCCTCACCGTCATTAAGAGGCATCTGCTAATAATCTCATTTGGCGAAGGTGAAATGTTTGCACAATATTTATTGGCTCCCACCTCAGTTTTGCATTTTATTGCACACCTTTATTGCAAGTATGCTGCAAGAACACAGTGTGTCATAATACTGTATTCACTGTTACTGCTCCAGTTGACTGCACTGTTTGTTGTCTTGTCCTTTAAATCGTTGTTCTGTTTCTCTCATTTTTTTGCACTCTCTTTTTAGTCCTGTCCTTTCTCTTTTCGTTTTTCGGTTGCACCATAGTCACTGCATACTGTATGTGGTTGAAATGGCAATAAAACCTACTTAACATCTTTCGAAACTAAAGTATTTGCATGCCAGTTATGACAAGTTGCTCCAGATCTCTTATCTTGTCTGACAGTTGCACACACTTCTCTGTAGCAAAAACTATGACCAAGTATGCCATCACAAATTCCTGTGTCAAGAAAGCAAATTATATATTCACTTTATTTCTTTACAGGTACTGCAACATAAAAATGAAGTTGAATTCCCAGGTAATGCATTTGTAACCACATTTTTGCTCTACAAGAACCTGCATCAGTGCTAATAACTGTATAAAGACTAATGTGAGTGTTTTCACGTGTTTGGTTTTTTTCAGCCCTCACATCTTTGCTTCAGTGTGGAAAAAGGACAGCCGAGAGTGTCTTGTCTCATCCCGTTGTTAAACTACCTGCGACAGCACAAGACAACGTCCTGGTAATCTCAGTTTGATGCTAGTCATATTAAAATCTTTGTTTTTGATGTTTCACATGGAAAACACGAGTTTCAACTATCCACAGCTGTATTTGACACATACATTTTTTGTGTGTTATTAGAATTTCTCCACTGCTGTTACTTGATTTCAAGAAAGAAGTGTGTCTTTTCTGTGGGGAAAAAAACTGTTGTCTTGTCTTTTCTAGTCCCCATGTGCCCATCTCAGTGAGAACATCTTAAAAGAGCACAACAGCTATGATGGACTCTGTGACATCTTCATCAACGAAAGCCTGTCTATTGAGTCCGTGAAAGTACAGGACAGTCCACCTCCAGAACTGCAGGAGCCAATACCAGCCCTCTACACTTCAACACCCAGCCCGGTTTACCCCAGCTGCCAGCTGTCCCAGGTTACAGAGAGTCCGTACATGTCGCCTTTACAAAACTTAAGTCCGCAGCAGGGGTTTGGGCCCAGCGGGTCTCTGGCTCCTCCGGTTTCTTTCTTCCAGTGGCAGATTCTGCAGGAGGAGGAGAAACTGGCAGGCTTGACCCCTGTGGACCTCACCTCCAGGGATGGCGACGGAGACACGTGAGTTACTGATCTTTTTCCAAAAGACAGCGGAAATTGTGCTGTAAAGACATAGATGAGCGTAACATTTGAGATCTGCTTGGCAGAACCTACCTCAAAATCTACCTCACAAACAATCATATGAAATGGATGTTACTAATATACTAATAACGGTTACTAATATTGAGCTCACTTTAATTTGCAGGTTCCTTCACATTGCAGTGGCCCAGGGGAGAAGAGCTCTGGCCTACGTGCTTGCGAAAAAAATGGCCAGCATTGGTATGCTCGACCTGAAGGAACGTAACAATCAGGTACTTAGAGAAGGTTGCTCTTACTTTCTTCACTCTCGCATGAAATTAAATGTAGTATCCTAAGGTCTAAGATGTTCCCCTCACACAATCACAGGTTTTCTTAACCTTTAAATGCTTTCTGTGGCTCATTCAGGACTTGTGGCCTTACCTGGACCCCTGACAAAATATATGACAAAACAGCTTATAAGAAATTCTTCCCAGCTAAATATTTACATTTAAATCAATCATCAGCTAGCCAAATGATCAAGAGAGACCTACTTGTACAGTATCATGACAATTTGTAGCTTTGGATTAGCTATAAGCGTCTTGCTAGGAACACCCCATTCATTTTAGTATTAACACTTGCACACACTTTATACTTACACTTATTCATGACACATGGTTTATGTTCAAGCAGGCAAAACAGGAAAAGGCTTGGTAGGGAGGGATGACAACATAAAGTCTTTATTCTTGTTTTTTATCTCCACCCAGAGTGCATTTCAAGTGAGTGTGGCAGCCAACCAGCATCTCATTGCTCAAGACCTTCTGTCATTGGGAGCCCAGTTGAACACCGTGGACTACTGGGGCCGTTCCCCTCTGCATGTGTGTGCTGAGAAGGGCCACACCTTGATCTTACAGGTGAGGTTTCCTCTACCCATACAAACATGTAATGTATTTGAAAATGCATTACAGTGTATTTACTCTGTATTGTATCATATATTGACCAACATAACATTTATTTTCATATCCAGCAGTCACTTTCTCTTCCCCTCCCTGTGCCACTCTTCATATTTCCTTCTCCTTTTGAGTAATCAGAAGCTCCTTACTCTTTTTGAAAACTTTAATCACACTCCTATACTCCATTAGCAGACTTTCCACTTTCCCAATGAAAACAGAATGAGTTTAGGTGGCCACTATCTCCATTTCTCCTTCTGTCTCTCTCTCTCGCGCTCTCTCTCTCTCGCGCTCTCTCTCTCTCGCGCGCTCTCTCTCGCTCTCTCTCTCGCGCTCTCTCTCGCGCGCGCGCTCTCTCTCTCTCTCTCTCATTCGCTTTCTCTTTCTCTCAGGCTTGCACATGCACATTTCCTCACATCATGTCCTTAATCAAATAAGTTAGACCTGCACACCCTCAAACAACTCACCTTGTCAACACACACAGTTTACATTAAGACTAACCAAACAAGACAGAAGAAACTCTCTGACCTTGTCACGAAAACAGCACACCTTGAGTAGGGCAATGAAATAAAATAACAGTGTATGGTATTAAAATAGTGTAATAATTATTAAACGGTATTCAGTTTGATAGTAAATGTAACAGTATATTTCAAAACAGTATTGTGCAAAAGGCAGTCGGATTGTTTTTACAGGTTTGTTTGAGCAGTTGTTTTTTTTTTTGGCAATACAAACATTAGAATAAATAAGTGGGATTCTTAAACTCCATCAGCAGCACCTGATTTAATCTATGGAAGGACTGATGAACTGAAAGGTAACTGAATACTTGACTTCCTCAATTCGAGATGTGGAAACTTAAGATAACACTCACACATGGATCACAATGGATTGTTTATTTGTTGTTGTTTTTTTAATAAAATAAAAAAAAAACCAAGTAAACACTCGAGGTAAATGGCTTCATCTTTTCTGTTCCTCAGATGCCAGAAGCCTCTGCTCATCACCTCCAATTAAATATTTTTAGCAAACATTGAATGAAATGTGGAGTGTAACTCCGCATTAATATATTCCAAACAACAGTCAGTATTTGGCGCTTTGTGGCTCCCACAGTGCTTCTCAGTACTGTAAATGTAGATCAGTTCCTCTGAATAGGAACGAATAATAGCATATAGAAAAATACATTTAAGTCCGTTGTTAACAGCCGCTTTCTTGATCTTCAGTTACTGGTTATAAATCAAACCCCCCCCTCACTGCCCTTCATTTTTTAAAAAGCATCTCGAAACGACTTCCTTCTTGAGTTCATTTCCTCAAAGCAGCAGTCAGAAAATCCCCTCATCCTGCCAAACTGGTTCCACAACACAACTCACCTTTATAAAACCTCATAGACAAACATCTCTTCAGCCGTCAACCATTAACTGTGCACTGAGCGTGGCACGCAAACTCAGCCCTAATCATTAACCCTTGGTTTGTTTGCCCAATTTGATGAAAACATCACACAGTAAAGTCCTGTGTTGAATTCCCACAAGTCCTGGGGTCTTCATCCATGATGAACAAAAGTGATGCACTATACTGCCTTGATTCAAACTATACTGCCTTGATTCAAACATTTTACAGTTTAACTACAGTTTAACCAAACCTTTTTGGGCCTCTTAGTCACGACATTGGGTGTAATTTGATTGTACAGTGTTCATAAAGTGTTCATATCCTATGTATGAGCAACAAAGCATGTTCATAAACCTCTGTACCATTGTGTCTCCACACAGGCCATTCAGAGGGCCACAGAGAATAACTACCAGACGGCGAATGTTGAGGCTGTCGACTATGATGGTGAGTCACGCTGGCAAATGATTAATTATGTCACATTGCACAAGATATTTTGACACAGCAAGTCACACAATTGTTCAGAGCATGATTAATTTGCAGAGCAGTCATAAATTCAGATCTACATTTTCATTCTGGTTGTCTTTTTACATGATGTCTCTGTTATATTTGCAAATCGTTGTTCATCGTTTTATGGTTTCCCCCCCCTCTGTCTTAGGTCTCACCCCCCTACACGTTGCTGTACTCTCCCACAATGCAGTGGTCCAAGAATTAAGCCGCTTGGAGTCCCCTCAGTCCCCCCAAACTGCAGCTCTTATGCAAAGGAGGAAGCTGCTTGGAGAGTGTATCAACACTCTGATGCTTATGGGTGCCTCTTTTGGCACAACGGTAAGAGATACTAAGCCAGTGCTACGCTCCCTAAAAATATTGTGCCATGCCAGCCATCACTCAACACGGTCCATGTTTCTACCAGGATCGCAAAAGCGGACGCACCGCCCTGCACATGGCAGCCGAGGAAGCCAACGTTGAGCTTCTGCGTCTTTTTCTGGATCAGCCAAACTCCTTCTCTGTGATCAATGCCAAGGTGAGGCAAGCGGACCGTGGTAATTAAGACACTTTTTTTTAATTTCAGAAGTATAAATCTACAACATTTGTCCCATTCAGGCATACAACGGAAACACAGCGCTCCATGTGGCTGCGGCGCAGCAGAGTCGGCAGGCGCAGGTGCACGCAGTGCAGCTGCTGATGAGGAGAGGTGCAGACCCCAGTGCCAAGAACCTAGAGAACGAACAGCCCATTCAGCTGGTGCCCGAAGGACCTGTGGGGGATCAGGTGAGTAACGGGGCATTAGGTGATACAGATTAGCCTCCTGTCAGCAGCACTCTTTTCCATAATTTATTGCGAAGATGAACAGAAGATTGACTGTAAATCAGAGGAAAAAAACAATACATATGCTACTCTCTGGCTCATTTACCGCAGAGCCCTAATAACCTTCTTTTGTTTTTTTCCACTCTACAGGTTCGTCGGATCCTGAAAGGCCGTGCCGCTCATCCTCGCTCTTGTCAGCTGGAGTAGCAGCCGACCCACTGATCCCTTCCGTCAGAAACACTGTCAGTAAGGCAGTCCGATCTGTGTATAGTTTCATTTGCCAGTACGAGGCAGATGTCAGTTGTTTCTATGAAACAAATACAGTTGTTCGCTACTGTGTAGCAAAGGAAAAGGGAAGTTGAGCCCAGAGTGAAAGGGAAGCAAACAATGAGAGACGACCAGTTTTTTGCATTTGTTTGAGAATTAAAGTGAAAATCTCCAATGGGCTCCGGTCAGTAAACGTTTGTTTTGTATTATAGTCTTAATTCTGATGGATAGTCTTAACTATGTATGTGTATACAGCCATGAAAAAAGAGACCACTTTTCCATTTTTTTCAGTTTGTACAATTTGTGGCACTGTGTAAAATGCACAGGCTACTATTCTTTTAGGAACTACTGCAGTGTGCGCTGTGTAAAAATAAACACCTCCATATGTGTTTGTAGAGCAGCTTTATAGCAGCTTCACTCCTGATTCAGTTTCTGATGGGATGCAACCGAGTCCCACATGCGCACACTGCTCTTAACATCACTATTTTAATTGCACAAGTCAACAGGTCAGAATCATCAGAGAGAAGTTTATGTATGTTTTCATGCTGATTTCAGATCTGTGTTTAGTTTTTCCCGCACGTACAGTGTTTGTGATGAAGCTAGTTATAATAATCATATGCTGAGTGTTTGTGAAGAAACTGTGGCAGCTGACTGACACCGATCATTATATCTATGCCACAGTGCCGCCTGTCTGACTTCACACTGAAAATATTGAAACAGTTACTTGATTGGTGTCTGCAGTTTAATGAAAAAGATCTTTCTGAAAGCAGATCTGAAATCAGCATAAAAGTGTGTTGTGGTTTCTGATGATTACAAAAAAACATCATTGTTGTTGACCCTTGTTGTTACAGTTGTAAACTGTTCAACATTTCCGTGGTGTAATAAATTATTTATGTATTATTTTTAAATATACTCCAAATATTGTTTGGAATTTTGAATCAAGTGTGGTCAATAGTGTATAAAACAATAGTGACATGCACATTTGACACTCACACTTGCGTGTGTGAAAGCAATAAAAAAGATGCGGTCTCTTATTTTTTATTTTTTCCATGGCTTTAACTTTTCAATCAGCATGTGTTTGGCTTTGTTTCATAACACGGAGTGATCCAGGTTCCGGGTTGTACCACAGATTTTGCCGAGACACTTTTCGCATGTCATCAGATAGATGCCCTTTGCCAATTTCCTCTTGAGAGTGATCTTGTTTCATAAGCCGTTCTGGATGCCATCTGAGCCAAACATATTATTATGTAACATTCCTGAAGCTGATGGCCCAGGTGGTTTGGCATATCACTCTTAAAGGAAAGAAAGACTCGGAATGCAAGCAGCTTTTCTAATGAACTTGTCTGGGGAATTTTATGGGACAGCCATTTTTAACTCCTTGTTTCTATACAGATGTTATTTTTCCTGTTCTAAGTGTTTGCAGTGAGTTGTGGAGTAGAAATACTTTCCTTTGAATTGAATCTGAGAACCTGATCAGAGCATCACACATGTGTGATGGGATGATGACTTCTAATGTGAGTGATTACAGTACATTTCTTTATATGACTAATGCTCAAATAACACTCAGAACAGTTGTAATCGTCTTAGCCATGTTTTTTTTTATTCACATGATCATATGTTATTGTTGTGGACTTGTTTGTTACAGAAAGTTCAGAATATATAGAGGCTAATATGTTTGAAGTAATTATTCTATGTAAGGTGAAAGGAATTTTTTAATGGTGTATGTATTGTACAACATATTAACATTCGTTAATCATACATATTACCTAAAACATGTTAATCTCACTGTTGGTGGAGTAGTGAAGTATGTCTCATAGACAGTGATTTAAGTTTTTTACCCTCTGGGTTTTTCTTTCTAATTCAAAACCGTATACTTTGTGTAACTGACATGTATGACTTGTATATTGTCAGTAAAGAATATATTAAATAAAGGCCTGATGTACATCTCCTTTGTCTTTGTGCGTGTACTGGTTCCTTTGGTGGTATAATCGCTGTAAAAGATCTTCAAGGTTTTAATACATAAACGTATTAACACATTTCCACTTAGTTTAAATGATGTTAATCAGCCAAGATGTCTCTGGCAGATCAGTTCAGAACTGGAGGTCTGAGGTGAATGAATCTAACAAATACTTTTATACGTTTATGTGAATTTGTCCCAAAATGTCTCTCAATGCACTCAAACCATGTAGACCTCTTTGCTATGGTGGTACAGAAAAGGAACAAGGCCCCAAAGTGTAGCCAAATACTACAGACAGCCATTTCGGACAACATGATCTGTTTTCACAAACCGCCTCAGGAGCAGGAACCGGTTTTTGTGACGGCGACTGTTATAAAAGCAGAAATCTGATCCTAGGTAGTGTCTAAAACGACTAAATGTAATTCTTCATGGTTTATGCAGACGGAAGCATTTTGTTGATGTACCCCCAAGACTTTGTTTTACTTTGTTGACCTAGCATCTCCAGTTCTAGACCAAAGAAGCACAATTTAGAGACTGCACAATCTTGACTAACCAACTACATCTGGGGAAAGTTTGGTAAATTTGAATTTCGTCAAACTGAGAAGTTCTGACTGTACAGTAAAAACTGTTAGAAGAAAAAAAATCCAGAAATTGCTAAATGCCAGTATTGACTTTGGCAGTTGGTTTACTGGGTGTGGTATTTATAAAGAAGTTATATGAAATGTAATTAAGTTCAGTTTTTTCAACCAGTGAACAACAAACTCCAACAAACAGCTTCTGAACAGCAGTAGCTCATGGCTGGGGGAGGAAGCAGCCAAACCAGTGGAGGACACTTGAGCAAGGACCCCAGCGATTTCAGATCTGCGATGAGGTGGTGACCTGGAGCCCCAATAGTGATCGATCAGCCTAGACAGACGGACAGCAGATTGCAGGGTACAATTTATAACTGTAAAGAGTGCAAGTGGAGAATCATACCATGAATCATAATTATATAACAAATCGTTTCTGGCGACACCCTAATGGTGCAGCTGTCTAAAGTTTGGTTCTGTAATCAGAACTCTAGTCTTGACAAAGCTTCAGTCATCCATGACAGGAAGTCTAAGAGAGCGTAACTTGTCTCGCTCTCTCTGGCCGCAAAGAATGGCACACTATATTTGTTTGCCTGTCAATTTTGAGTATCACATCTCCAGCACTGGGCAGACAGCATCTCTACCCCAGGTACATCCAAATGATCAAGGATATAGCATGAGGAGACACAGCAGAAGGCACAGTGGTTGGCTGTAGACCTTAGAGCAGTGGTTCCCAACCTTTTTCCCTTGAATCCCCCTTGCCTGTGTCCAAGACAATCCAGGCCCCCCAACCACAACTCCTACCCACATAAATGCACAAAAAGAATAAAGTGATTAATTACACACTTTTATTTGCAAAAAATAAACAGCGGTTGTAGGTTTTTGTTCATATACTCTTATACACACACACACACACACACACACTTTTACGTTTCTCAGATACTGAGATTTTATGAATTTAATGTGTACAAATATAATTTTTGTAACCTTTGGTAAATTCTGCACACCCCCTGCGATCTCTAGCGCCCCCTAAGGGGGCCCCGGACCCCAGGTTGGGAACCACTGCCTTAGAGGAAGCATGAATTAGGCCTCACCATCACCAAGTCTTGCCTCTTTTTCAAAAACTGAGCTGTTTGTCATGAGATTCCAGTTCATCTAGTGGGCTCAAATTGTACATTCCAACAAGTCATAAGTCAAGTGACTGAGAAGATTTGCACAAATCAGACAGACTGATTTGCATTTCAAGCATCCCTGGTTCACTGAGCACTGGAGCAGGCAAGACAAGTAACCTGCTCATAGCATGACAGGCATCTGATGAATTCAGGAAAATGAACTCAGGTTTCTTTAGCATCACGCTGATGGACGTATCAGTGTGGATTTCTCTAGAACACTTGGAATGTCCAGATACTAACTGAGGAGCGGCAGAGCACAGCTCATCTGAATCTCATCAGTTAAGAGGCATTCAAACCTGTTCGTCTACATCAGGGTTTCCTGACCTTTCGTGGTAGTTGAACCCCTTCAACCTACATTATTTGCCTAAATACCCCAAATTCTTTAAGTAAGCTACGGTAAATTAAACCATCTTAACTGAAATAGTTTTGTAGTCTGGTACAAGTCAATCTGCTTGTATAACTTCCTGATACAACTTGGAATTCATTGATCCCTCGATGGTCATCAGGTCATTCCGGGTCGAGTCACACAGTGTTTTGTTTTCTCTGAACCATTTGCACTTTTTACAAGAACAAACATTTGCTCTCCACACAAATTAGTTTCTGCAACGTTGTGGCACATTGAAGACAGGGGTCACCAGTGTTACCTGTAAAGGACTGGTGTAGCTGCCGATAAACATTCCTACAAAGGATGAAAAATTGCAGCCACTATGACCCTTTGTGGATGAGAATGCTGAACCCTGATGAAAGTATTCTTTTGAACACTTGGCTATTTAACAGACACCTGTTTGTTTATTCTCTTCCAATCTGAAACATTTGTGTTGTTTGACAAATATGACTGCATGATGATCTAAGTGAAAAGTGAAGGTGACAATCTGGTCATACCTGAACACACCACAGCACACAGTGTGAACAGCACAAAATACAACCTCTGCATTTAACCCATTCACCAAGTGAAGCAAGGGGCAGCAGGAACACGGTGGGGACGGTACCTTGCACAGAGTACCTCAGAGGTTCATAGCGGTCTTAGGGAAGTAAACCCGTGACTTTCTGATCACAGGGCGAATGCCCTAACCACTAGGCCATCAGCTGCCCCTAGATGTAGGTCGGATCACACTTCAGATCACCTGACCATTCATGCAGAATGATCACAGATACTGTTGCTGTTGTGACACAGAAATATAAATATGAGATACCAAGTATGGGATATCAAGATGCTGGTCAACAAGGGCATTTGTAATGTAATAGGGGACGTGTAGTTAGCAAGTTTGAAGAAAAATTTTTTATACATTTCCTAACGTGCTTTAAATTCCACAGGTTTCAATACGGCTTTGAGAACCTGTCACACAGATAAACATGGTTGGCTTGGTGCCCAAAATCTATTTGTGCCTTAAAACACCAAAGCATTGTCATCGAACAAGAACGGAGGAAGGAGGATGTCGGCATAAATTATATAACAAAAAAAACATGCGTGTGCTTTCTAGCCTAAGGCTGTGCACTATGTGACAAGTTACTGTTACTGCAGGTGTCATGTTCCCTCGTTGAAGAATGAAGAGTTATACAAAGCCCCGAATTAGAGCGAGAGAACGATAAAGGCTGACATTATTATTAACAGTGTTACATAATGTCTCTTACAAGGAAGTCCTTTCCCTTTGCATTTTTGTTATTCAGGGAAAGTTCCACATTTAGTTGTTTAGTAAACTGAGGAGGGAAGTGCTCCTGCTTACTGTCATGACCACTGGTCAGGGACTGTTGGTGGCCTGGTGGTTAGGGAGCTGTCCCTGTGATTGGAAGGCTTCAGGTGCCAGTGGCACCGCTGAGGTGCCCTTGAGCAAAGTTGGCCACTGCCTTACTCAAGTTAACGGGTTAAATGCAGTGGATTCTAACAAGCTTAACTCTCCTCAACTATGCCGTGCTGTATTTCACTCCAAAGCCTGTAGATTATGCAAATATGTCAATTTCACTTGTACTTTTAACAATATATTTTTGAGATCTCACGGGATAATGTAGCTCTGATCAACATTTTTCACAATCAAATACAAGCCCAAAAATCTTCTAGATTACCTCGCTTCGTTAGATTTTATATGTCCTTTCTTCATTTATTCTGAAAGACTCTGCAAATGGTTTACCTAATAAATTAATAGCTACATTTGTGCTAGATTATACTACAAACTGACCTGACAAATTACGTGTCATAGCATTGTATTTCTCCAAAAAAATTATGAGATTAGTCTGTTTAGTAATAAATTAAAAAAAATATTACTACATGCTCCAAAAACAGTCACAGTTTACAATATCTACAGTATCTATTTAAAACCGCACATTTAAATATATATTTTGTTTTATTAGATTAGGAAATGGGATATTTAATAATATGTATGCATCTCCATATTTTGGAGTATATCAGAAACTGTAAGAGAGTCAATATGATATCTAATGTTTTAAAGAAAACCCTTTTTTTATTGTTTGTCTTGCCTTAATTTAATGTAGTGGGCAATGATGCTGATACTGGTATTGTGTTTGTGGTGCTGGTGTGATGTTACTGAAGTTTCTTTAGAGCGGTCTACCAGCCAATAGCAGCTCTTTGGTAATACATACAGTGATCTAGCCTTGTATGTAAATGCTCGGCCATGGAAGTACATTTTATGATTTCAGCAACAGTGCCAAAGTCACTGAGGTCTTCAGTATGCCTCATTCTGCAGTATGCCTCATTCCACAGTTTGTCTATGGAGATTGCATGTGCATGACTTTGAACACTTGGTGGGTGTGGCTGGAACACCTAAACAAAGTTATTATGAGGGGTGTCCATGAACATTTGGTCACATTGTGAAAGATATATTTAATGAAGGCAGCCAAATGCCTTTGAGATCTGTGATGAGGTCTTTAAAGATCTAAATGATAATTTATGGAGTAAAGCATCGATCTTAAGCAAACGTATAAAGCACAGTTATTCAATTATTGTTTTAAGGGCTAGGCATACATGTTCATCTATCTGATTTCTGTCTTTCTTTTCCAATCTTGTCATGTTTTTGTCCAAACTTGCATTTGCTATTACATGACATGTGCGTGCATCTTGTTGTGTTTGTTAAAAATATGCAAACAACGTGACATGAAGTTATGCTGAGGCCCATTCAAATGTACGGTTTGCAGAACAGTAAAGTACAATCTCAATGAAAGCCTCATTATCTCTCTTATTTGGCTGTACACACAGGTTCACGCTAACACATACATTCTGCGGGCTGTATGTAAATAATGAATGGCTTAATGTTAGAGAGCCTTTGTGCTGTCGCATGTTTCCCTCTCACATTTCAGACAAATCAACATCTTCTGACCCAGGTGTTTGCATAGAAAAAAAGAAAAACAAGACATAACCCCTAGTGACTCAACCAAGAACTTCCCATTTGATAATGAAAACAGATGCGCAACCAGTGTAACAGAACAGATGCCTAGCAGATAAGCTTCAGCTGCGATCAGTTCAATAGATCAATCTTGTTATGTCTCTTTCTTGCCCTTTTCCTCCCTTCTAATAAAAAACACTTATATTTGAGTTCAGGGGAGTTTCAGTAGAGCTCAATAGAGTTCAACAGAGTTTCCGTAGAGTTCAGTGGAGTTCAGAAGAGCTTTGTAGCGTTTTAGTAGTTTTTATTGCAGTTCAGTAGTTTCAGTAGAGTTTCAATAGCTGGACTAATGCCCTGACACTGTAAACAACACACACATCATCAAACGTAATGCTTTAAGAGGAAGTTGTCTCATTTTTGGCTTTAGTGAAACAGAGAGAGAGAGCTGACAGGGGGGACAGTCTGAAACTGCTGAAACTACCTAAAGTTCGCATGGAAGCTACACTTCTGCATTGCTGTGTGTACAGTTGAATACAGAGCTGCTCTCTATGCCTCGGCTGTGGTCCATGTGGTCAGAAAGGAAAGAGTGGGGCAAATGAATGACTTTAAAAAGTGGGGGGGACACAACCTCCCTGCTATAATGGCTCTGGCACCATTGTTGAAGGGCCATATTAAAAAAAGAAAGAACGCTGTGCACATAGCATGCAAGTCTATACAACATGCCATTTTTGTAAATAATGGTGAATCAAGTATTTGTCAAAAAAACAGGCCCCCTCATCCTCCTCTGGGACTCCAGGCTGTACTAGCTCTCCATCATTTGTAATGTAATGTGATTCTTAAAAATCACACACACACACACACACACACACACACACACACACACACACACACACACACACACACACACACACAC
>JBBPDC010000084.1:16750530-16765174 GCA_037974485.1 Hemigrammopetersius urotaenia | reverse complement strand
GCACCAAAGTGATTTTTTATTTTTGGCCCAAACCGAAAATGAGGAAACACTTGTCCGAAAACCGAAACACACAGAAATTATTCTACCAATTTTTTGTAATATTGCCGTTATGGCTGGGACTGTGTGTACTTACTAAAGTCAAGCATTGCAGAGCATAAATTAGTATTTGTGGGTAAAATAATAAATCTGTTACAAATACACAATTTAAAGTAAAATTTTCAAACTCATGAATAGCCTAAAAGCAAGATAGCTGAAATATCATACAATTAAATATCTTCTCTCATAAAACAAGTGAATTCAAGTGTATTTTAATATTCTGAACAAAGTACATTCAGAGCAAGTGCTTTTAATACTGAAGCATATAAGAACATTCTCTGTAGGCCTATAACAAAATAGTGTATTAAAACAAAGACTGGCGCAGCTCATATATTAACTCTAATCACTGGAAAACTTTCTTGCCTTTTGATTTTATATGATAAATGAATCCCGATGTTGAGAAATTTCAGCATTGCGCGCTTTCCGGCTGTCTTTCTTAGACATATCGAAATACTGACACTAATCCAGTCTGGCGCGTGCAAGTTGCGGTTGTTGGTTGCGTCACTGTTTCGGTTGCATAAAAATTTTTTTAAAAAAGCCAGAAACGGAAAATGCATTTTTTGCCATAATCGGTGGCCGATTATTAGTCTTTAACTGATACTGTGCCTTGTAATATGTATATGATCTTTGCGTGGATTGACTGTCCTGTATTGTGCCACATTCAAAGAGCTGACTGAGCCAAAACATTCTTTATAACTTTAGTGTGAACAGGTTCAAAAAGGCAGGAGCATTAAGATGGATTCTGACATTTAATATGGCTTACAAAACAGACAACATTTTATTACTTATATCCATACCAAAAGCTGATCCCTGTACTGGTTAAAATCTATTTCCTTGCTTCTACAGGTCACCTTATACGAGTGTCATTCCCAAGGAGAGATCCGGCTACTGCAGTCCTATGTAGATGCGGATGTATCCTTGTAATATTCTCAGTGCTTATCTCTTTGTTGTTTGGTTAAATTGACTTACAGTTTATTATAGTAGCTAATATATATTGTGTGGTAAAGTTGTGCAGTACCCAAAAGTCCTGATTTATCCCTCACCTCGTTAAGCCTTCCCTCAACCCCCTAAAATTAAAATACATAACAAATAACAGTTTCATTTAGACTGGTGAACCTAAGTGGGAACAGGTTTTTTTTTTTTTTTTTTACTGCATTGCCTGTCAGTACGCAATGCATTGCACAACTGATGCTTGTAAGTAGTCGTCCAGAGTAATAGGACATAGACCACACTTCCGTCTGTGCGATTATTTTACATATTTGTAAAGTTTTTATACAATAAATATGTTCAAAAGTATCTTGATGTCCCCTCTAATTAACAAATTCAGATACTGTAAGATGCACACATTGTCGAAACAGTTTCGTTGTATACACACACCTTGTACAATCCCCACTGGAAGACGCTGCCCATAGGGACAATTATAAATACCTGTGCGTGAGTCTACGGTCACCATGCCCAATACCTGGCACTGGTTAGAGAGGTGTAAAGCCCTGCTTCATAGAATGAGGGAAATATAGAATTTCCAATCCACTTTGTAGGATTCCAGTGTTTTGTTCCTTAACTGCTCCTCTGACTAGGCAGATGAAAACTTCTACACCTGTGCTTGGACATACGACACCAGCACCAGTCACCCTCTCTTGGCAGTGGCTGGCTCCCGAGGTATCATCCGCATCATCAATCACATCACTATGCAATGTGTTAAAGTAAGTGAATTGACATCTGTATGTTTTTCTGATTGCAATTAGTATAGATTGTGGCAACTATAATGTATTATTTCAGGCAAAAGATGTTGACTGACTACACTTGAATGGCAATGAAAACATTTTAGTTGTGCTGCTTTTGGCCATATAATATACCTGTGTGAAAGAAAACAATGGTAAACATTTAGTGCTCATTTTCTGTTTCTGTTTTCCTTTAGCATTATGTAGGGCATGGAAACGCAATCAATGAGCTCAAATTTCATCCAAGAGATCCCAACCTTCTGCTGTCAGTGAGCAAAGGTAGCAGTGCCTCAGCCACACCTAGTCCTAACAAAGCTGCTATACAGACCGTGCTTATCATTGTTTTTTTCCCATCAGACCATGCATTGCGTCTCTGGAACATCCAGACGGACACACTCGTAGCCATATTTGGTGGCGTGGAGGGCCACAGAGATGAGGTCTTGAGTGCGGTGAGTGTGAAATGGCAATATGTGAGCATGAATAGCCTTTAAAAGGTTCTTAGTGTAGCATTCTGGTGATCAGATCCTCTTAAATAAATTTTAAACTGTTAAATTTTTCTGGCTGCCTAGTCCCTACAACCATGATTTTGGATTTTTTTTGTGGCAAATGTGGAATTAATTTTTGTGGGTTGTAGGACTTTGACCTCCTTGGTGAGAAAATCATGTCCTGTGGAATGGACCACTCTCTGAAGCTGTGGAGAATCAACTCAGAGAGAATGCAGAAAGCAATACGATCCTCTTATGAGTACAACCCCAGCAAGACCAACAGGTAAGGCTTTGCTAGATCTTAATCCATCTTTTGCACAGCTGTTGTTTTTATTCAAGCAGCAGTTTAGCCAAAAACTGTTCTTGGACAAAGCATATACCTTCATTCTGCATTGCGTAAACCAGGGTTTCTAAAATTTTTTCAATCACCACCTCAGCAAAACAATGACCAGAGCCTAGGTGTAACTTTTAGTTAACATCAAACTCATTAACATTCATTTCTTCTGTACGACACCATATCTAAAGCTGAGGTGAGGAGCTGGGCAGTTTTGTATGCGACTTTGCTTTGCTGTTTACTTGTGTAGATTTTACAAAGCGGTAAATGGTATTCTGAGTTTTCTTTGAAGGAACATCATTCACTATGTAGGGCACTATGTAGTGAGTCAGCCTTTTTGTAGTGGTGTTCAAAATTTAAATCGTTAATTTCACCCACTAGTTAGTGCACTACAATTCGCTGCGTGACATGCCAAAGTATAGACACTGTATATACATATATATATATACACACTGAATACACATATACCATCATGCACTGCAAGTTTCTTTTACCGTGCCCTACATAGTGAATGAGTGCACATTTCGGACACACTGCACACTACTTTTATCGCGCAAAAGTCAAGAAGAGGAGTGGAGCTTCAAAAACTGGGTGTGGGGCGCGATCCGGGCTGGCAGACGGGATTCCGCGGCGGCCCAAAATTGACATCGGCGGACTGAGCATTTGCCCGGTAGGCTGATGTCAAGTTTGGGCCGGCCTGGTAATTTTGGGCCGGATCGCATACCGCAGCCCGAACACAAGACCCTGCCCCTGGGCTGTGTCTGAACTAGAGAGATGAGATGTGTATTTACAAGACAGAGATAAATTGCCAAGATCCGGCGCACTATTTAAGCAACAGTTACTAAAAATGTGACATCCAGAGTGTCCGAAATTAACTAAGCGTCACCTCCGCTTGTTCACTAGTTAGCCCCCTATATAGCAAACACTACGTAGTGGACGAGTGAACAAGCACTTTTCGGATACGGCTCAAGGGTCTCATACTGTCAGTTGGCAGAGTTTTCAAGCTTAAAATAATCACAGGTCCCTTTTCATCTACTACCACATTAACCGTGACGCTCTGATTGGAGTGAATGTGAGCAGGTTGCGTAACTGACGTGAATTCTTGGTTCCGCAGTGAGAACAACTGTGATGTTAGATTAGTTCAGTATGACTTTCCTCCACGTCGCTCGTCACACACTTTGACAATCACTGGTCTAAACTGCATGCACAATCCATCTACCTGAATCTGGACTGTGTTGTTAAGTAATTTCAAATAGTTCTACAAATAGTTCTAATACTTCTACCACTGTGTGACATTTATCTACATGTCTTTCAATAACACACACAGAGTGGCTTGCAAAAGTATTAACCTCCCTTGGATTACAAAAGATTATCTGCAGATAGTTGCCTAAAAAGACAAATATAGGGTTTGCATAAGTATTCAGCCCCTACACATTAATACACTAGATAACCCTTCTGGTGCAGTAACAGCAAAATTCTTTTGGGGTAAGTTTGTACCGTTTTTCAGCAGAGTTTTGACCTGGCCACTCCTTTCTGTGTTTGAGCCGTTCCAGTGTCGCTTTGGCCTTATACTTGGCGTCATTGTCATGTTGTAAGATGAATCTTCCCCCAAGCCTTCGGTTTATAGCAGACTAGAACAAATTTTCCTGCAATACTATGCTGTATTTGTGTCTGTCCTTTCAACCCAGTTCCTGCCTATAAAAAAGCACCCCCCATAGCATGATGCTGCTGGCATCATTTTTCACCATAGGTATGGTGTTTCCTTGGGCAGTGTTGGTTTTACTCCACACATCATGGAAGTCTGGCCAGATGTTCTCGTTTTGTCTCATTTGACCATAGAACCTTCTCCCTCATCTAATCTGGGTGTTTCTAATGCCTTTATGTGGACTGACTTGAGAAGTGGCTTCTTTCTTGCTACACAGAGGGCTTTGGCAAACTCCTAAAATTGTGGACCAGTGCACTTTCACTCTAATTTCAACCAAACATCTTGGCCCAACTTCTGAGAGTGGTGTTGGATTTTTAGTCTCAAGATCTTGCTCTGATGCTTAGTTCTGAGGGACGTCCTGTGATGAAACTTCCACTATCTGATGATGGATCGAACAGTCCTTATAATGACATTGATACTCCTCAGTATTTTTTTTTTTTTGCCATTCTGCCTCAGCAGAATTCTCCTTTGTGTTCATTTTTGCAATGATTTTCCAATAAAGTAAATGCTCTTTAAAGTGGATGCTTTTTAATATCCAGAGAGACAACCTTACATAAGGACTCACAAGTAGTACCTACTTGAGTATGTATAATTATGGTCTATTGAGGGTCACTTATGTGTCATTTGTGACTAATTTCTCACTTGTATAAATCTGGATCTTACAAAGAACAGGGGGTTGAATGCGTTTTTAATCTTTGAACTCTTTTGAAAGCCACTGTACATGAAAAGATGTTTTATTGTGTCTGAAACTGCTATAACTTTAGACACTGAACATGTCTTGGCCAGCAGCCTGGCTGTATCTGGAGCACAAAAAATCAGAATGTCATCCAAACCTTTGCTTTAAATATTACAGAATTATAGAGACCTATGGTGTCGCCTATTTGTGTTTCAGGCCTTTTGTATCTCAGAAGATCCACTTCCCTGACTTCTCCACAAGAGACATCCACAGAAACTACGTAGACTGTGTGCGTTGGCTTGGGGATTTAATCCTCTCTAAGGTAAGATGAGGACCAAAATGTGCCTTGATGTGAGTTTAGGACAGTTCTTCTTCTTTAACACTTGAATGTCTCTTGTTTTCCTGACCCTTTTTGTGTCTCAGTCCTGTGAAAATGCAATTGTATGTTGGAAACCTGGGAAGATGGAGGATGATATTGACCACATCAAGCCCAATGAGTCAAATGTGACCATTTTGGGCCGGTTTGACTACAGCCAGTGTGACATCTGGTATATGCGCTTCTCCATGGACTTCTGGCAGAAGGTGCTTATTAAAAACTACAGAGTATTTCTGTGATTACACAAACACATTTGCAGCTGACTAATCATATTTTCTGTGGCTACAGATGTTGGCATTGGGTAATCAAGTAGGAAAGCTTTATGTGTGGGACCTGGAGATAGAAGATCCTCATAAAGCCAAGTAAGATAATTCCTCCCCATTTTTCTACCCCATATTCCTTTAAAACAGCCAGCTTTTACTATATGATTGTGCCTTTCTCGTTCTATAGGTGTACCACCCTCACCCTACCTAAATGCACCTCAGCGATCAGACAGACCAGTTTCAGCAGGGACAGCAGTATTCTCATAGCCGTGTGTGATGACGCCTCTATCTGGCGCTGGGACAGGCTACGCTGATGAGTTTTTATTCTTTGGACCAGTAGAAATGACTGTTCTTCTCAAAGTCCATGTGGCTGGACAACCTGGACAATGGATGCTTTTTAGGTCCTATCTGCTTAGGCTGTGGAATTTGCTTACCTCAGACGTGTCGCACCTCTGCTTTCGTTTTTGTCACCTTTTCTGTCTTTAATAAAACCTATTTTGTATCAAAATTTCCAGTGTTTTATTAAACAGTAATTTCTCCATCGTTATTCCGAACCCAGCCTATAGTATCAGATGTATCTTATTAATTTCAGTTTGTTTTGCAAATAATTCAGTTTGTAAATTTGGAATTATTCCCTCAGATAGCATAAGGTGATTACAAGCAAGTCAATAAAACAATGTGATGTGAATGACCTACTCCCTGCCACACTGTTTTCAGGATTAGTGAACACTACTCGGGTTCTCGTGTTTTTACTAGTACTGATATTTTTGGTCATTCAAATTGAGCTTCTGATGTCATGAAACTGGATGAAAGGGGGAAATTCACAAATATTTTTTGTAATATTTAAGCTCTCTTCCACCCATGTGGTTTAAAACTCAGCACCGTTCACAGTGGTGGTGGTATAAAACAGTCTAGACGTTTAATACAGCCAAAAGCAAGTTATTACGCAAAAGCATTACATATACACTACATGGTCAAAAGTATAGGGACACCTATTTTTCAGAGTTTTGGCAAGACCCCTTATTTCCAGTGAAGGACAATGCAGTACTTCTAACTTTGTGGACCCAGTTTGGTGAAGGCCCTTTTCTATTCCAGCATGACTGAGCCCCAGTGCACAAAGCAAGCTCCATAATGCCGGATGAGTTCAGTGTGGAAGAACTTGACCTCATAAAATGCTCTACAGAATAAAAGCACGAAATCTCACAGAAACTCTCAAAAATCTCCAAAAGCCTTTCAAGGACAGTTGAAGCTATTATAGCTGCAAAAGTGAGGAGTAACTCCACATCAAAGTCTATGTATTTGAAAGCAATATCATTAAAGTCCCTGTTGGTGTAATGGTCAGGCGTCCCAATATTTTTGTCCGTATAGTTGTTCTGGTTGTTATAGAGTTTTGTAATTTACTTATAAATAGCTCCGTTACATATGAAAGCTAAAACCTTTGCTGGTGGTTTTGGGAGGTAAATAACTTCTCAACGATTTTCCAATTTTGCTCGCGCCTCAACGATTTTAATGCAAAATAAAACAAAAATGTCGAAATTCCTCTTTACGGTTTAGTCACGGATTAGGTATGTTAGAGTACTGTCCGTAGCGTAAAATGTTGGTTCTTTAAACGTAGTAGAATGACTTTTCGCCAAAAACGACTCAGTTTCAGCTTTGATAAAATCGGTGTCTACCCACGTGTTCTCTCCTCCACACGTTCCTGTTGTTTTGTTTCCGGAGCGAAGGGCAGATCTCCTGCTCTGGCGTGTCTTCTCCTCTCTCAGAAGTTTTTAGCAGGGCTAATCGATCTGATCACAATAACGGACCACAACAACAGCCCAGATGCCCGCTTTGGGTCGATAACAACGGACTCTCCACAAGATAATGTTTAGAAACCGGAGCGACTTCTGCAGAGCTAGTCTGTCAGCTGAACGAGCTGCCAGTTCACAGGAGTGATAATGTTTGGATGTCTCGTTGCAGGCAGGCTAGTAAGTAATCAATACTGATTAATAACTCGACAACATCCACACACGCTGGCAAGCTAAAGTCTCCCAGTCTGGAGAAAAACTATGGTACCCCAAAAAACTGCATTAAAACCATAGGAAACCATAGTGAATTTTCGTAAGGGAAATAACAGTGTTACACTGCCATTGCTGTATATAAAGATCAGTAGTGCAAAATGACTTATGAAAATGGTTTAGTGTTAATGCAATAAAAATAAACGCAGTAAGATATCAACACATGATAAGGTAATGAGCTTAACCCGTGTTGCTTGACCACTGCAGGTCCAGACGGACGCCCAGCAAGTTGCGAGCGATAAGTTTGTTTTTAATCTGCCAGACTATGAAAACGTCAATCATGTGGTGGTCTTCATGTTGGGAACAGTGCCTTTCCCTGCTGGCATGGGCGGCGCTGTCTACTTCTCTTTCCCTGATCCGAATGCGGGCCAGGTGTGGCAGCTCCTCGGCTTCATTACAAATGAAAAGCCAAGTGCCATTTTTAAAATCTCTGGCCTAAAAGCTGGTAGGTGCATTGCCTAATGTTTGTTTCTTGTAAGAGTCACAAGTGACTGAAAATGATCTGATCCATGCAACTTTCCCTGCATGTGTCTTTTTGAAGGCGAGGGTGGGGCTCATCCGTTTGGCATGATGGCTGCACCTCAAGCCCCCTCGGTGGCCCAGGTTGGTGTTTCCGTTGAGGCCCTGGACCAGCTCGCTCAACAGACGCCTGTTTCCAGTGCCGCCGTCTCCACCATGGATTCTTTCACACAGGTGGCAAATAGAAACATTAAACAGAACAATCTTTAAAGTAACACTCCGTCTGTATTGTACCACTGATTACTGCAAGTAAGAGTTTCGTTCAGAACAAAATGCAGTTGATTCGTGCTTAAAGTATGTTTATGCTGAGACCCTTAAAGGGGCAGGAGGTTAAAGGTTTTAAAACACCATCTACAGCATGACCTGTTTAAGTCTAGCAGGAAACTACACCTGCCAGACACAACATGAAAACCACTGACAAGTGAAATGTATAGCATTGGTAATCTTGTTACAATGACATGTCAAAGTATGGATAGCCACAAGTGAACAGTCGGTTGAAGCTAGGGCTGGGCGATTTGGCCTGAAATCAAAATCTCGATTAATTGAACATTTTAACTTGATTACGATTAATGAACGATTATTTTATTTAAAAAAAAATTTTTTTGCTCTCATAGTTCACTGACAAGTTGCTCAGTTGTCTCAGTGTTTAAGCTCTCCATACTCAACATGTTGGCGGAATAACGTAACATAACAGTGACTCCACACGGGGTAGTGTTTTTAAAGGGAAAGTAATCGGAATAATCGACCTGGAAACATTTGATCGATTATAGGTTCTGAATGTCGATTTCGATTACTTTTCGATTAATCGCCCAGCCCTAGTTTAAGCTGTTGGAAGCAGGAAAAATGGGCAAGGTCTTGTGGGGTGTTCCCACTTCTGCAGAATATTAGGAAGGTGGGTTTAATGTAATAGCTAATCAGAATGTAGTATTAAAACACAACACAAATAACATCATTTTACATGACAATTTATATTTGCCAGGATTTCTGAAGTGGTTCTCCTTGTAGCTTTTTTTGCTGCCATTGTAAGCAAACATGAAAAACTGGTAAGACAGGGGCTTAGTAAGGGCAGAGTAAAACTACCTGTCCAACTTTGAGCAGGATAATATGCCCTGCCAGACTGCAGAAATTGTTCACGAACAGTTTGAGAATCCCGATGTTCACCAGATCGCACTACAATCAGGCATCTGTGGCATGTGTTGGTCAAACTAGTTAAATCCATGGAGGCCTCTCCTCGCAACTTGCAGAACTTGATTCCACAGAGCACCTTCAGAGATAAGACATAAGATAACCATTTATTCGTCCCACAAGTGGGACATTTGCATTGTTATAGCAGTAAAGTGGACAGTACAAGAGAAGAAACTAACCAATAGAATAAAACTATGTACACTGGATATATATATGTTTTGTGGCGTGTGGTCAGAGGAATGGCTGCAGCCTACTGGCTGGGAGGCCTAAACGCACATCCAGGAACACCCAGACACTGGAGCAGGTGGACAGCAGTGTTTTATTTGACATAAAAGACACATTAGTTTTCAAAACACAAACAAAACCGCCTCTGCTTGGGCTCTACAAGGTTCCCCTTTCAGGCCCCTTTCCTCCTCCGTCTTTCTTTCCTCAGTCTTTTTCTTCCTCTGTACTGACCAGAGAGCCTGTGTTTTAAAGACTTTCCTGACTCCTCCCTTACCGCAGCTCACCTGGCTCTCGTAAAGGGAGGCGCATCATGCTCAGTCTTGCGAGCCTGTGCGGGGGCTCACAGTATGTTGGAGTATTCTCAGGTGAAAGAAACAATAACAAAGCACAAGAAAAATTGCACATTGCACACAGTAATTATACCTGAAATATTGCACAAGTAATATTGCACATGTGCTTTAGAGCCTCAGCCATTTCTGCACGGTTTGAGTGACTGCTGGCTCCCTGCGTACTAAAGGTTTATACACAGGGAAGAGGTTGTGATCAGAAGGAGGGTTAATGATCTGTATGCATCCTTAGTGGTGGCGTACAGTAAGTCCAATGTTTTACTGTCTCTGATGAGACATTTAATATACTTTGTGAATGTGGGCAGTGCAGAATCCAGGGAGGCACGGTTGAGGTCAGTCGAGGTGATGATAGAGCTTGAGAATGCTGTGTCTGCAGCCTGCTGCCTCAGAGCTATTTTAATGGCACAAGGGAGACATAGAGAATATAAGAGAGGTGGTTTTCGTGTTAGAGGTGGGTGTGTGGTGTATTTGTGTAATTCATAATGAACATTGATGGATAAAAACACAAGAAGGAATGAATTCTGTCAAATTTAATGTGCTTGAGAGATGCAATGCTGCACTGAGACATTGAGACGTTGTCCACTCCTCCCAATCAACACAGATTGAGCCTTGGTTGAAAAACACTGGAATATTCCTTTTAAATATATGTGTATATTTTAAACCAGCACTCTGCAGCATTACTTGCATCAGTGACCAGCTCACTGTAATATAATCTTTCCCCTTCCCTGTTCCTGGCAGTTCACACAGAAAATGTTGGAGAGCCTGTACAACTTCACCTCCTCCTTTGCTCTGTCGCAGTCTCAGATGACTCCAAACCCATCAGAAATGTACGTTCCTGCCAGCTCCATACTGAAATGGTAAGTGTTCAGTGCAGTGATGGGCTTGTATTACTTTCAGTGTCATAACTTTTCACCTTTACTTTTTAAACATCATAGACTATGTATTTATGTTGAACTGTTGCTGGTCGTTTGCATAAATAAAGTATAAAACTACAATCCAGTATTTTATTTGTTCTCCACGTGACTGCTGTTGGAACATCTGCAGAATTGTTGGATGTGAAAATGCCCTTTGTACTAAATTTACTTCTAGTTTAGAGTTTTATCTGTATGTGTATTCTATCTCTTTCGTACTTGTAAAATCTGGAGCCGCGCAATCTTGTCTCGCTGTATACCTACATATAACTGAGCTGACAGCTTGGATGGGTCAAATTCGTAACTGCCCTGTGCATATGATGAAGACCTGAATTTTGAAAGTCATGAATAATCTTGAGACTCAATCTGGCCTTTTTGTATCCTTGTTCTCCTCACCAGGTATGAAAACTTTCAGAGGCGAATGGTGCAGAATCCCAACTTCTGGAAGACGTGAAGGGCATGAACGTACTAAACGTGCTAAAGAGGAGCAGAAAATCGCTGAAATCAGTTCATATTTAAGCCTGCTTTGAAACTCCTCATGGGCAGGATTTAAGGCTGCCGTACACTATAAAGTATTGCCATTTTGTGCTGAACCATCCTCACAGATCCCACATGCATTTTTATAGCCCCAACTGAACTCCATGCAAGCAAGTGCAGTATTATTGAAATTGTTAGTTGATGCTGTGGATATTGTGTGATGGCTTTTTTCTTTTCTTTTCAGTTTTGTCTATTGATTGAGGATTTCCAAATATTCATAAAAAATAACCAAACTCTCCTTGTCTTCTGTCGATATCTGCTTCTTGTGCTCTGGATGAGATATTCTAATTTATGGAATCTTTTTCACTACATCCGTGTTCAGCTTCTTTATGGTTTTAAAGCAGTTTGATTTAAAGTCACTGAATGGTGTGTTGTGCAGAGGAGGGCATAAACTAGATTTGTTCAAATTAGAGTACTTTGACTTTGAGGACGTTTCCTCCATTTTAGACATTGTCATTAGCCTGAGTTGTAGTCAAGACCACAAGGTCTCCACAAAACCTCCAGATCCAAGACTAGTGGAGTACAGTAAAAGTATCGGAAGTCCAGTCAAGACGGTCAAGAGTCCACATGAGAGAGACAAAGATTAGAACCCTTTTTGAGCTATACTGGCTTGTTTATAAAGTGCGTGTGTTTCTGTTAACACTATATTTTCTACCATAAAACGTTATTATGATACTATTGTTATTATGATAAGATACTATTATGCCTGTATGCCACACATATACATATATGCATGCTGTTATACAATTTTACAGTAGTGAAGGATATATAATTATAGCCACAATACACTTGCATACAATGTAGCAGCAGAATTATAGTACAGCTGACTAGAGACTACGAAGGGAGAAGAAGAAAAACTGCAGATGTACAGCGAGTACCTTTAATTTATGGCGCTTGCTTTGTGCGCAGGGGCCACAGTCATGCTGGAATAGGAAAGGGTCTTCCCCAAACTGGGCCCATAAAGAAGCATGGCGTTCAAAATGTCTTGGTATGCTTAAGATGGTCATTCACTGGAAGTAAGAGGCCTAGCACAAACCCTGAATAACACTTGTCCCTATACTTCTGTCCAGATAATGTAGTTGTGGAAACTATTTTAATCTCAGCGTGACTCAGTCAAGATCAGCCGTAAGTAAACAGAATACGAGCACATCTGTGATCACAGATCAAACCTATCGTGTGCAAGATACACTTGAGAATGGAGACTACTCTTTTCAGCCTTTTCGGACGTGATAGGGGCAAGAACGAATTCAGCCTGTGCTGAATTGTGTTTGGTTTGGTCCTGCATACCGATGAGTTTATAGACAGTTTGTTGAAGAGAGTGAGAGACCCAGTGTGAAGCAGACAGGTGAGTCAAAGCCTGACACACCGGGCTGGCCCAATCAACTTTTAAACATCACCCCTTTCGCTGGGGTCCCAGCGGTACCAATGAGATGTACAGTATTCGTCAAAAAAGGATGTTATTTCTAGGATCAACGGCCGATGAAACGCTCCTCTGCGGCCCATTAGTTCTTTCATTATAGACCTGGTCCAGCGACAGTATTTTTAAACCTCCTCCTGGCGGTGGCGACAGTCAACCCGCGGTAACCTGGTCAGCTTTCAGGACACTGAGTAAAGGAACTCATGGTAAATCGCCATACAACAAGTTGTACATTTAAGAACATTTAAGAACGCGTGTGAACTAAGCCAATAATATGTCAATAGACCTTTAAGTTAGTTCTTTCAAGTCCTCCATGCTAAACTAAATCGTTTTAGGTTTAAGTTTTTAACCACCATTCATCAACGTTAAGAGTAAGACAGCAGTTCATTTGTTGCGGGGTGAGTAGAGGACAACTTTTGGGGAACGGTGTTGGAGGCAGCGTTTCTGTTGGTATTTATGAACAGTATACAGACAGACATGAAAGACATCCACACTTTTTAAACTCTCTCTCTCTCTCTTTCTCTCTGTTACACGCGCACACGTACAGAATCCCCTATTTTTTTCCTCCCAATTATTCATTACGCGATTTAGCTGCATCATTTATGACTGGGTAAGTTCACAATTTGTTGAATACTACATTGTTGAATACTACTTTTACTGAATGCTACTTTTATTTAATACCCTGGCTGCAGATCTTCTTGAAGGACTGAAGAGTCTGGGAGTGGGGGTGACGTCTTTCCCTAGCAACCAGAACACACGTCTGTGTGTGTGAATCAGAAACATCTCGGCTGCTTGTCCACCACCATGCCGGAGTTTCTGCTCTCCGCGGTGTCTGAGGCAGAGAGGAACGCCTTTCCCACTCTCTCCCGCCTGGCAGAACAGGGTAACGTTTTCTTTACATGTACATTTGTGGCATTTAGCAGACGCTTTTATCCAAAGCGACTTCCATACCCTAACTGCAGGGGACAGTTTTCCCTGGAGCAACTTAGGGTCTTGCTCAGGGACCCAATGGTAGTGCTGAAGGTAGGATTCGAACCGATGACCTCTTGCTCCGCAGGAAAGTATCCTACCCAGCTGCTTTCTGCAGAGTCGGGGCAGGGCTACATTCTTAAATGTGGTTCGTAATTTATATATGGTTATATAATTTATACAGTTTCTGTCATTCTCTTTGTTCCTGCACAGATGTGTACAGTATCTGGACAAACGTGGCCTCTTTCATCGAGGGACAGATGGCCATGCAAAAGGTGAGTTTATGCTGGGGTGAGAATGGGATTAACTAAAATAATTAGATAAGAAAAGAAGATTTTAAACGTTATTTATCCCGAGGGAAATTCTTGCGTATTTAATAACCAATAGTGCAAAACAACGACAAGAACGTTTATAAACAATATACTCAGTCATGCCTCTTTACTGTGCCTCATTCAGAAAGCAGTGGAGGCTGAAACCATCCCTCTAACTTCTTACAGATGTAGTTTTCATATATGGCCTAAATGGTACATTTTAAAACTTGTTAGCAGGCCTAATGAAACATTACTTTGTTTCCATAAATGAAGAAAATTCTGTTTTCTATGATAAGTTTGAAGTGAAAGTCCAGCAACTTTAATAATTTAATAATTTGCCACAGAGTTTTTGATTGGTCTAAACCAAAGTTTTTATACTGACAAAACACCTCATCCATCAGCTCATTAATAATTATTTACTGACCTAAAAATGATTGTAGTTTTGTTTAAAATGTTTTCTGTTTATTTAAAGTAGCCCTATACTGGTGATTTGATTTGGGTATTGGAGTG
>JBBPDC010000084.1:16733276-16750430 GCA_037974485.1 Hemigrammopetersius urotaenia | reverse complement strand
CGATTAACTAGTTAATTTTAATTAATCGCTTTACAGCTCTAATATATATATATATATATATATATATATATATATATATATATACTTTTTGACTAATAATAATATGTAATTGTTCTGTAAGTTACAGTGCTGTTCACACTGTGTGCTGTGGTGTTCACGTATGACAGAATGGTCACTTTCACTTTCACTGCATTTATCCAAAGCGACTTCCATTCCCTAACTACAGGGGGCAGTCTCTTGGAGTTAAGGGTCTTGCTCAGGATCCCAGTGGTGGTAAAGGTAGGATTTGAACCCATGAACCCTTGATCCAGAGGCAAGTATCCTACCCACTAGGCTACACCTCCCCAATACTCAAGCTGTCCATAGAGCACACTACTTAATGTAAAATATATTAGTTGTAATAATCACCTGGATGAGAGGGGAAGCCCCTGTCTCGAGCAGCAGTTGTAGACAGAATAGCTTATTATCAGCCTGAGACTGTAGACTGCCATCCTGTAGCCAGGTGGAGGCAGCAAGGGCCTTCATAGTGGCACTATGGGAAATCACTGCACAGTGCAGTGGAGTGAGTCCTGAGCGTGAAAGAGAGAGAGAGGGAGAGAACAGTTAAGCGTGTTGTCATTTAAATTCATTTTTCCATTACCATGGTATAGTGCCTTAAATAAAGTGTAGCCCATTTGATCGTTCACATGTGTATCGATCTTAAAGTCACGGCAACAAAAACAGCCTGTTTAATTCTACAGGATAAAGAGAGGCTGGAAAGTGGTCACCGAATGGACTTATAAGATTATAAGGCTTTTGAAAAATGACTAAAAAAAACTAAATATGAAAATTGCGACTTTTATTAAGAGGTGACATGAGACGTTGTGCAATGTTTCACCTTCAAAATTGCGTGCCTCCATGTCCAGTCCATGATCCATAGACAGTAGTACCTGTTGGATGGAGGGATATGTTTATTTATGTATTTATTTATTTGATACAAATTAAATGACTCAAAAATGTCCTTGGCATAGACCTTCACGAACCTGCATGACTTGAGGGAAGCCGTATGTGGCTGCCAGGTGCAGTGCAGTCTGACCTTTGTTGTCACAGATGCTGATATCTGCTCCCAGAGTGAGCAGGTCCTGGACTATGTCTGGCTGATTGGCGGTCACTGCCACCAGCAAAGCAGACTGGGAGACAGAGGCGGGAGGAGTGAATACATTGAGCACATGAAGCAACAGAAAAGAATCGACAAAAACTGTAAGGAGCAGACAGCTCAAATTATTGGTAAAAAACCCCTAATAAATAAGACAGGGTTGGCATAATGGGCGGACATCAGGTCTAGTCTCTGTAAATTTCATGATACAGTTTTTCAGTGCTCTCAATGTACAGACAATTGTTTTTGTGACTATTTAGAATTCTAGTATGATTTCATTTAAACACCTTTATGTACTATCACATTGTAGGGTCAAAAATTGGCACCACACAAAAGCAAAGCCTAAGAATACACAGAGCAGGAGCTCTTAGGAGGCAACACTGATTTACAGTCTACACTCTCTCAGTGACAATCAGTCTTGCCTCCTAAGTGGACAGTTTGATTTCACAGGTGTGTGATTGACTTGAAGTTACATTGTGTTGTTTAAGTCTTCCCTTTATTTTTTTGAGCAGTATATTTTAGTCCTTGTAGTTTACCTTGCCCTTGTGCTCCTTGGAGTCCAACCTGCCGAGCTCTTGCAGCTTTTCTGCTGCGGCAAAAGCATATTCCCTCTGGCCTTTGGCAGTGTAGATGTGCAGAATCCTAACAGAGGCATGAAAACATAATAATAAATACTCTTCTAAGGAAAGCAATGCTCTGCCATCATGCTAGGACTGTACACGGCTACTGGAGTCTTCCGGATGATGACTGATATACCAAATGTCATGGGATAAAGGGTCATTAAGAGCATTTATAAATACGCTATCACAGCTGTCAGTATGTCACTGGTGACACGTCATCTCTGGGGACTAGTGTGTGGGTCACCGCTAGAGGTCATCCTTGTTTAAGTTGGTTGTTTTGTGTTTAGTCAGTTTCACCTGTGAGCATGTTGTAAATTAGTGTTATCTGGGGGTCGGTGTCACAGGTGTTTAGAGGATTTGGTTGGGTATTTAAGGGGTTTTGTGTTTGTCCACTATTGTGGTTCAAAAGAGTGTATAAAAACAGAGACTGGCAGCCCATATCTTAACCATAATCACTGGAAAACTTCATTGCCTTTTCAGGTGGAGTGTGTGTGCTGAAGAGAGTAGAACTGAACTGGACCGAACCGAGCTGGTACCAGTGAGCCGTGAACCCCCTTTAGATATATGGAAATGCGCCCACACTAGACACAAGTTGACTGTAATCCAGTCTGGTGCGTGCATTCTGCGGTTGTTGATTACATCATCACTGTTTCGGTCAAGTTAAAGAAATATTTCGGCCGATATTTTTGGGCATTTTCGGTGGCCGAATATTCGGTGTATCCCTAGTTTTTAGGGGAAATATTGAAACCCTGACCAGCTTCCCAACAGGTCTGTGCCTTTTTTGGTTAGCCCTAGTGTAGGGTCTTGTATGTCTGTGAGCACTTGTGTTTCAGTGAGATTGGGAGCAGGGTTTAGTAAGTCTGAGAGCCTAAGTGAGGGGAATAGTAGGACTGTGAGCCCAGAAGTAGGGCTATTAGCTTTAGTGAGTCCCAGCACAGGGTCATTGGATGCCATTACACCCGGCCTAGTAATGTTAGTGCGGTTCCTGGTGGGTTTAGCAGAAGAATTAGCCACCTTAAGCCCTATAGTCAGGCCCAGGGCCCACGTAAGCCCCATAGATAGGCCCATGGCCAAGGGTATTCCCGCTATTGGGGGTTTAGAGGCCCCAAAAAGGCCTGTAAAGGCGTCATGGAAGGGGGTTTATGGGGCATCATCGCCTCCAGGGGGAGGGGCCCTTCCCAAACTTTTTTTGGGGGGGTGTAAAGAGGTCTGCAAGGGCGACAGTGGGGCTTGGAGGGAAGAAGGACACACGGGAGGCTGCAGCAGCACCCACACAGTCCTCACGGAGAGCCAAGAGGGGGCCCACGGAGAGAGCCTCAAACCCGAATGCGGCAAGAGCCCCGCACCTGAGTGCAGAGAGGGCTCCACACCAGAGGGCACGAAGGGGCTCTATCTAAAAGGCCTGAGCTCCAGAGACTGTGATGGGCTCCCAGCTGAGCGGCTTCCAGGTGGAGGCCTTGCACACAGAAACTGTGAAGGGTTCCTGAGAGAGGGCCATGGACTAAAGGAGAATGGCGATACGAGTATCCAGTGGAACTCACCCGGGTCGCATAGGCAGGCAGAGTGCCAGCCAGGAGTCAGACCTGGTGGGAGGCGACAGGGTGAGGACCACGGGACAGTTTCCTTTGCCTCCGCCTTCCCCTACTCCCCTTGTTGGGGTTCGGTGGGGTTTTGTTTGTTTGTTTTTTGTTGGTAGGCCTGGTGTGTCGCCTTTAGAGCGGGAGGGTACTGTCATGTCTGGGGACTAGTGGCAGTGGGTGACTGCTAGAGGTCATCCTTGTTTAAGTTGATTGTTTTGTGTTTAGTCAGTTTCCCCTGCGTGCATGTTGTAAATTAGTTTTATCATGTGTTGATGTCTGGGGGTTGGTGTCACAGGTGTTTAGAGGATTTGTTTGGGTATTTAAGGGGTTTTGTGTTTGTCCAATATTGTGGTTCAACCGTTATACTGCTTTCTTTGCAAGGTATGTTTCATGTTTTATGTTGTGTTTATTATTGGAAACATATCGGCCCTCGTGCCAGGTTTTTGCTTTCCTTTTGGTTTCAATAAATACACTTAAAGATGGAAAGCCTTGCCTGTCCTCATTGGGAGAGAAAGGGAAAACGTGACACTGTACCAGAGTTGTGTTAAACAGCCTACATTACATTATGAATAAGTACTATGAATCATAAACATATAGAAATACTGAAAACAGAGTAATGTATGCTTTATACATTCAACATGTTAATTTCACAAATCAGTTATTTATAAAAGTATAATACAAACAATTTCTTATGGTTTATGCATTACTGGACAAAAGTTAATTCTTTAACAAGATAATAATCCCATGTGTTCTTCAAAATTGTGTCAAAAGTATATCTAGTCCAAAGAAAAGCAAAATGAGAAAGCTGCAAATTTGTGCTGCGGTGGGAGGACACTCGTAAGCTTTCTCATTCATTAATTGTACTTACAGGGTATGTTATTACACTTCAAAGCCAGTCAGTGACATTTGTTTTAAGTGTTTTTAGTACTTTCTAGTAATAAAATGGAAGTGTGGGCCAAAACATCTGGCCTATATGAGTGAAAGGTTTCATTGTTAGAATAGATGAGGTTACAACGACATAGGGAACACCACTACTGTGCAAAAGAACTGAACCGAACCAGAAAAAGAGGACTCACGTGTCCCCGTCGTCATCCTGCCAGGTGGTTCTGCTGTAATCCATGCTCTGCAGGAACCCTCGAGCTTCCTCCAACTTGACTATGTCCATCTGGGGCCCGAAGTGGAGTGGGGCCTGGGCCCTGGGTCCCGAGGACCAAGAGTAACAGGGGCTCTGACCAGTCACAGCACTGACATCAGCCAAGCCTGCCGTCACAGGACACTCCAGACCAGGCTTCATGGAGGAAGGAAAAATAAAGAATAAACTAAAATGGTTAAAATGGTTAGTACCAGTAATTTAACCCTGGTATACCAGGACAAGGCAGATACAGTAAGGCAGATGCCTGATAACTTGGTAGTTTATAGAAAACCAAGGCAGAGGAGGATAATAAACTAGTTTAATGATATACTGATACTGTGGTTTACTTTTGTATATTTTAATGATATCACACCAACGCTAATGTTAAATTTGGCCAATTTCCATTCTGTCACATCCCTAGAATGAAACTGTCATTCTTCCATATAGCTAATGTGACCGTTTTCACTTTTGTTTATTACCCATCTAAGCGTTTAAGGTCGATATTATGAAAAAAAAAAAAAAAGTTAAAAAAATGAAATAAAGGATTTAATATGTAAAATGTAGCCAAAGTTTCAAAATGGGCCATTCACTCCCTATTTCACATATTGGCAAAATACCATGTTTTACATATATCAAAGGTGCAGTAGCAAAAACAGCCAGAGAGGTTGAGAAGTAATCAGATAAAAATAAACTGTGAGTGGTTTTGAAAAATAAACATGTGCTCCTTATGGGGTTAAAATAAAATTCAAGAAGAATGTACGACATGGGTTTGACGTGTAAACAGTCATAATGTCTTTTGTCTTTAATCACACAAAGTCTCGATTTAGTGAGGGATACAGTGTTATTGAATTGTTTGTTGTATGATTCGGAATAATTTGAAAAATACACTGAATTCAGAAATTATAAATGAAATATAAACAATAATTATAGCAAGGCTTTTTTCCTTACTTTTACTCTTTAAATCATGCTTTTATCACATCGCGACTTGACTACTGTAATGCTCTTTTCTCTGGCTTACCAGTACGTACTATCTCCCGTTTACAGCGCATTCAAAATTCTGCTGCGAGAATGTTAACGTTTACCAAACGATCTGATCACATTACTCCCATTCTTTCAAATCTACACTGGCTTCCTGTCTCCTCTTGTATCAATTATAAAATCCTTCTGCTCACTTTTAAGTCACTCCATGGTGACTTGCACCTTCTTATCTCTCTGACCTGCTTACCCCATACCTTCCTACTCGTCTACTCCGATCTTCGGGAGAGCAACTTCTTTCTGTTCCTAGATCTCGTCTCGTGTCTATGGGAGGGAGATCTTTCTCTGTTATGGCCCCTAAACTCTGGAACTCGCTGCCACTGTGTCTTCGTTCAGTAACTACACTGAAAGAGTTTAAACCTAAACTCGAAACATACTTATTTAACCAATGTTACCATTTTTTACCGGAGTCTTCTTAAATCATCTTTGAAACGGATGTATTTGCTCCCATACTGCATTTGAAACTGCTGTACTTTGTTGTTTTGTGAATGTTTTCTGTCCTTCTATGTATGTTTTGCTTTTCTGACTGTAACTGTACAGCGTCCTTGAGCTTGGGAAAGGCGCTATATAAAATAAACGTATTATTATTATTATAAATTGCCACAAGATCTTAATTGTGGTCAAAAACAGCATAGCATTTTATTTCATATTATTATTAAAAAGGTGATTTGCTAGGCTCTTACGAAGTGCTGAGAGAGTGCTCCGTCCAGACAGTCCTGAGGCGGATGTGAGCTGTAGCTGGAAGCCTGTGGCTCAGTGGGGGCCAGGCTGTGAGTGTAGACTTGAGCAGGTGGAAAGCTGAGAGCGGTTGAGTTGTAACTGAGCCCCACAGCGGAGAGCGGGCCACGCGGCTGCATGCTGGTAGAAGGATCCCACCGTGCAAATCTCGTTGTGGCCATGTCTAAGTAGCTACTGCTGGTGCCTGTAGAGAAAGAGACTTTCAGCTTCAAGGAAATACTTTGGCTTTATCTGACAAATCTCTATCTGACGCATTTGCATCATATGGACAACTTTTACAATAGTAGACTGTGGGTAGTCGCTGAATTCTGTCAGTAAATGTTTGATGTGTAAAATTATTTTATGATTTTAAATCATTTTAATACACCAGTCCAGTGCAACCATAAATGATTAGTATGACCTGTAAATAAAAAGTAGAATTATGTGTTTAGGAGCAGTGAAGGTCAGCCACAATGCTGTAGACCAGTGGTTCCCAACCCGGGGTCCGGGCCCCCTTGGGGTGGGGGTGCTAGAGATCGCAGGGGGTGCACACCATTTGTCTGCACTGAGGTTTGTTATTATTGTAATACAAGTGTTGACATGATGTGCATGTAAATATCAACAGATTTCCCTTGTTTAAGTTAATGTACAAGTTAAAGTTGGGAACCCCTGCTGTAGACCGTTCAGTCTCAGTGAAGACCGTAGTGGGGATCCTCTGTTGCATCACTTGCTACACAGTTTTAAGCCCCCTTTGTAAGAATGGCACTGGACTTCAGGATGCTAACAACGAAAATGAATAACGATGATTGGCTACAATTTGTAAGATACTGTAACGGCTGACGGCCGTTAGAGGCCGTTGTTTTCTGTTTTTTCCCCTGTTCTGTTTGATGCGTTCTGTGGACTTTTATTTTGACGTTTTGTTCTGTGTCACGTGTCCCCTGTCATCAGCTGTCTTCTGTTTACATGCTCCTTAGTTTCCCAGCTGCCTTAGTTCTTAGTTGATTATGCGCACTATTTATACCTGCCTCTGTTGTCTGTTCCTCGTGTCTCCATCGCCTCATCCTGAGTGTGTCTAGTCCCCGTTTCCTGTTTCTGTTTTCTGGAAGGCCCGCGTGCCGGTTTAAGTTCTCGTTTTGTTTTCCTTTCTGTTAAATAAACTTGAGCGCCAGCCTGCCTGTCCCGTCTCTGCACACTCGGAGGTAAATCAGAGTGTGGGCTTCGCGGCCCGCACTCTGACATGTTCTCTTCGCTGGGGATGGGCAGGTAGGTGGGGGTGGTTTTGAGTGAGTGTTAACACTTCCTGCACGTCTGTGAGTTGCGTTAGAATGAACCCCATTTCAAATAAATATGTACTGCTGTCTCCAAAAGAGGGTGGGGCCAAAATAGCAGCTACAGGAACAAAAAACCATGATGTACAAGACCAATGAAATTCACTCCACTCAGTTAAACCTGGTTCCAGATGTCACTCTGGACCTTAATCATGATGGACACTGATGCTTTATCTCAGCTGAACCGTTTTAGTGACAAATATAATTTGCATTTTCCAAGTGAGAACATGAACTGGGCTTATGGCCAAATATATTTTCACTTGAACGCTCAAGTGTCTTTTTTTGTTCCATTTGGATCATGATAAAGTTTTCAGAAGCAACACACTGACCTTCTAAACAATCATATACTTGTAGCCAAGCTTGATTAGATCTACCTTTTGAATAGGAGCAAACTTGTTGGGTCAGTCTGCGGCCACAAGCCGATCTTAACACTCGGTTAAATGAATAACATATATCCTGCATCATTCAGTGCCAAGGGGCCTCATTAAAACCTTTAGAACAAAGCTTTGAAAACCTGGCAAGGAGCCAGAATGGACACCACCCATTCCCCAAGTTTCCTGACGGTAAGCCGTGACACATTATACCCTGCTAATGGCATATATGCTATCTGAAAGCTCCCTAACTAACACACCCCAGAAGATTGTTAGATTAATAGCCTCTGAGTGCTACTTCTTCTGTCTGATGACCCAATCTTCCCAATGACCTCATCCTGTGTTTCCAATTAAGAAAGACCCTGGCCTCTCAACCCGCCACATCTCTTAGCACAAATGGGAGTTGCATCAAATTAAAATATGTGCCATAAGTCTCCACTTCACAAAAGCAGAACACAGCTTTCCAGTGGAAGCATATTTGGCTGCATGACTGCACGTTTCTGAAGGCCTCCATTTCTTTCAAGGACACTGAAGAGCAGCCAACTCATGGGTCTTCCTAATCCTAAATTGCACAGCCCCACTCGACTGACCTTATTCTTGCTAAATGAACCGACCTGCCTTTATTATCCCTTATTTCTGACCGCCCATCACTGTATTGCCATTTGTCTTCATTCAGATGCTTCTCTGGAATCCTTCTGCTAAATCAGGGTCAATTGAATTTCACAGCTCACTTCTATCTTAGACAGCTATCTGCCATTACACTTTATTGCACTTTATTACTAGGCACTATATTAGATGTACCCACCTTGTTGGTTCACCTTGTAGATGTATTTTTCTGTCTACAGCTTGTGGCAGTGATCTTCTAGCCCAGGGGTGTCGAACTCCAGTCCTGGAGGGCCGTGTTCCGGCACATCTTGGTGATTTCCCTGCTCAGAAACACCTGGTTCACTTCGCCAGTTAATTGTCAGGTTTAGTGAATGTGTTTGAGGAGGAGAACAATCAAACTGTGCTGGACACTGACCCTACAGGACCGGCGTTTGACACCCCCTTTATCAGTGGTCAGTTTCTGTTCACATGACCACTGTTGGCTGGATGTTTTTGGTTTGAAGAGACTCTTCCTAACACAGCACTGTCTGTGGTGTATAAAGACCACAGCAGCACTGATGCACCTGCTACAGTCTTACTACCTCAACCATGACAGTGTCACTTTATCAGCTGTGCTGATAATAATCTGCCCAAATAACATCTGGTCTGCAATGGCCCTCCGTTTGATAGAGTGCTGATAAACTGTAAAGCCACAGATAGGTCACAGTCAGCCATTATATAATATTATATCATATTAAATTAGATAATATTCAACTTTATTGTTGTTGTGTACAGTACAGATATAAGGCAAATGAAATCTAACCAATAGTGGTAAGATTAATATTATTTACAGATAATACAGATTATTACATGTGTATAATAAATGAAACATTATAAACAGAGATAAAGAGGACATAGTTAGAAAGGGCAGTGTATGTAAATTCTAGATAAGAGTACAATTGTTTGTAGGTAAATAATGATGATTCTGTACATGCGTGAGAGGTTCAGCCCGTACAAGAATATGTAAAAGTTAAAATAAAAGTATGGAGACATGAGTGCAATGGTGCTTAGCACTGTGATGTGAAGTTCAGCAGGGTCACAGCCTTAGTTAAGAAACACTTTCTGAGCCTTCTGGTGCAGGAGTGATCACTCCTGTAATAAATGCCATATGGGAGGAGAGTAAAAAGTCCATGGTTAGGGAATGACGCATCACTGATAATGCTTTTCAAAGAGTATTCATTATATATTAACAAAGAACAACTAAGTAGTAGATGTTTCTGATCTATTTATTCGTTCATCATTTAGATCACAATCTGGAAAATAGAAGTAGGAGATATGACAAAAATATAGTATCATAAAAAAGACATTCATTATACCCAGTACACATCAAGGTATTTAGTTTTCTGAGGTTTGATACATTGGTAAAGGTAAATAAATAACCATTAACACCACAGTTAATGAAGTGCTATATAAAAACATGTATTTAATGTTTTTTCTTCTGCATTTCATATACACTGTCAAATGAAGGTACTGTTCTGGTGCATTTTAGTCCCTCTTGCATCTTGGTGTGGTCTGTTCCACCAGTGAGAGATGCAATTTTTCAGCAATTTGTGCTACAGTAGCTTGTCTGTTAGATCTGACTGGACAGACTAGACTTCACTCTCCATGCACATCTATGAGGTTTGACCTTCCTTGGAGCACTTTTGGCAGGTACTGAGCAATGTACCTACATTAGACCTGCTCTTTTAGTGTTGTCAAAGAAGCTCAAATCAATGCGCTTGCTCCTTTTTCTTGTTCAGCTTCAGGTTTTGACTGTTTTCCTGCGGCCCAATAAATCCCACCCCTTTGACAGATGCCCCTGTGATGAGGTAATCAGTGTTATTCACCTCACCTGTTTGGTGAAGGTTTGTGATTTACATGTTATGGCTGACTGATGTATATCTGTTCCTGAGATCCTAACTTCTCCCAAAGATTTATTGCCTAATATTGTCCCCTTGCTCTCTAGGAACCTTCAACCAATCCCCATATTCTGCTCACTGCCCTGTGCTCCTTACCTCTTGCTGAAACCCTGTCTGTTTATGGACAAACTATGCTGGAGCCACAGAATCCATTAATAAAGAGACAACAAGCTGCGTCTGGATTCAAAACACACACTTCACTTTCAAGCACTCTGCTTGATGGGGGACAAAGGGCAATATCTTCTCAATTGAAAACACTGACTCATCAGCATTGCTTTGCCAAAAAGACTTTCAGTCTCTAGTCATCTTAGTAGAGGAGTCAGATTTTATTTGTGCTTAAAAACACAGTTAGCATCAAAGTCTTTGAAGCACATTATCAACCACTAGGGGGATTAGCATTTAGTGCTCCCTTGCGTCCGCACTCAAAGGATTCACCACGCACCAATGATAAGAGTTTTTTGGTTTTGCATTCCTTTGGTTTTTTCTGTACGACAATTACAGAATTAGCTAATTATGTCTTTGAGTATCTTTGAGTACCTCTGGAAGTCAATAAAGGCCTCGCCAGTTCACGCTCAATGAATCATGACGCTCTGGTTAATCACTAGCAGAAAGGTTTCCATGTCAACAGCCCATAACCATAGGGTGGGTCCCACACACAACTGATTTAAGCCCACTAGCGGAGCCAGGTTGTTCTGTGAGCGTGATTGTGCACTGGGACTGAATTGGAGAGCTTAGGTATAATGACTTCATTCATTTAAATTAGTTTGTTGCCTTAATGTGCATCAGGCCCCTGCTTGAAGATAAAGAGCTCTCATAGAGGTTAATGGCCTCAATGCTGGCCACGTTTGAACCTAGAGACATTGGCCATAGCTTTACAGAGACGTTTCTGGGCAGTGGGATTGTTTTCCTCAAAGTCTCTCTACACTCTTTGATGTGCCGTACAAGTCATACAATCACTGCACAGCTGGAGGTTTGCATGTCTGACTGAGTTAATATGCCTGTTTATCATAAGTCCTTTGTGAATTTACAATCACTGTATAACCTTACATCAACACAATCTAATGCAACATGGTATACTGTATTCAGTGGTCTGTATTCAGGAGTCTGATGATGATTATTTTTATACATTTAAAATCTAATATTAATATTCACACACGTTGTATTTATACAAATGTGTATTTGTATTTGAACAAAATGTGTGGTTTCATAAGCTTAAAGAAAAACACATGTAAAAGTATTCAGACACCACAAATGAATAAATTAATTACAACCTTGCAATGTCTACAGCAAGACATAATTAGCCGAAGCGTTTTATTTAAATTGCTGCCCACTCCTTGTGGTAAACCACATTCAATTCTATATGGTGTCACGAGTCTCTCAGATTTTTTTTTGTATGTTATATTGATCCCAGAGGAAAATGCTTGAGTCCTCTGCATTTAACCTGTTCACCTCAGCAAGGCGCTGGGCTACTGACAGTGGTGCCCGGGGAGCAGTGTGTGAAGACAGTACTTTGCTCTAGGGTTTATCAGTGGTGCCACTGGCAGTCCTCGGATTCAAACTGTTGGCCTTCTGATTACAGGGGCAACTCCCTAACCAGCAAAATTCAAGCTAGGAAACTGGCTAGACTATGCAAGCACAGAGTCTATTGATGACTTGTGTTTTTGGCCTCAGTATTGTTTGAAATGAATCAGTGCCATTTCATGATGCCTCCAACTCCATACTTCCCTGTGGTGCACATGCAAACCAGCTTTCTTCAAACAGAAACAGGATTTTTGTTTCATCTGACCACAATACATTGTTTCAAAACAATTTGAACGCAAATATTGGATGCACATCTCTAGACTATCTTTATAGCCAAGGACTTTTGCATTGGGTGTATAAGGGAAGACTGCGGTGCACTTCATTGCTTATTGCTCTGTGTCTAACTTTTGTTCCTGCTACTTTTAACTGACTGCTGACTTCGCTCTTTTCTTTCTCATCATCAGGAGAGCAATCTTACATAGTGCACGCATCCTAGGATGATTAGTTGATGATTAGTTTAATAATAATATCCGATTGTAATTTGTACAAGAACCGGATGTCAATATGTTATTCACTGTGCTAATAACTCCTATACAATGCAAATAACCAGATTATCATGATAAGATGATAATACCAAAATAAGACGCCTGGGTGGATGGTTGCTAAGTACGTTGACCACAGCATGGCCGCTGTAGAATGAATTGGCTGTTGATGAGGAGCCTGCAGAAAGGAAGACCTCTGTGAACCTTTCCGATTTGATCGTACTGACAGAGTGCCAAAACAAACAAGGCAAATTCCGTTGGTGTGGAGAGTTAGTCCCTGAGAGCTGTGTTTATTAACAAAAGGCTGAGGTAACCGGGCACATGCAGTCTGTGCACTGTCAGGCTGGGCTGGGTCAGCCAGCCTGTACAGGCCCTGCACACAAAACAAGGAACAACAGTGAAGTTCAGCCTAGACTTTAAAATGTACAGAGTGTTTACACTTACACGGCTTTACACGGCTCATGCAGTGATAACTGTTACACTTATAACATGAACAGATCTAACATCTGGCTGAGCTCCATTCAAAGCCATTGTAGAATATGTGATGTATTATAACACGTGTCCTGCTTTAGTGGCATTACGTTTATATGGAATAAGCTTTGATTATATGTTGCTTGGCAACCATAGCCTTCTGTTAACGACCTGCAGTACTAAATCAGAGACAGTACTGTGATGACTAGTGTCCTATTTCAGTTTGTGTGTTATTTTGAATTGTGAATCAAAAGGTTATTAATATTCAAATAACCTGATTATTATCTGTCCTGGTTGTTTCTCTGCTTTTTGACCCATGAGCACCGGGAGAGGCTTCAGCATTCATGGTTACATATGTATTGGTTAGATAATGGACAGATGACTTTTATATTTATGTTTATTTTAATTTTCTTGTTCCAGTTTACCACATTGTCACAGTTTGATACTCTTTTACAGTATGACACTTGTTTGCAGAATGATTTTTCACAGCTGGCCATGATTATCATTGACAGCATTATGTTTTTGACAACGTTATATTGTCACTTACCTCATCTGCAATAAGTTGCTTTGCTTTTTGGCTAAGCTAAATGCAGTGTTAAGTTCAGACACTTTTTGAGCTTCAAGGCACAGTTTGCACGGCACTTGTACACACATGTGGCCCTCAGAGGTCAAAACACAAGCTAGAAAAATAAACATGCTGGCCTTCAGGTCAAAAAGCCTTGACGTGTTTTTCAAGTGCCCTCCAGTTCCCTGAAGTCCATTTATGTTTGTGTGGATTTTTATGTCTCCAAAATAGTCTGGCACATGTAAATAACTGTGACATCACAACCAGGCTGGGTTTGAAACGAGCCGTCTGCATATATATGGACTGTACAGAGAGAGAAAAAAATTGTACATACTGAAACAAAGTGTATATAGTTAGTGTGACCAGACGTCCTCTTTTTGAGACCTGGAGACCCCCGGCCGGGGTTTTAGAATTGTCTGGGATTTTGAGCTACCTAAACATTCGTCATGCCATGGGCAGCTCTCATAAACCAATTACTGTCCTACACACCTATTCACTTCCACTCATGCTAGTGGATCCGAAAGATACCCCGGCCGGCCAGGTTTAAAAAAGGAAGACATATCCTGGGGAAAGAGGATGTGCTCAGGCTCAAATCTGATCACCCTAATATAGTACATTAAATGTTTTAATTAAAAAAGCTAGAGGAGCTCCATTTTACATTAACCTGACACAATGCACAGCGACAGATGAATATATGAAAGATCTGTTCATTCAAATGCACAGTTTCACCCTTCCTTCACTGACACTAGATATATTGTGAGAATGAATGTCTATAGGCGTTTGTCCAGGAAAAAGGGGTCTGGGGGTGCCTCTCACAGAATATAGATGTCTTTATACTGTTGCATAAACTGGTCAGTGCTTCTCCTCTCAATCATCTTTACTCACAACACAATGTGGCTCCCATCTGACACCATAACAAAGACCATATTGCTTGCAAACATATATAACACATGTTTGTTGATAAAAGCTGGCAATAGATTAATAGTAATTGACCTTTAAAGCCATTTGGCATGGCCAACTTATAATACACAGTGGAAATTCCATGCTTGCAAAACTGTTAACATATTTCATACAATGATCTCCGCTGCTAACAGTTGCTTCTTAGTTCTGAAGAATCAAAACACAAGTCAGATGTGAAGCAGCCGACATTCTGTTTCCTAATTCCCAGAAGCTGCAGCCCATCGGATATGATTGCTAAGGGCAGTTTCTCCACCATATAGTCTTGGCAGGCCTGTGCCCACATTAGATTACCACTGAGCTCAGAGAAATCCTGCCCAGTATTGTGACAAATGGACCCCAGCGTTATTCTAATGAAGTAATGTACAGTAGGATAGGGAAGCCTGCAGGGTTCTGCCAACTCTCCAGTTACTCAGCCCTGACACGAGTGTTTTTAAAAGAGGAAAACATCCAAAAGGTTTAAACACAAAAGCCCATAAGAAGGTGCCTTCTAACCACGTATTATATCGCCTTATTAGAAACACATTTTTTACTTCAAAATGAAAATAAAAAGTCTGAATAATTTTATTACACATGACGTTTAGTAAACGTTGACAAGCTCACATATTTTGACAACTCTGAGCCGCCGCACCCTGAAAGCCTGTAAGAGTTCGAGAAATTGGTTTGGAGCAAACACAAAATCCATCAAACATGAAATTCCAGTATTGTTTCTATGTGTATGTGGCATGTATTTATTTCTTTGTGGGCACCAGACCCTCCAAGAAAGATGGAAAACACGATAAAAGGTGTCATTGTTTGTCAAGCTGAATAAAATGATTGTACTTGAGCTCCTGAGGCAGTTTAAGCAGGACACCATTTAGCAAACATAGGAAATGTTTTGTGCAAATTGTGTACCCCACAAAGATTGAAACACAAAGCTATGTGTTTGTTTTTAGTTCATTTAATGCATTTTCAAGACAAAGGCACAGTGACTTTGTAGGAAGAACCAGAGAAAAACAGGGCTAACCTACAATCAAACAGTCCTGACTTTACAAATTGCTTTTGACAGAAGCCACATGTTTCAAATAAACAAATGAAAGGTTTTGGCTTAAAAAATTCTTATTATGTAAAGGGCGTAGGATACATAATACACAGTGCTGGGTTGTACTGGAGCATAGCAATGCATGTAATCAGGATACATAATTGGGATGTGATATGTTACAGCTGCAGAAAACAGATCGCAGTTAGATTACAGATATAGCATAAAAGTTAGTGCTAAATTTAAACCACAGATATGCAAACATAAAGCTTTTCATCAAGCGTCTCCATTGGGAATAATAAATAAGCCACTCACATGAATCATGCAGGGTTTTAATGTTGGGCAGGGGGGAGGGTGTCCTGTTCCCAGCAGAGAGTGCAATGTTTCACAACTTTTATTCCACCAATGCACAGAAAAATTGGAAGGTATTGTATTTTTATTGGCCAGTCAGAACTGCAGTGTTTCAATCAGGTTCATTTACCCTGGTTTTCCATACCTCCACATTTTCTGTAGCAGAAAACTGACTAAGCTCTTTATTTCTTTGTTTTTTCACACATCTACAGTCTGACTAGCTGTAATTTTGCTAATATTAATAACTCAACAGTTTTAGTGCTAAAGTGAGCTACATTAACATAAACTAGCTGCTCATAACAAGTGAGTATGCATTGGTTTTGCAGGTTTGCATTGAAGCCTCAAAAAAGAAATATATAGAGTGTAGGCTATGTTTAGATAGATAGTTTATATTAACAATGCAAGTTAGATATTTCGATATATATTTGTGGATGCTAATGCTTCATACATAAAATACAAAAAAATACCAACTCCAGTAATTATAACCAGACAATATCTTTTTTATTTGTTTTTTTTTTCACTGCTCATAAGTAGGCATGTCCAAACCTATTTAAGACTGTGGAAATTGCAACCGGGAAGAGCTTTGATATCTTTTTCTAGTCTTCTCCTGCTTCATAGGCATCAATTATCTTTGCTAGAGCAGCCCATGATGTTTAGTGTTAGAACAAAGTTGAAAGACTCTGCAATTCTCATCAGCTCAAAATTCCTAATGACAGTCTTTCACTGAACCAGTCCTAACAAGTCAATTAAGGCTAAATAGGTTCTGAGACTTCACGTCTGGAAAGGTGTCTGGACAAAATAACTATTTCTTTTCTGTTTTTAAAACGTATCAGATATAAAGTAACTGTGTGTTAACAAATGCCGAACATGTGTTTATACAGATTGTGTTTACTTCTTTTTATGTCTAAAAAGATCTTTGCCAGGAGTGCCCAAACCTTTGTATGCAGCTAATGCAGTTTGCCTTGTGCTTGGGGAAAGGCATCATTTAAATGTTTTCTTCCAAAATATTGCACTTCATTTTATGTTTTATGTGTTTTTCTCAAAGATGTGTAAATTTAGCAAACAAACAGCTTGTGTTAATAAAATCTTTACTTATTTTTTAGTTTAAAATATATGAGTAGTTCCCCTAAACTTTTGCACGTGACTCTGTTTTCTTACATAATGTGGCACTTAGACATACACAGTTGTCACGAACCCCTCCTGTAGGCTTGTGAAGGTGGAGAGAGCACCAGGGGAGACCGACATGTTGGTTGTGGTTTTTATTACCG
>JBBPDC010000084.1:16713797-16733176 GCA_037974485.1 Hemigrammopetersius urotaenia | reverse complement strand
ATGTAGTCAATGTTTTAATGAAAATGAATTAGTGAAAAAAACCCTATAAGTAACGTACAACTGCACCAGTCCTTGGGAAGTGAAATCAGGTGATTTACTGAAGGAGTCATTGTAAAACTGCTAAATACAAAGTAAAATAAAAACGTCTTTTACAAACGTAAAATATGACATGGAATGTCTTCTACAAGCCTCATCTGTTTCTGTTTAATCTAGATCGGCTAGAAAACATTGCTTAGCTTGGCTCTAATATATAAATAGAATCCCATAGTGGACTTAAAAGAAATTATTATCACATGTTTTTTCTTGACATGTATAGTCCGAAACGAAGGCTTTGATCTTATAATCCCGGTTCACCACTGATATGGATGGATTAGAATACATGCATCCATTTATACACTGGTCCACTAAGCAGTCAGTGACATACTGCAGCTCATTTCATGTCTCTTGAGTTTCATTCGCTCTGGCATGCCTATCAGAGTTGGAGGAATCTGAAACTCTAATGATCTCCAATTCCCTGCTAAATGTTTTTGCGAGTTTTGTTTTGGACAGAAATCTGGCTCAAACATAGCTTTCCATCCAGTCCTGCATTCCTCTGGATTTCAGAGTGGGCTTCATTCCTCTTGAGGCCTCATGTGCACTTCCATAGCTCCTGTTATTTTGATGGAGACAGCTGTAATACAGGCATGAAGCCAAGAGGAATCAGACAGAGGATAGGAAGACAGATAGGAAAAATTACAGATGGTAATCCCAAATAAGATAGAGACTGAGGAAGAATGTGTACCAAATAATGTAATTAACTGGGGCAACACTCTGGGGAATGTCTGTCTCCTGGGCAACAAGTGCCGTTCCCTCCCAACAAATGGCTTCTTTCATAACAAACTGAAACAAAGTGCATCTGTGCAAAGGGAATTTTATAACATTATCTTAGTCAGATGCTCTCTCACAAAGCCTCAAAAGCAGTTAGCCATAAACAAGGAAGCGCATATGATTGGACGGTCAAGCAACTACACATGTGGCTTTGTCCAATCAGCAAAGCCGGAGGACAGTGGCTCTGCCAAACATTGAAACAATGAAGATTTTAATTATTTTAATCATTTTTCCCAAAGGACTTTAGTATGATTAAATGGCCAAACCTGACTGCAGACAATAACCAGAGAAGGATAGTGAGACAGAGAGAGAGAGAGAGACAGAGAAAGAGAGAGAGAGATGAAATAGAGTGTGGCGAGAAAGCTCTTGGTGGCCATCCAAGCTTTTGGGTAAGTCCAAAATATCCTCCAAAAGAGCCCTCAGAGCCCCTTGTCTCCCTCAATTAATCAGGCGTACGCTTCACTCACTTCCAAGAAAGCATGTCCTAACAGAGGAGAACATCACTCTACAAACTTTAGTGCTCGGGATGGGACAGTAAAGAACCACTGAGCAAGCAAAACCCATGGCTTTCAGTAAGAAAGGACAGCCCAATGTCTTGAACCCTCATCAATTTGAGTCGTCTGTCTGGTACAAGCAATCATAGACCAACGAATCCCCCACTATCCCCCACCATTTGAAGCCATTTTGGGGACACAGTCCACAAGCGAACTCATGATCCACATTATCAAGAATTCTCAGGCTCTCCTCGGTGGCCCTGGGGAAACATCAGGGGGGATTTTTCAGGTTGTTTGGGGTGAAGTCTGGAGACCACCCCTCTGCCTCTATCCAGCCTGATCAACCTCCCCTCAATGAAAGAAGGAAGTTCTAAACAAAACTCTTGCAGCATTACTTTGCCTTACGGCCGAGAAAAGGGCGGATGCTCTCCGGAAAAAGCCCCCAGTAAAATGAACAGCTTTGGGAACACTTTTATGAGAGAGGTGAAGATTTGCTCTTACGGACAGAAGTTTATCATTCCGGCATAATTCTGCTGCCTAAGTTTTATGGGGCGTTTAATAGAAGAGTTGGCTAATGTCCAGTTCCGTGGGAGACTTTAACTGCTCTCCCACTGAAGAACGTTTTTTCTCCCCTCAGAATTCTTTCTACTGAAGAAAAGACCGGGCTCGACTTCACAACAAAGAAAAATGCACTGATCGTGCTGTTTGAATTTCACATCACAGACTTAAGTCCGGACATTCTTCTGCAGGATTTTCTGGTAGAGAATATAATTTGTGGTTCCCTCAGTTATTAGATGTTGCCCAGCCCTTGAAGCAGCAGAGCTGTCCTAATCCATCACACTGCTGCCACCATGTTTGACTGTTATTATTTTAAGAAGTGCTCTGTTCTCCTAGAGGAAGTTAGCTTTATGCCACATGTAATGACAGATATGAGACACCAGTCTTCAAAAAAGTTCCACTTTTGACTTCACACAGTTCAAAGGCTTGGAGGTCATCAAAGTGTTTTTTGTTCTAGCTTTTTGTTCCTCTTGGTTTGTGTTGCAAGGATACCCTTGTGCTCAGTATCTAAGGGGGATCATGAATAAATCTTGGTTGGCTGGCCACTTCTGGTAAGATTCTCCACTGTTCCAAATGTCCTGAATTTGGGGATAATGGCTCCTATTGATGAAATCCCAGAGCCTCTGAAATGGTTTTGTAACCATTTTCAGATTTCATAGATTTCAATAACCTCTCTTTTGGAATGTCTATTGATCATGGCACAGATCATGCTTATTGAGAATTTAAAGCCTATTTTACATTCCCGCGAAGGTTCTATATAAGTGATTTTAAGAGGGCTGGCAGTAATCAAGCCTGAGTAAAAGTAGTCAGTTGATATCAATAACCTACTAAATTGTATTGATTAGTTGAATGGGTAGTTAAGGAACTACTTTTTCCTTTAATAAAAAATACTGTTGAAAACTTAATGTTTAAATATGCGGGGGAAAAAACCTGTGTGGGGGGTTGGGGGATAATGCTCCTTTTATAGCACTATATATATATATATCTCGGCTTACACAAAATACAATTTAATTTATGCAGGTTTACAAATGCAGTGACCCAGCATCACCTAAATATTTTGTTATTCCAGAGTAGAATATAAGCATCACTGGGGCTGTGCGATTAATCGAAAAGTAATCGAAACCGACATTCAGAACCTATAATCGATCGAATTTTTCCAGGTCGATTATTTCGATTACTTTCCCTTTAAAAATATAGATAGTAGATAGTTTGTGTTTCCTTCAATTATTTTAAAATCAAGTAATGAGCATATTTACTGTACAAAACTTGTCAGTGATCTATGAGGGCAAAAAAATAAATAAAATAATCATTCATTAATCGTAACCGAGTTAAAATGTTCAATTAATCGAGATTTTGATTTTAGGCCAAATCGCCCAGCCCTAAGCATCATCAAAGACCAATCAATTTTTAACAATCTCGTACCCAAATTGGCTGGACCACCAGTTCCCAAATAATAATTGGGTGGCTAACAATCTCTGATATAAAAAAAGAGAGTGTTATCTTTGTGTTTGGTGCATCAGGTACAGACAGCAATAAGATTTTGCTAAAGACTACTGTTTATCTGTTTCTATGTACAATTTTTGAGCATCTAAGCCCTCCTCCTTTACAGGTGTCTGGTTCAGTAGTCCCTTTCCACTAACAGTTGTATAACAGTTTTTGTAGCAACAAGTCAGTAACTGTATTTGGGCTACAATCATAGTTTTGGCAACAAACTATATTTCTAAAAGGTAAATCTTTAAGGTTGAAGTGCTTCATAAAAAAGTACAAAGCAAATGCCATCCAATACAAAAACATATAGTATAGACATATAAAAAATATAGCACATTCAAGAACAATCATTGTTTTATCAGTGCGCTTAGTCTAAGAAACACTCCAAAATATGAAATCTCAAAATCCCAGAATAACAAGCTCCTTCACACTGATTTCTTGCTGAAATAACCTAAAATGAACTGCAAACTGGTTTTAGGTTGGTGCAGAAACTGCTTGAAGCAACACCATGACATTCAGGCCAAGAAAATGTCCTTAGACGCTGAGGCTAGATGGAGTAGGTGGGTGACAATGCAAACTCGCAGTTTTCAGTGCTTCCATGGTGACCAGGCCAATAGTCCCAAACAGACTGGCCTTTCATCATGGATACACCCACCAGTTCACTGGGGTTAATGTCAAGAACAGGGTGTAGGAATCCCTGTCATTCTCCCTATCCTCTTCCCTTTGTCTGTGCCTTGCCTGCTCTTCCAGCCCCTTCAACAGCAAGAGTGCACAGCACATTCCCTCTCTAAATGTGGTCTCTAAATTTGATTGCATACAACTTACCACTATGGTGGTATCATTTTTGTGATGCAGTGAGCTCTAACATGCCGTGTGTGTTATGCCAAATTCTAAACTGCTCTGGGCACATGTCAAAACATTCTTACAAATTCTCCCAAGGCCTTAGTCGTCTCAAGGGGAATACTGCACTCTTTGATCGCTGGTCACAGGACATGAACCTAAATAAAGACTTTTAACATTTGGTGGTGGTGGGAACCCGAGGACTGACTACTAAATCACTCACCAAACTTTGGACATACTGAAATCAAAATTAAATCCAGACACAGTGGCATGTTCACTTGGCACGTGGAATGTGGAAAAAATATATTCTTCTACTAAAAGGCTCCTTAAACAGCAACGCACACGCTGCCAACTTGAAAACAGAGTGTAGTAGCTCCGCATCTCTGCTTGTGAAGTGTGAAAATCCAGCCAATCGCATTGCTGTATGCAAACGACAGCGTGAGCATTAACCAATCTTATAGCAGGAAGCCGCCTACCACTAGCAAATCGGATCGCCGTATGCAAATTTAGACCGCCGGAGGGCGGGGTCTGTCGGAGTACGGGTGCGTTCTTGTGTCACGTGGTCCGGTTGAGGCTGGGATGGAGCTGGTGGGTGCAGGACAGTGAGACCACCTTCTGTCTCGCTAATGGACACTGATGGACTCGAGACTCGGGAAGTTCCTGTGGGGGACCTTCAGCAGGACGAACCCTGAGGAAGGAGGGAGAGAACAGAACCTGGTGTCTGGGTTCCGCTGCTCCTCTGTTTAAAGTAAACCTTCTCCAGGAGCTTCTCCACAGAAGAACCACCAAAGTGCCTCCAGCCCTCTCCACTTCAGGTGACAAACTCTTTATACTCCTGCCTGGTAGTCACAGCATCTGTGCAGTCGCTTTTATTGAAGGGTGCGCTGGAATAGGAATTATGTGCCAATAACGAAACCCAGTAGCTAATATTCTTCGCACATATTTCTGTCGATACACACAGACACACGAACTACATCTTTCTGAATTAGTGTTACAGAGCCATTCCGTTTTATAACTTATTCAGTTCAGGCGCTCCTGGTCAAATGACATGTTTTATTGATTTTCTAATCTATATCTATATGTTTTTACTTTTTAAATTCAACCAGGTGTGCAGACAGCTTAAATATTTATACAGCCACGTTTACTAATGCAGTAAAATGAATACAATGCAGGCCTTTTAGTATAGTAGGACAAAAGATGTCAAATATCTGTATGAAATATCAAGTTTAACTATCTTATCTGATGCTGACCAAAAATCCAATGATATGGATATGGTTTTGGCACCAGTGCGCATCCCTAGTTTTCTTCCAGCAAAGTAGTTTGTGTTTATTCACTGATGACAGTGAGTTTAGAGTTCAGAGTACTGAGCGTTTGAAGCAGCTGTCTGTCATTTTGAGGTGGCCAATTGATTGAATGCATATCTTTACTCTTCACGCAGTGACAATCTACATCTGTCTGCAGACAACTTATTCTTATTTCTCAGGAATACTCGTAATGCAGCGTGAGTTTATGTTCACCGTGGATTGTAAGGCATCTATGATGTCAGGAAATAGTTTTTACCAAAGTCGATGACAACCTTGTCTAATTATTTGTTTTTCAGAAAGCCAACCCTGCAGATTGAACCCCCCTTGATTCCTTTAGCCCAAACTGGGCTTTTATACCATCCTTTCTTAATGAATTCACTAAAGACCATAAAGCTTCAATATGTGACTAAATTGTCTCTGTGATTTTGGGAAACCCTGTGGGCTTCTTTGTTAAATCAGTGTGATCATAAAACGTGAAAGCCATCAAAACGGGTGCTGTTATGCCAGTGTGATTCTTTGCTCTACTTACTGTTCTTGCATTCAGGGCTCTCTCTGTGATAAGTTTTGGTAGAGCAGCATTCCTTCATTGCATACCTTCAGTTTTTTGGGAAATTCAGTAAGGGGACGGTTACATTTCTTCCTCCAGTCCCAGATTGTGGCTTTAATCCAGTAATGTTGAAGAACTCTCATTCCTGAGCTACTGAGAGCAGACCTCCCCTAGACGTGGGCAGTCCAGGGATACTGTCAGGGTGGCTTATTCTAAGAGTAGGAGTAGAATATGCAGTTTTCAGGCCCCCGCATCAGTAAAACATTTCCAGCTTCCAGCTTGTGGCGCCGTGCAGACACAGAGGGCCTGACCCAAGCCCTCCGATTTCTGGCACAGAATCAAGACTTTATCCATTTTTTGCCTGTTGCATCTGCCTCAAAGCAGCAGAAATGTAAAATAATGAAATTTACACCACAGCTCGAAATTATAAGCTGCTGGGCCCACATGTCCTAGAATCCCGGTGGCTAAAAATACAGCAAGCCAGTACCATATTTTAGCACCCTTAACATGCAGCCGCAGACACAGAGCGTCTGCCATTCTCCTTGGTCAGATTATCATAGATAAATACTAAATAGCGGCAGAACGGATTGAGTCAGACAGGGGGATCGAGACGAGAGTAGGGGATTTAGTGTCCGAGGCTCTGTCTAAGATCCAAGTTTGAAACTGAGATTAAATGACAGCGGGTGTTCTGCACGCAGACAGAGAGGCCAAAGAACTCTGGCTTTCATGCTTGTTTAAACTGCAGTGATGTGAAAATGTAAACAAGAAAATGAGACGGCATTTTGAAATTAGGAGATCTTGTGCGCTTCTCGGAACAAAGTCTCATTCTCTTGTTCCCGTTTGTCTCCCGACCACCTGCAGGTGTGCTACTACGATGGCATCTCTGCTACACCCCATCCTTCTCCTCTTGCTTCAGCTGCTGTGTGCTCAGCCAGGTTCTCCAGAGAGACCCCTGTGGCCCCTTCAGCGCGTGCCGGTGGTTGTTCCCCAGCAGATTGAGGAGCGGCCATCCCCTCAATTTCTCGATCCAGCTCAGCTGGAGGTGACCTCTTCCTGTGGTCCAGAGTGTCACAAGAAAGCGCCGACCCCCAGCTACTGGGACCTACGGCACTTCCTGTCCTACGAGACTCTTCACTCGAGCGGCCAGCTGACCGAGACAGTCGTGGGAATCTATGGGTTTGACTTGAACTCGCTCAACAAGAGCCCTGCTATTGAGCAGGGGCGCTCCAGAGCAAAGCGGCAGATCTTTGGCCACGACGGCCGCTTCAGCATTGTAGGGCGGGACTTCTTGTTGAACTACCCTTTCTCCACGGCCGTGAAACTGTCTACCGGCTGCTCGGGCACACTAGTAGGAGACAAGCATGTCCTCACAGCAGCCCACTGCATCCACGATGGGAAGAACTATGTCAAGGGGGCGCAGAGGCTGAGAGTTGGCTTCCTGAAGCCACGGCAAAAGGATCCACCGCTCAACAATGGCACCAGCACATTGAAATCTACTCCACCAGACAAGATGAAGTTCCAGTGGATCAGAGTCAAGCGGACCCACGTGCCCAAGGGCTGGATAAAGGGCAACGCTAATGACATCGGTATGGACTACGACTATTCCCTTCTTGAGCTCAAGAAAGCTCACAAGCGCAGGCACATGAAGCTGGGAGTCAGCCCTTCCGCCAAGCAGCTACCTGGACAGCGAGTGCAGTTCTCTGGCTTTGACAATGACCGAGCAGGCCAGCTGGTCTACCGTTTCTGCAAGGCCGGGGACGAAACCTATGACCTTTTGTATCAGCACTGTGATGCACAGCCTGGCGCTAGTGGCTCTGGCGTCTACGCCCGCATGTGGGACCGCAGGCGTCGCCGCTGGGAGCGGAAGGTGATCGGCATCTTCTCAGGACACCAGTGGGTGGACCTGAACGGTGCCCCTCAGGAGTTTAACGTGGCAGTGCGCATCACTCCTCTCAAATATGCCCAGATCTGCTACTGGATCAAAGGGAATTACGTGGACTGCAGAGAAGGCTAAAGCTTCAGCATCACTCTTTCTTCAAATAAAAATCCATGCGTCTATGAATTCATGAAACACTGGCACATAAGCACTGAAAAGGAGTATAAAAACACATTCACACATACTGTACATATTCAGTCATGCTAATTCCTAGAAACCGATCTCCATAATTACCTGCTTAACCAAACAAAACTATTTGCACTGTGTTATTTAGGTTCAAGTGACCGTAGCGTAGGTCCAGCTAGAACTCACCCTTTGAACGGCCGACAAGCCGTGGCTAATGTTTTGTTGTAGCCAAATAGCAAACCACTGTGCATAGATGGAAAATAAGTATCACAAAAACCATCTGCAAACCACTCTTTAACAGCACCAAATGTGGATATTAATGTCTATGGACTTCTCCTGTACAAAGCACTGAAGCAAATCTGTAGGCACTTGTAATGTCTGTAGATGTTCCTACTTTCCTGTGAAAGAATGTACTGCAGTTAACCAAAGGTGCTTTTTAACAGAGATATATATATATGTAAGTGAAACGAACACGCAGAGGTCTTTAACTAATGTACAGAATGTCTCCATGTGATGTGGCATATACTGCTAGCTACCCCTAGTGGTTACAGAAAAACAGCTCATAATATTGTTGCTATGTGTTCGAAGCACAATGTTGGTGACACTGCGCTTATTTACTACACTGATAAGAAAACCTCTATCCCAGATTCATGGCCAAAACAATGGTGAAAGCAAAATATAAGTACAGACCTAAGCAACTGAGCATTTAAATGCAAATATCTGCTCCCAAAGCACTTTGAATTGACATCTCCATTTTTATTAATTTCATTACCGGATTACTATGGTAATTCACAGTGTACTATATAAATGCATTTTATGCTTTTGACTGAGGCCTTGTTTCTTTTATGACTTTTCTTTAAGTACAGATCAAAAGACCACCTTTATCATTTACCATTATTTTCTGAATGCCTTTTAGAAACCTCATTACATGTTAAAAAAAAAAAAGGATGCCAAACCCCATCTATACCTGTTAGATTAACATCACATGAGGTCACCTATGATGTCTATTATACACAAACTGGTCAACCACTCGCCTAATATTGTGTAAGTCCCTCATCATGCTGTCGAAACAGGTCTGACGCTTCAGTGTGTGAACTCCACAAGACCTCAGCAGGTGTGTCGTGGAATCTGCAACCAAAACATCAGCAGCAGATCCATGAGAGTAGTAATGTGGGCCTCTATAGACTAGTTTATGTGGCACATTCCATCAGATTCCCAATCAGATTGGGGGTATGGCAAATTTAGACGACTTGAACTCTTTGTCAGGTTCCTCAAACAATTCCTGAATTTTTAGTGTAGAAGGAGGACACTGTCTTTAGGGGACACTGTTAGCATGAAGGAGCGTACTTGGTCTGCAACATTTTTGTAGATGATACAAGTCAAAGTAGCATCCACATGACTACCAGAACCCAAGGTTTCCAGCAGAACATGGCCCAGAGCATCACACCTCATTCACTCACTTGCCTTCCTCCCATGGTACATCCTGGTTCCATCTGTTCCACAGGTAAGTGACACACATACACCCAGAGATCCAAACGATGAGAAGACAAAAAGAAAACCAGAGCCCCTCTTCCACTGAACCACTGTCCAGTTCTAATGCTAATGAATGATGTTCTGGCACCTTTCTGTCACAGCCAGCATAAACCTTTACAGCCATTGGTGCTACAGCAGGTCTTCTGTGGGACCAGACCAAGATGGGTTAGCCTTCACTCTTCACATGCTGTACCGCTTCTAGGGCTCTCATGACCGTCACCAACTCGGTGTCTCTCCTTGGACTTTAGGAATGTAATGACCACTGCATAACGAACACTCCACAAGACCGGTCACCTGGGGACACTCTGAAATCGTCTGCCCCTTGTCAGAGTCACACAGATCCTTATACTGGCACATCAACTTCAGTAACTTCAGTAATTAATATATCCCAGTTCTTGACAAGATATATATTCCCCATTTTACCAGTCAGTGATTTTAGTGCTGTGGCTGACCAGTGTGTTTTATTTCCATTACAGTACTGTGCAGTAGTCTTAGGCACCTGTGCAAATTGTTTAAAGCCATTTATTTCAGCAGTAAGTGCTTTTCTGCCTGCAAATCACATTGAATTAACATAAATGCAAACCAGAAAAAAAAGCATGGTTTATTCTGTAAACTGTAATTGATATTTTGTGAGCAGGTTTGTTTCCAGGTTTCTCCTCGATGGTTCCAGTCACTGCATGGGTTTGTGAAATTCCACAAACATCTCGCCTGCTTTAACAGATTTAAAGTACTGATGAAGCCAGACCAGTTATTTGACGGGAACAACAAATACTACTGGGCCTAAATGATAAGAGGTCCATAAATGGTTAAGTGAACACTAATAAAAGCGAACACAAAATCACTTTCCTTTTTACTGAGGGGGCTTTTAGAACCATTTAGAACCAGCTAAACCATTTTGAAGACTTTTGTACAATACTGTACACCGTTGCTGGCTGCCTGTATAATATTAATAAAACAGCCACACATCCCATTTGACAGACAACTTGTAGAGACAAGTTGTCTGTTTTTTTATGAAAAACTAGTCATCTTGTGACTAGATTTGTCAATGTCTGGTATGCAAAAACACAGAACAGATACACATCACATCCTTCTCACTCACACACACACAGTGAGACAAAGAAGGAAGTTCAACCATTTTTGTTTATTCTGGATGCCATGGCATTTTGAAATAATGCTGCATTGTGTCAAATACTGCAAGCTCAACAGACCTCGGGCCTCACCCAGCATCCATATGTGGTCACACCCACTAAGAATGTTGAACATGACAACCAAGGAAAGCTCCCACAGCATCCTGGGATTTGGCACAAAGATAGACATGAATAATGGGAAAAAGTCGCTTAAGCTCAACAAAAGCTACCAGCGACCGACCTGAAGGAGCATAGCTCTGACGTCTCTACAAAAAAAAAAACGTCTGATAAAATGCACCAATATCAGGCTATGAACAGATAATCATAAAATACAGCGATGTAATGAAAAAATGATACAGCATTCACTATACAGGCAACGGACCGAACTCCCTCCACTCCTCAGTCTTGGTGGGTTGCTTGAGGCCCTCTCTTGACTGGCTGCCTGTTTAAGAGCATCTTTGGCGGAATTTGGACGTCGTGTGAGACGCATGCTACAAGGCCTCGACACTCCTCCCCGTCTGCGACTCCCGCCCCCCAAAATTTCGTGTCGGGGAGGAAATGACATCACGTCACAAAAAACGTAATGCCCCGTGTTCATTCGTGTAACAGTATACAAAATAAAATATTTTCTTAAATAGATAAACATTGCATGAAAATAGAACCGTATCAAAATAAACAGCTGGAGTTCACAGTCAATCCTTTAACCCCTTTTTTGGCACGTCCTCCAGAGCTCCTGGCTGAGGCTTCACTGTGACTTTAAGCCCAGGCCGTTGCCGCTGAGGGGGTAGGAGTAGGCCTTGCCCAGCACAATACGATCCCGCAGCAACTTGAAGAGCACATAGTAGTTGCAGAAGAGGATGAGGCCAAGCGACAGCGTGTGGTTCCAGCGCTCAGAGCGCAGCAGAGAATACAGCTGGTAGAGCACCACACTGGACTCGATCCCAATGAGCAGGTTCAGGATCCGCAATGGCTTATGGAACAGGAACTGATGGGGAAAATGGATATTTTTGTTTAAAGAGAGCAAATGAGTCAACCTCAATACAACAATGTCAAGTAAATACTTGACATTTGAAGAGCGAATTTCCAAAACTCACTCAGTCCAAAAGCATTTTCTTCCAGAAAATCATGTTTTACCTGGAAAGAAATTCTTACAGGAAATAATTTTTCACTGCCTGGTTCTAAAGTGCAACTCCTGCACATTTTAGTATTTGTTTAAAAATATAACGAAAACAATTTTAAAGTAAATTGAAATTCAATGTCACAAAATGATGTACAAGTTTAATATTTATATCCTACTACATGGCACCGCCTGGGAGACCTGGGTAAGTACTCGCTGAGTGAGTGAGTTTTGAAAATTCACCTAATCTTGTATCATGTAATCCTTGTACAAGTGAGTTTTGGTCGGTTATACTATTGCACATAAAGAGGTCATGTAAAAATACGCCAATAGCAGTGTTACCTAAAAAAAAAATTTCACAAAATGGACTGAGTGAGCTTTAGACATTTGCTCTTCATTTACTTTTCTTATCTTAGCTGTTGGCAGAGTCATCTAGACACAATGTTTAGTCTCTAGATGCAGCACTGCTGGTCAGCCGGGCCTGCTCAGAATTTTCAAAGATGCCACAGAAGACAGCATTATGATAAATGTTTCGTTTTATCATTCAGTACTCCTGTGTGGAAGCATCTGCACTCTATGTTTCTCGACTTTTTGTTTTTAGTCCGTCTACGCAAAATATAATCACAAGAAAGTGTTATATGCTCCACAGGAAATGGGGAAACCACCGCTCGAAATTTTATTTCCCAGTGCTAGCCTAGTTAGAAAAAATGCAAGTAAACTGCTGCAAGGCCAATGCTAACCACACACCAAAAGTGAAACTACAAAAAAGATCACGATTGCAGGTCTCAGATCTATATTAACCTTGCTGTTAGCTGTACTGGGACTGAAAACTGTCTGAAGCAGCTTGTAAAACATGATGTACTAAGACAAGAATATTGCTCACATAAAACCTGGCGTGGGAGACATCCGAGGGTAAGGCCACATTATACGGCCCCACAGCTTTGTAGAGACAGCGGCTGTGTCTCACCAGAACGCCCTGAGGCCAAATGGTGCTCTCGGACCACCTGAGTAACAAAAGACAGAATGACATACTTAGGCTTTACAACACAATGCAACATCGCATGTTTCAATGCATCACTGGACAATTATTAGCTTGTATTTCTGAAGTCCAGTCAGAAAAAATGAAATTTTTAGCTTCTTCCACCCAGTTTAACCTCAATTACAAAACCTTATCATGGTGTAGTGTAACATCATTCAATATCCCAAATTAGTAATTTTGTATCGCTCAGGGTGGAATAGTACTTCCACCACTAAATAAAACAATTAAAGAAAAAAAACACCACAATTTCTTCTTGTTAAGAGATGTGAAACTTAAACTGACTGACTTTTTACTTTCGATAATATCAATACAAAAAGAGGTTTGTGCTGTTACTTGTGAATTGTTATAAACCCTTTCCTACTAATGAATATAAAATTATTTGTTGCCCCCTTGTGTACTGAAGTTAGTAAGTGTTGAACTTACGTCACTAGAGTCAAGCATTGCAATTGCATTAATTTATATTCATGGATCAAAGAATAAATTTGTTACAAAACTATGAAAATAGCTTCTGTGCTTCATTCTCTTCTGCAGATTGGGATGTTTTGATTTATTTGATTAATAAATCAACATTGAGAAAGTCTTTGTTGATGCAACCCCACAAGAAATGTCGCCATTGCGCGCTTTACAAACGGCTTTCCGCATGCCTTTCTTATATATTTATTGAAATGCGACCACACGGCAGACATGTTGACTCTAATCCAATCTGGCGCGCGCAGGTTTCGGTTGTTGATTGCATCATCACTGTTTTGGTCGCATTAAAAAAATAAATAAACAAACAAACGGTGGCCAAATATTCGGTGCATCCGTAATTATAACCTTATAATGAAAAATATACATACAATACACATACATACATGGACATTAAGTACTGCTGGGCATAGAAAAACTAACAAGACAAAGCAGATCTACTCACACATGCTGCGGTGCGTTACTGTATGAGCCGTGCTCAAGCCGTTGCCAACGGCCCAGATGGGCGGCTGATCGGTGAAGCAGGTCACAGTAGCTGGGCGGCAGGAGCTGGCTCATCAGCATGACGAACGCGTTAATCCACACCATTATGAGATGCTCACAGGACCAGCGCATGTCATAGTACTGTGTATTCTGGGAAGAATGCACCCAACACACATGCATCAATCAGACCACAAAGACTGAAACTCCAGGAAATGTATTTGACTTGTATTCAATCATTAAGTCCAGATCTGGGACAATTCTTGTATGTGTACCCAGAATATGCACCTGCAAATCCCCTATTTAACTTAACTTAAAGGTCAGTGAATGTAGTTGTTCAACTTTGTTCAACATTAAAGGGCAACTACAAATGCTAACCATTTTAGTCTGAACAGTCTTATCAGAAAAAAAAACATTTGACCTAGATAGCAGTTTAAGGTTTTACCGCTTCCTTTCTCTAAACACATGAATCAATATGACAATAACAAAAACCACACCAGCATGTACTAACCTGGACAAAGCAGAGCGGCAGGAAGGCTACGTAATAGGCGCTGAAGAGTGAGTTGAAGAGCACTTCTTTAATTCGGCGGTTAAAGTCACTCTTGAGTTCCTCAACCTCACTGCGTATGAGCTCAGGGGATGGGGGACAGGTGTGGGCAGGAACGTGAGCAGGGCTGGAAAACTGCTCTCTCAGGTTCTCGCGCAGGAGGGCCAGGAAGTCCTTTGGCCGAAGCAAAGAGCTGTCTGTCCCTTCCTGGTCGGAAAAGCCACAGTCATTTTGAGTCGGCTGTGTTCGGCCCTCCTGGTGGAAGCAGCACAACGGCACGTACACACCAAACCTAAGACAGAGAGGGGGGAAAAAAATGTGTTCAAATGAATGCCAGCCATTCCCATGAGAATGAATGGTAAGTACTAACAAAAACAAATAGCTCAAATTCATCCAACAATCTCAAGCTCATAAAATAGTTCCACTTCTAAAATCTGACTGGCTGAGCCAAGATGGAACCTGCTGCGAAATACTAAACACTCATCCGCACATCAACTGTATCCGATAATTATACGCCGGGTTTTTAAAAACACTGATTGTTTACAGAACGATTATGCTGCTCGGAAATCATGGCCTACTGTTAACACAACTATACTGCTTGGTGTAACAACTGACCATTTGCACACACTGACATATCTCCATCTCCCTTAGATATTGAGCTCACCTGTTACCATCCATGTTGCTCATACTAACAAATTAAAATGTCTGGTTGGCCACACGAATATTTGAAAACAAAAATAATCTTTATGAAATTCGGTGTTACTGCCTTAACTGTGGTAATAGTACTGCTCTTACATGTGACCGGTCATGGCTTATTGCACTATAATTCTGGAGAGATTAAAAATGAGCAGGTCACTGTAACTATAGCACTTCTTTATACAGCGACACAACCTATGTTGCGCAAGACTGGGTCATCTGGAAGCAGTATCAATAGCTGGAGTTCCCCATAGAGCTGCAGTTTCATTGTGGAACTGAGCACAACAGAATCAGAGTGACTATGCAATATTACCTTGAAAAATTACTGGCTAATGTCCCCGGTATTCCCCTGGAACTAGGATGGCAATGAGGAAAAAATCAATGTTTATTCTTTTCTAACGCATCTCATTTACATACAGACTAATGAATATTCCGATTCATCTGTGAACATTCCTTTTGTAACAAAAGTGAAACTAGAGTACCCGACTAATTTCAATCAAATGTATTGCAATTATAAGCCTCTCCTCGTGGCTTATAATTGCAATACATTTGCACCCATGTATCATTATATGAATAACAGGAACATACTACTATCTAAACTACGCAGTCGAATTCAGGTGACGTCCTTTCAGACAGTGCCCTCTCATCACTTTCTGTTCATTATTTTAGTATCGTTTTGACTGAAATCTAATGACTACTTCAACTAACAGGTACAAAATTCCAGAAAAAAAGATAGATTTCAGTAAAACAGATGTCAGTGACATTTCGTTTTGTATTTACCAACAACACCAGACACAAAACTGAAATAGTATTACTGCCCAAACAAACACGCAAGTCTCATTTCTCAAGTCATGTCTCGCATGTGCATTCCAAACACTACTTCCATCTATGACAACTAGACATTGCAGGACATCATGAGGACCAGGGGGCAACACCTAATGCAAATGAGTAAACCACTACCCCGAGTGGGGCAAGAGGAAACAGAAGTACAGCTAAGCTTCAGCTAGGTTAATCCCAAGACACCAGCCACTCCTATCATTATCATCCTTTATCTGAATCGCTTATCCTGAGACAGGGTTGCGGGGGGTGCTGAAACTTATTCCAGAGTTATAGGATGAAAGGCGCAGAAAAACTGGGGACACTCCATTCATATTACTCCTATACCTGCAGCCTAATATACCAGTTTACATCTATTGAAAACAAACTGTACTACAGATGTGACTGAGGCACTGGTATGTTACAATTCACTTTGAAATGTGACTGAAATGGACAGCACAGATGCTTTCAAGCAGTTGTAGCAGTTGAAAATGCTGAACATGTGGAACTGTATCAATTTCTCAAAGAGGTGAATAGTAATAAACCAGGCATTTAAGTATCAGGAGGTGGTACAATGCCCAATAATTCACTACGAGTCCAACACACCATTAAAGAGTCCCAACAAAATTCACCGTTTTGAAAGACCACCACCATTATCAAATGTTGGATTTCACACCACACCTGTAATCATTTTAGTAGATTTGTTTCATGTTCTGTTTATTTATTGACAGCTTTTTCTGATTTTCAGATTCCGTTTTTAGCCCAGGATTCGGTCCTTACCTTAGTTTTTGGACAATTATTTTTTTATTTGGGTGCATAAGCAAATTGTCTAACACCAGCAAGGGTAGAAATAGTGTGTAGGAGTAATGACGTCTTCGTATTTGCTTACGGATAGCCCAGGAAGAGCAGGTTAAGCACTGAGTGAGTCTTGAAGAGGTTGACGAGGGTCCAGCACAGAACCCAACCACAGAGGGTCAGCAGACTCAGCCGGGCCACGATCAGAAGAACGTACTGCACCAATGATGATGGGCTCGTCTGAGAGGCCTGTAATGTGAAAGTAGGTAAAGAAACAATCAGTTATGCAACCATGTAACCGTACAAGCCCCGATCACTATCAACAGCAGATCAGAGTGTGGTGTTTAAAGAATAAAATACTGGACAATATGCGTGCAGGAAGGTATTTGGATAATAAGACCAAAGAATCAGTGGGAAAAGAAAAGCTTATGAAAAGACGACACCACCCCCAGTAAGGAGGACAGTGAGTCCCTCTGTGGGGTGGCTTTGCTGCTTCTGGAACTGGTCATCTTCAGTGTGTGACTGGGCATCATAGATTAACTGAAATGTCAAAGCTTTCCGGAGAAGAATGCGACACCCTCAGTGCATTAGCTGAGCGCTTCTAAATCTATTGAAAACAAACTGAACATCAAGAGAATGATGTCAAGCATACCACCAAGTTGGTTCCGGGAACTCAGTTTATGAAAGCTTTAGCTAATGTATTTTTATGGAACTTTACAAAAGCATCTTGCTGGTTGGAGGGTTACATATATACTATACAGTGGTAACAATTCATCACCAAATCAATTCAGACAATGCATCCACCTGTGTCAGTATTCATCAGTTGTATAAAGACTTAAACTAAGAATTAAACATCTTGTTTGCCATAGATGCACTAGTATTAGTGCAGGCTACATTTTTGGTTCATGATTGAAGTTACCAAAAATGAACATTCATTGATTTTGCTGTATAGTATTTGAGCAGCCGGCAGTAAAACCCTTAAGGGTCTTAGTTCTTAACTGCTGTTTTTAAAGAGATTCTCCAGAGAGTTGAAACAGTCTAATATGTTTGTTTTCAGTGGCTCACTGTCAACATCAGCTAACATTCCTCTGTTCTCCGCTTAGCGACACAAGACTCTCAGTCCACTCTGGTGTAATTTCAGCTGATGAAGTGATCCTATAAATTGATTTAAAAATTCATATTATTGGATTTTTAAGGATATCCTAGTTCAACCCAAACTTCATGCCCCCCTGAAACCACTGCTTTGTACATTTCTGTATTGGCGAGTAGTAAAAAAAAAACTAAGTGAAGCTAAACTTGCATGTTTGTTGTGTGAAGATAATCAGCAGAAATATTTCTCAAAGGCTGGGCCTGTATGGAGCACCTTCAGAAGTGCATTCCCCCCCATCCCCCCACACTCATGCTGCCAGGAACAAGCATGAGCATGGATCTTACTGGAGTGTCTGAACTTGCTGTTGTGTTTCTTTATGTGGTGTTGTCCTGTTGATTGGTTCCATACAAACAAAACAAACAAAAGAAAAAAACCGAGTACCTCTGAGACGATGGTCCACACTAGTCTTCTGGCCAACATCACAGTGATAAAGATGGCCAGGTGGTAGTCCATCAGATAGAAGTTCTACAAACAGGAAACACAAGAGAAGTCCACTGGATTGTTGATTGAATTCCAATGTGGATCCAATGTGAATTTAATGTAGAATAGTTGTAAGAGAAATTGATATCCCTTTGGAGTGCACCTTAACACCAATAATCCAATCTGTTTTCTTTCCATAGAAACACATTTTTTTTTTTATTAATATACGTTCATACCTGCATTTCAGGCTTGCAACACGTTCCAAATAAGTTAAGACGGGGCAATTTAGAGCTAATAATAGTTAATTAAATTAAACAATGAGGTGATTTTCAACATATGATGTCAACAGGTGATTGTAATCATGATTTGGTACTAATGAAGTTGAGGAACAAAGATGGGCAGAGGTTAGGCTAGTTTGTTACCTTCAAACAATACCGGTCTGATCTGATGTTTGTGTTTTCAATACATCTGCATAGTTTATGCAAGATAATGCTGCTCTGACAATCAATGCAACACTAACTATAATTTATTTTTAGTGCGTGTATAAATTAATATTTCATACTGAATTAGGTCCATTTATTATTTCGGTATTGACTCATTTTGATATGTAACACGCTGCGATGGTTTATTAATCCAAATTTTATCTAGAACACTGACACTGGCTGCCTGCTAACCAATCCCATGACTGCCAAAACCCATCTCCCCTCATACTTAAAGTAAATATTATGGTCTAATTTGATCGTACAGTGTTGTTGCGCTGCACTTGCTTTTAAATCTTTACAGATAATAGTGTAAAATGATCTTAAAGCAGGAGATATTCTGTTTCCATCACACAAATTAAAGAGGCAAGTGAGTAGACTCTAAGAGGGTTCTTAAACTCTGTTGTTTCTGTAGCGGTCAGTGAGAATAAGTTTATTTAAGACTAATTAAGATTTGGTTGAAATTTTAGACAGTGTGCTGGTCATATAATTAGAATATCTTCAAAAAGTTGATTTATTTCACTAATTCCATTGAAAAAGTGAAACTTGTAT
>JBBPDC010000084.1:16689043-16706700 GCA_037974485.1 Hemigrammopetersius urotaenia | reverse complement strand
CAAAACACCTGCAAAGGCCTTTAAATGGTCTCTCAGTCTAGTTCTGTAGGCTACAAAATCATGGGGAAGACGCTGATCTGACAATTGTCCAAAAGACGACCACTGACACCTTGCACAAGGAGGGCAAGACACAAAAGGTCATTGCAAAAGAGGCTGGCTGTTCACAGAGCACTTGAAACACTTGAAATATATCAGTCTGTGTGGAATGAATGTATACATTATACAAGTTCCACTTCTTGAATGGAATTAGTGAAATAAATCAGCTTTTTGAAGATATTCTAATTATATGACCAGCATCTGTATGTGTGACGACATAATACATCTGCAACATACACTTTACGATGTCCTTAATAAGAACTATTTTGGTACCTCTAATAGAGACTCTAAGTAATTACTTTTCAGAGTAATCCTGAGATGGGAAGCATTACACAATACACTAAATCTGTGTGTCAAAGGATGAGCCCACACAAAAGGAGTATTGACACGTTTGCTAAGCACTCAAATATTATTTACAAAGCGCCTTCTAAATAAGCTGTGTAAACAAAAGTCCTGTTTAAAAGTGCTGTATGTCACCATGCAAGTGTACATAAAGATCAGCAACACATACCAGCGAGGTAGAGGCAGCAGGGTGGCTGTGAGGGTACCACCACACGGTCCTGTAGATGTTGATGTACTGCACGAAGAGAGCCACCAGCAGGTAGAGGAAGAGCAGGAACTCAAACAGCAGGCTGCTGTCCAGTGGAAGCTCCGGGATACGGGAGTGACGTACAGGCTCCGGCGTGATCAGGGTCGTGAGGGGCGGAGCCGACAGTCCCACCGAATTACTGCTCCTGTGTGGGGAAGGGAGAAGTGAGAGAGCTGATGTTTTACCATTATACAGCCTGTATACAGGTGTATGTAAAAATCTGCACACCCCAAATAAAATGACAACTTTTGTTCATTTACCAAGTGCAAATTCACAACACCTCCGAAGGGGAAAAAAAAACGTTTCTGCAAATTCTGATGTCGAGTTTTTCTGAATTAAACATTTGAGAAAAAAGTTTAGGTTTGTGGATCCTTTTATTCTGTACTTGAGACCCTTTTTTCTTGAAAGCAGCCTCTAATCGTTTATTATAACCAGCTTACAGTCTTTCTCTTCCTTTTTGCAGAATCCACATCTTGCATGCACACCACAATAGATAATAGAACTGTGTCTGTAGCACCGTTAAAGAAGTTCTGACCGATCATTTTAGCATCCATTTATTTTCATTATATTAGTAACAGAACTGGATCAGCCTCAATTAGAAGCATCTAATGTCCTTTCAATGGAAAGCTGGGCACAACTATTGAAACTGTCAGTTGCATCCTGCTTGGATATCTAGACGTTTGTGGAAACACTTCTATGTAGCAAGTATTGTCAGATGGGACACACACTTTCCAAGCTCTGTATTCTATGGCTGAGCCTTTTAAAGTGAGATATGACCAATGAACTGAAAACAGGCCATGAGAAGGTCTATGGAATTCACAGTCTTACAGCTTTAAAAGTTATTTAATGTATTTTTTTTTTATCATTTCAGTGAAATATCCTTATGTGTATGATATCATTTGCTATATTTAGGAAATCGATGACTAAATCAAGCCTACGGTTTGCTACTTTGCATGTCAGCCAAAGCCCCTTTTCCTCTTAAACCAGACAGTTCTGAACAGGCAGAAGTTCGGCTAGAGTCACTGAAGATTATTTTAAATTATTTTTTTAAAGAAAAACAAAAACTGACTCAAAAATAAACAATGCTTGGAATTGTTTATAGTTATTGTAACTCTGACACCTATTATTGTTGTCAATTTCAGAACTTTACATAAAGTACATTTCCAAATACCATTTTCCTCCCAAAGAGATGCTTTTTGGGTTTTTATTTTGTTTGTGGTTTTTTTTTAATCTCTCCCCCAAAAGGGTATGTCTCGTATTGAAAACGTGGACATCTGTGCCATTTATGAAGCGCACAGCAACTTAGTCTCTGCATTTACTAAATTTCTATTATTTGTCATGAGAAAAACGATCGCAAAAAGAGATTTAAGATACTGCAGTGGCTGAATTGGTTAATCCAGCATAACGCATCAAGCAAACTTGATATTTTTATAGAATATTTTATATTCCTTACTCATTAACTGCAGCAAAATGATTCCTAACATCTGCACCAGATTCATCTGTGTTGGACTTGAGTGAACTGTAATGTGGCAATAAATAAAAATGTTACTTTAAAAAAAAAACAACAACAATTTAAACAATGTATGTTTATTTAGGTGTTTAAATGTTGTTTTTTTTCAATAGTGCTTTTTTTTTTTTCACTAAACATTCACTAAAAGCTTTCTTTGTCCTTTTCCCCCAAATCAGGTTCTCATCCACTCAAACCCTGATGGCAAATATCTTTAAAGACAATCATTTCATGACCTTTAACCAGCTACGACAGCTGTAACAGCCAGCAAAAAGCACCTTTTAGTACTTTAAACTTAAAGCAATTGTGAAAGACTACTGGATTGCCTCATCCTCATTTAAACCCTCCATCACTTCATACTTTAAATCGAATTCCATACAAACTGCCCTTTATAACAATATTACAACAAATCCTAGCGACGTATTTATTTAAGATAATTAATCGCTCATATGCTAATACATTACACAATATGTTGCGTAACGTATACCTTACAAAGCACAGTCAGATAAAACGTACTTCGCGCTTACGCAATCTTTCCAACAGCATTCTGGACTTGCACTAAAGTGCAGATCTTTTGGATAAAGTTCAATTAACAGTGTCTGTCTCCTCCTTTTCTTTGTCTCTTTGACAGAGATCAAGATTAACCTCAATCTCCAGTATGAGATTCATACGCACCTTCCAACAGATTCTGATTTGAACTGGAAGAATGGGAGCAAAAGAACAACAGTACAAAAGAACAATACAGTTCATACAACAGCTGCACAGGAGGAGTTGATTCCACCCCCCTTTCCCCATCGCCAAACGAAATTTCGAGAGCCTGTTATCTAGAGCCTGTTAACTATCTAATAAGTTGACACTGCATCAAAAAAACCTTTTCCATAAGAGCAGGAATTTCATTTTATTCATGCAGGTCACATGGATGAAGACCAATATTGTCCAGATACCATGTTTTGGGCTCCGGAGCTTTGACTGTGCAAGTATATTTAAATAAACACAAATCTTAAAAATCTTTGTTGAAGTTATTATGTAGTTCTACCACTTATGCTCAGTGCTGCGTACCGTGAATATGTAAACAGTGCAGAAACAAGTAGCTATTATGCCATTTTCTTTTAATTCATCTGCAAACCTCAGAGAAACCAAATACTGTGATGAATAACGCATCCTGACCACGTGTTCACATAGACCATGTTCGTAAGTAATCAACATCCACAAGCGTGTTTAAGACACACAAAATGTTTACGCATTAAATTAGACTAACCATATAATAAATTAACTGAACCTCTTTAAAAACAGAGCCAACAAGTGGTCACATGGTCCAGAACTTTAGATGCATAACGTTACCTCAATCACGAACACGGAGTAAAAAGAATGTAAGCCATATATCATCATTTTGGAAAGGAATACTGTAACTGCACTAATCAGTCATTTCTAGGGCGACAACTAACAATTATAAGCATTATTGTCCATTTTCTTGTTTGGTCAACTACTAATATGTTGTTTCAGTACAAAGAAAATCAAACAGTGGCACAGAAATGAGTTTGTATAGTATTTTTACTGCTTACATTTATCCGTCAGTTGAACTTGTTGCTGAATCGAAAGTGTGACCAAATAGAAAAAACGTAAAAAAGGAAGATCGCCCGCTATCCTCCAAACTGTTCAAAAATTCATTATACATAACATTTTACCACTTTTTTAAGCTGCTTTATCTTGCACACGTTTAATCCTTATTCAGTTTCCCATTCCTTTCACCCATTCTTTGCCTGATCCAGAGTGGAGAGACTTGGCTTGTCCCATGCACTATTTTTCTCTTCCTCTGGACAAGCAGACATTTGTCTGAAGTTTAATAATTGAACTGCTCCCTCAGCAAGGAATTTTACTACATTGTACTTAACATGACTGAAACATGCCTCACTTTCCAAGATACGTTCCACCGTGTGGCCAAGCATTGCATTTACTATACGGACGTTAACAACAGTTAAAGCACTAGAGCTTTATCACTGAGAGGGGCTTTTGTTTCGTTTCTTTTGCACATTACTGTCACTCGACTCCATCTCTGCTATTACACATCACACACTGAACCACACTGTGACTTTTGTGAATCTCTCTTTGCTGTTGCCGTCAGTTAAAGTTCTATCTGAGTCAAAGTTTCTTTTCATGATGCAGCAGAAACTACACTGTCCCAGCGTGCATCAAGTGTATTGAAAATCACATGAATGATGTTTGTATTATTGATGTATTACCAAAAAATATAACTGGAATCTTACCCATTTATGCTGCCAGTCGTCCCAAGACCATCACCGGCATCAAAGCTGGCTACTGCCAACTCTGGTCTTTGTTCTTTTTTTTTTTACCAGAAATTAGTAAAGTAAGTAATGCCCTCCACATAATGCTAATTTATAGCATAATGCATATAAGAGAGTACAGATTCACGAGAACGCATGAGAACACCTTTATTCTATACAATAGCATCTATAATGTGTATATGTAATGGAGTATAAAATACTGAAGGTCATACCTGCTCCTGGGGCCTGTGCCGTTGCTAAGGCCGCCGCCCACCAGAGTCTGCAGGGAGGGCAGCGCCGAGCGGCTGAGCTGCTGTCTACTCGGACCCCTGCGCCCCCCGGGCATGTCCGGCTCCCACGTCAATAACCACCACCACAACCCCGGCAGCTCCCAGTGACCACGTCCTCACGGCCTCGCCCAGCGCAGCCCGGCCGCTGGAAAGAGAGAAGATACGAAATTCATGCATTTACAAAACGAACCTTTGCTAGAGTTCCGTCTGATCTGCAGAACGGAAAAGAGCCAGCTGCCCAGCGCGCCAACTCAGAAATCACACAACAGAGCGGCTCAGTGGGGAAAGTGCAGGACAATGAGTGAGAACCTGAGAACACCCACGTCGACAATAGATATCAGATTAAACACATTGAGGGAAAAAAGTGCATGGGTATTGCATAAATAAGGAAATATTTGAGCATGTAAACAGATATCTATGCAAACTACTGTTAAGTAGGTCTCATTATTATTATTATCATTCATTCATTCATTTATTCATTCATTCTCTGAGCCCACTTATCGTTAACCAGGGTTGCAGGGGAAGCTGGAACCTGTTTCAGCGATCACAGCACAAAAGGCAGAAAAAACAACCATACGTCTTATTATGATATGAATAAAAATAATTAAAAAAAAACACCTTGCATTGGAAAAGGTACATTAGCAAATGGAAATGATGCAGTGGATGCAAACTGACTACTCATCCCTCAACAAAAGCACATTTATAAGTAAGGTAATTCATAGTAACATTAAAAAAATATTAACCAAATGATCAAACCGGATTATATTCCGCTACACTGAGTGGCTGAGATGCTTTACTGTGAGTCTCTGGACAGAAGATACTGCATGCTTGTAAAAATGATCTGTAGACAAGGTCTGAAATTAGACCAGGCAAAGACATTTATAATAATGATAAGGAGGGAAAAACTGGGTGGCTCTATAATACCACGACTCCAAGAAGGAAAGATCGAGGTGAAACATTCCCTCCAGGTGAAAACCTAGGCCTGCATGCCACACATCAACACAGCTCCTGGAGATTTGCAGCAAACCACAAAAACTGGAATGCAGAGGGAACATCATCAATCTCTCACACTGTTGAGCAATGACAAAACTGACTCGAGGTCTACGAATGTGTGCACCAGCCTACAGGGCAGAGGGAAGAACATGCATCCTCTGGGGATTTAAAATTCTTTTAACCGCATCTGAACTGACTCATCATCAACAGCGCATGCATAGTACCAAGAGATTTTTAAAAAAGTAAAGGACGGACACATTTGCAGTCACAGCATAAATAAGAGTTGAATTACATTTAGGGCTGCACACCATCTCATGTGCTGATCAACAACTGACATCGCAGGATGCAACATGCTAATGTTCTCACGACGCATAAGATTACAATGAATGTCCCACATTTCACTTTTGCACCACATGAAATCTAGTTAAACAATGACACGCTACTTAACGAAACAGTCTGTGTTCTTTAAGCCAATATCCCTGATATGCTCAAAAAAACAGGTGCAATGAGGTAATAATTTGTCACATTATGATTAAATTACCATATTGCCCCTCCTGCTTTGAAACCCCATAACATCAAGTGCAACACCAATGTGGCAACAGTTCAACAACAATTCAAAGGTACACTAATACTAAACACCCCCCAGATCAGTCAAGACGGGCTGGTCTCTGAAGCGTGCGTCTTTACTTTTGCACTAGAGCTACAAGGTAAATATAAAAAGGAATCTTCCAGGATTCCTCAAACTGGTCCTCAGGTAACCCTAGTCTGCCCTGGTGTTGGAGTAGTCTCTGAGGACAAGTTGGAGAGCCACTGATCCTCTCCGCTACTTTTAATGCATCCTCACCTTGTGGTCCCCCAAGCAAGCCACATTTTATGCACACTTCCCAGATCTTGTTTCTAAATGAAATGTTTGTTTCTATGGACCATCATTTTTCTGTATATGTTTATAACCGTAGTTAAATTTCTCTAATTAACTGAACTTTTGCACGATGTCATGGACCGACTCAGGAACACAATTCACTATGTGTTGTACTAGAACAAATGTGTTGTACATGACAAAGAAAACCGAATAGCACATTTTTAAGGTGATCATTTACTTTCATTTGCCGAAAAAAAAAAAAAGGTGCCAATCCCAGAATGGGATGATTTAATATCCCAATGCGCAATTTCTGTCCATATGGCCCAGCCCCTCTCTCTCTCTCTCTCTCTGAGTGTGTGCTGGACTTCACGCCATATGTTTGACACACAGCACAAACAGGCCACTGCGGTTCAGCAAAGTGCAACGTAGAGTAAAATGAGGAACTTGACAAAAACATGCGCAACACAGCTTTAACTGAAGTAACTTAATTCATGTCCACAAGAGATGGTGCACACTGTGTTTTATCAACAAATCCTATCAAATAAATGAACTGGACAAGAAGGACTAAAAAAGGACAGAAGGACAGATGTTCTGTTCTGCATGCTGACTTTACCACCAGAATTAACACTCAAATAAGTTAAATGATCATCTTTACCACGCTTGATTCTGCTACTTTACACCAACAGGGACTTTAATATCACTGCATTCAAATACGCAGATATGGAGTTGGACCCCCTTTGCAGCTAGAACAGCTTGCACTATTTTAAGAAGATGTTCCAGAAGAATTTGGAGTGTTTCTGTGGGAGCTTGTGCCCATTCATTCTGTAGAGCATTTATGAGGTTCAGGCACCGATGCTGGACGAGAAGGCCTGACTGTTCCTCTCTGCTCCAGTTCATCGCAAAGGTGTTGGATGAGGTTGAGGTCAGAGCTCTGTGCCGACCAGTCAGGTTCTTCCATACTGAACTCATCCAACCATGCCTTTTTAGACCGTGCACTGGGACACAGTCATGCTGGAATAGAGAAAGTCTTCCCCAAACTGTGTCCACATAGTTGGAAGCACGGCGTTTTCAAAAATGTCTTGGAATGCAGAAGCATTAAGATTGCCCTTCACTGGAAGTAACTAAGCCTAGCTCAAAGCCTAAATTAAGATGCTTGTCCCAATACTTTTGTCCATGTAGTGTAGCTCTCTACGCTCTATAGCCATACCTGTGGACCACTTCTATCCTCAGGTAGAGACAACCTGTAGCTCTAGCTGAGCCTCACACTTGGCCAGGTTTGGCTCGTAAACCGACTCAAACACTGAATAAGACCCGAACAGACCCCGTTCCTGTATGAAGAGAGCTACCATACAAAAAAAAAAAAAACGACGGGAAGGGTAAGGCGTGTACTTTTTAACCGTATAGCTGGTTCGACTGTTAGCATTCGAGCTAACAGCTCCAGGCTCGTTTGCAGAAGTGTCCACTTTTTCTCATTAAAACTGATTTCGAGTAACTCCGGGAGCCTGTTTCCCCGGACATATGGGAAGGAGAAGATACTCACACATCAATCAGAGACATCAGTCAGCCGTGGTGCAGGATAAGAGTGAGAGGAGAGAGAGCATTTGTTCCTGTCCGGAGAGAGGCTGCGGGTCTGGAGGGATTTTAACAAAAAAAAGAGCCGCAGATCCGTCTGTAAAGAGGAGGAGAGGGAGACGAGACACAGGAGAACGCTGTCTTCCAGAACTGAGACTGAGAAGTGGAGCATGAAGCCGAGGAGAGGCTGTGTGTGAGCTGCAGGCAGGTTAGAGGAGCGCCAGTCTCTCAGACCGACGTGGCAGAGCGAGTCCTCCCTCGGCGCGTCATCCCCAACGCGACCAGCCGCGATGTGCGCATGCTCAGTAGTGGGAACTCACCACTTCTTGATACCTATCTGAACAAAAGTATTGGGACACTCTAAATTCAGCATTTGAGCTAGGCCCCTTCTAGTAAAGTACGACCTTACTGCTTCAGCACACCAAGAAATTTTGATCAACGCTATGCTTCCAACGTTGTGGACACAGTTTGGGGAAGAACATTTTCTATTTCAGTGTGAGTTAAGTGTGAGAGAACTAGACTTCAACCCCATCCAACACCTTTGGGATGAACTGGAATGGAGATTGTGAGCCAGGCCTTCTCATCCAGCATCAGTGCTGGACCCCCACAAATGCTTTACAAAATGAATTCCCATAGACAAACTCCATGTTAAAGTCTATGGTTTTGAATGCAGTGTCATTAAAGTCCCTGTTGGTGATGTGGTCAGTCATTTCAATACTTTTGTCCATATATTGCCCCCCTCCCCCTGCTGTTTATCTGTAATAATTGCCAGTAGTAATACTAATGGTATTAAAGGGCCCACATCATGGAAAACCGTGTGCAGTACAGTGCAAGGTTTTCTCACTTTTAAAAGCACTTTTTTTGTTTTAGCTTTGTTTAAGTTTCAGTTCACTGCTCAGGCCATTAAGTTCTTACACTGGAAGTTAAGCTGCCATATTTGTGAGGTCATGAGAACATTTGTCCTAAATCTGCCTGATTCAGCATGCAGCGATTATGCCCCACCCAATCACACTGAAATGTATTAGTCACATCTGCTTTGCTTTCCAGCTGAGGCATAATGCAAAAGCTGGCTGCTGTGAAAGATCAAGATTCGACATGGTACACAAAAAACCCAACAAATATTAGATCAAACACACATCAGTGTAGTAAACAGTCATTTACTATTATCAGCAGGTTAAATAGCATTTCCAGACCTCTTATGGACGCTCAGCATTACTTCTGTGTACCATCAAGTACCTAATTTTGCTAAATCAATACTTCAGTAGATTAAATCGTGTTTGCTGCTCATATATATATATATATTTGAGGTCTGGGCACAGGAACACTATCACATCAACATATCATTTACTTAACGCTGGCAATTATTTTATTGTGCGTTAACAGGTTTTTTTGAGTCAGGTGTCCCATTTTGTTCATATTATATTGACAAAAGTACTAGGACGCCTGATCATTACAATAACAGGGCGTTTAATGACACTGTATTCAGATACATAGGCTTTGATACAGAGTTGGTCCCCCCATGCTCTGGACATATAATTTTGGTTTTATATTTGATTTGATTACATTAATGTTTAAGTTTAAATATTTGAGCTGCAGCTGCGTAACTGTTAAATTGAACGCTGCAGTTAAAAAGCTCCTTATTTAACACATTTGCAACCAAAAGTTCTTGCACTTGTGTTCAAGGGAAAAAAAAGTGCACTATACACTACTTTTGAATTAATTATTTAAATTTGCGTATAACAATACAACGAAAATTTTAGTCGTTGACTAGCATACACACACACACACACACATCGATTTAGCCAAATCAGATTTCTGATGGTACATACCACTTTTTCCTAACATATGTATTTTTTTTTTTTTTTTTACCATTTTCTTTACTTAAGTCTCCATCAAATTGTTTATTTTTAATTAGCATTACAAAAAGTGATGGAATGTATATATTACAGGCTGTAGGAATTAAATGAACTTTTAAAAAAGTAACAGCATGTTTAATAACATTTTATTGCACATTTTGCACATTTTGTCATTTTTATAGAACATTTTGTCAGTTTATATCTCAAAGTACTTAAAAAAAAAATGCCCCTTCACCACACAAACAGTAGTCACTTCTTTTCAATGTTCTTTTTGTTGTCAGTGTGTCTTTCTTTGGCTCAGATCAATCAGCGGATCAGTATCAGATACAAGGCTTCCTTCCTTCACGTTAAAACATTAAATGAGAAAAAAAAACAAACATTCTATTGGCAGAAGTTAGATGAATAGCTTTTAAGATTTATACATGAAGCAAGAACTGATACATGAGCATTTTCCCATTTAGGTCAACATATGATGGTGTCAACAGGCCTACAAGAGGAGGCATAGGGTTGGGCTGTGTCCACTTTTTCCGACCAGTCTCCATATATTCGCCATATATTACTGCAGTATATATGATTACTTATTATTATTGTGGGGGCTGTAGTTGACATATGTATATGAGATAAAGTGTCTGCCACTTTTATGCTTACGTGGTCAACAAAAAGATGTCAAAGAAAACAATTGCCATCTATTATTTAATGAATACTGAAAACAAAAAGTCTCAAAGGGTGTGATTTGAGACTCTTGTTATATACCTCAGAAATAAGAGGTCAGAGCTGGCCTAAGCAATTTGCTCCAGGATCAATACAGCTTTCTGATTCTGAGTGATACCACATCCAAATCAGAAAAAAAAAAAAAAATGTGCTACAGTTATTCATCATCAGCAATACTAATTGATCAGATTACTGCGAGTACTGTGAGTACGACTGATTTTATGAGACATCAATAAAAGTGCTAATAAACAACATTTACTACAACTTTCACTACAGTGGACACACACACCGGCCACTTTGGATTTGGTTTCAGGGTTCAGGGTTCTTCCAAGTCAGAAACACACCTTCAGTTAAATGTAGCATTTATCGGCGCAGCTAACTAGAAGAGGGGCTGGTTGGTTAGCATTAGCACTACTGAGAGCAAATACTACATTGATAAAACCCAATAAAAAACAAAACGTGTAGACTCAAATCGGAGGGAGTAAAGTCAGACAGCTGCTTTTGGATGGAATAAAATGTGAAAAGTAACCTGTGCCGTGGCATTTGAAGCTGTAGATTACTTAGCATTAGATTAGTGAGCAGGCAAGAGACCCGAACAGTGTTACACAATGCACTTTAAGTTCTGACTGACCAGTGCTCTGCTGATACAAGTACAGATGATAAAAAAAAACCTACTATCTGAGAGAGCAAAGTCGAGTGACTGTTGTTGAAGTGACAGAAAGCCAAAATCAAACATGTTCTGGTGTTTGGATCTGTAGCTTGTTTGCTAAACTAACAGCAGCTTAGTTAGTAAACCTAAAGAGCCACAGTACAGCCTTGGTTCCAGATAAATAATGTTAAAATGACACTAGTTTAGAGGTAAAGACTCATATCTAAGAGTTATGTGGTGTGCACAGTTTTTTCTGAAAATATAGTTTCTCATGTTCCTGATTTTGCCCCTCTTTCAATCAGCACCACCACAAATAAACTCTCGCACCACAAATTAGAAACCTCTAATTACCATTAATATGTCCAACACTAAAGAGATTGTTTTATTATAATTGTCATGCATCACTGTAAATATTGGGATGTTTGCTTACTTTGCTGTTTCAAGAATAAATATATGTGAGGCACTTGCACGAGGCAAACAAAACAGCTTTAAAAACCACTATAGCCTTAATATCTACATTTACCATAAACAAACGCTTCCAAGAGATCACCTTTATATACACTGTACATTACATTAAATCAGGGACTAGGTACTCTTGTATCTTCATTTTGGTGAAAATTAAATGTTTCTTCTTTTGGTTGGACATGTAGCTGCACCCTCATAGTTAATCAGAAGGGACCCAGTGGAAAAAACAAAATAGGTCTTGTGATAAAAACAGCTCTCAGTACCAAGAGACTCAAAAATCCTCAAAAATGTTGGGCCAGCAAATTAGGACCAAACAAAAAACGAAGATAGAGGTAACAGATGCCCAGCCCTGTTCCTGGTAATTTACTTACCCCAACCTAAAGCGCCAGGTCCAGTTGATCACAGTCTACAAAAGCATCTAAATATCACAGAGCAGGGTTGGGCATTCCTTTTTAAAACCTTTACAAAAACCTTCATATTTTCATGGCAGTCCTTGGCGATGGTTTAAAGGCACTGTTTTCCCGGATAAGCTCCATAATGGTGGTTCACAGCGGATCTTCAGATCACTATACTGGTACCACTGCGTTCCTACAGGAGAGAGAAGGTGTAGTCAATGCACTGAAACAGTGTGTATATATTTATATATTTTAAAAAAAGAATTAAAAGATCTGAGGATCTGAGGATTATTCAAAAAGGCCTTAGTGAAGTTCTAACACAAATACATTGTGCATTATATTTACTAAAGTGACAATATTATCATTTCATGAGCACATATATTAACCAAGACACCTAAAAAGTACACTGCTAGAAAAAAAAAAACAGAGGGTACCGTTTATGTAAATTTTAGTCCCCCAAGGTAAAAATAAGGTAAATGTACCTTTTATAGGTACAGTCCATTGAAATACAACACAATACAGGTACAATAATTTTTTTTAACCTTAAGGATTTATGGCAACAAAGATTTATCTACGCAACATAAAATTGCCAAAATATTGCTATCACTTTATATTGCCAGTCTATATACACAATAACAGTGATTCCATCTATTGAGCGGAATAGAGTTAACATGGCAAAACATGTATCCTGGTAAAACAGAGTAGAACAGAAAAAATCTAAATAATATAAAAATCAAACCGTTCAAACACTGTTTTCTTGTGACTATGGTAAGTTAGTAGTGGAGTACTTACAGAGAACCGCTCTGGGCGCTTCATCGGCTTCTGGCCTGGCTCGTACTCGCTGTAGCTGGGTGGGGTTTCGGAATAGGGTCCACTTCGTGGTCCTCTGGACCCTCCCCTCCTGCTGTCCTCATCACTGGCCGAGCCCCAGGAGCCCCTGCGACGTGGGGGTGAGTAACTCCGGTCATGTCTGGATGGTCCTGGCCGCCCGGGATTCGCCAGCAGGTCATCCCTGGATCGTGACCGTGGACGGTAACCGGGCGCTCCGGCCCGGCTCCGGTTATCCAGCATGTCTTCCTGACTGTAGCTTCGGGTCATGCTGCGTCCGGAAGGAGGAGGGTAGTGCCGCCCATAGCCAGATGAGCCGCTGGGTGGGCGTGTTCCCTGGGGCCGCCGAGGTCCAGGACCATCATTCAGCGCGGACAGCATGCTTGGAGGGCCGGCGGAGAATGGCACGTTCTGGGGCATGTGCTGCGGCGGAGGGGGGATTGGGTGCAAGGTTGGCTGAGGCTGGAGGAGGGGGCTGGTCAGGTCTATGCCTCGCACCTGATTCTCCAGGTAGTCCAGCATATTGTTGGGACCGTGAACGCTCCCGTTGCCATGGATGCTGGGTGGTTGCATGTTGACAGGCATTGGGCCCAGATGAGGAGGCGGGAGGGGCATGGGAGTCATGGGGATCTTTCCTGATGCTGAACCTGGATAAGAGAAAAATATAAAAACTGTGTAAATTCACACTTAATGCACGTCTGACAGAACAGATTATTATTAACATTATATTGCAGCATCTAAGCAAAAAATCACAAAATACAAAAACAGGCAGGTAGTGCAAATAAGTGTGTATTCTGAAGTAGAGCAGTATTTTTACCAATTTTTAGCAGCACATTTTAAATGCAATTATTGGAAAGTGTCGTTTTTTTGTCATTTGATTCCTGAGCTCTGAGCTCAGGAATCGACTGGCTTGTGGGAGGAAGATGTTGTGATTTCTGGTAGTGCTGGTTCTGATACTTCTGAATTGTTTTCCAGACATCAGGGGGATGCAAGTTGAAGGTGGACAGAGCGTTTCTTGTACAGTTCAGTGAGTGGTGGGAGGGACACACCGATCTTCTCAGCTCCTCACCAGTCACTGAAGGCACTTTCGGCCAGCGCTGGTGCAGTTTCTGAGTTTGGAAGTGATGCAGCTGCAGAGGACGCGCTCAATGGCCCCCCGGTAGAAGGTGGTGAGGATGGGAGGTGGAAAGCGGGCCTTACGCAGTCTCCTCAGAAAATGAAGGTGTTGCTGCGCTTTTTTGGTGATGGTGTTGAGTGTCCAGCTGAGGTTGTCCGTCACCTGCACACCCAAGAGCTTCACACTGCTGACCTTCTCCACAGCGGAGTTGTTAATGTGAAGCAAGGCATACGGGCCGGAGTTCCTCCTGAAACCAAAGACCATCTCCTTTGTCTTGTCGATGTTCAGGGACAGGTTGTTTTCTCAACACCAGACCAAGAGCTGTCTGACCTCCTCTCTGTACACGGACTCATTGTTGTGTCATCCGCAAACTTGACAATGTGGTTTGTGCTAAATTGGGCAGCACAGTCAGGCGTCAGCAGGGTGGACGGCAGTGGGCTGAGCACACATCCTTGTGGCGATCTACTGTTCTAGCTGTTCTACTTTCCCTTTATGAAGCATAAACTCCACAGAGATCGAGATAAATCACAAACTTTACATATAATTCAACAATCAATTTGACGGTTATGATCCTGTTAATCTGGTAGAGTCTACGAAGCAGTTCTTGCTCTAACCTGCGTTAGTTACAGATGACCTATATAATAGGGCATCGTTTTTGCCTGCTTGGTTTACATATGGATTAGTGACCCACGCGCCTTTGAAAATGCACGCACACATTTTAGCATTAAGTTAGCAGCTGGTGACAACAGTTTTAATGCATGGGTAATGAATAAAAGTGTGTTTTTAAAAACAGAATTTTTATACATCTAAAAAAAGAAAACAGTATTCTAAACAACCGTATAGCGTAAGGTCACATATGAACGTGATTTAAATATAGATTTTAAACAATAAGCACAACAATGAATTTGTACCTATTCAACCCAGAATAAGAAGAATTAAGCTCCTCTTTGTTATTAGGGAGATTAATGCATGCAAGTCCCAAGTCAGTCACCATCTTGAAGCAAATAAAATAACAGTTTTCCAGTGAACACAATCAATCAGGGCTTATTTTCACAAAACCATCCAGCACACAGTAGCACCAGATGGCACCGTAAGCATCACTTTGAATTCATGAAGAAAGATGACAGGGGCTGATATAAATGGACAGAATTCATATTATTAGATCATACTTTACACAGAAAAGAACTTTTGGTTGACTGACCTGCGTACAGCATGGGATTCATCTGGTATGCCTGGGAGCTAGCGTTACTCAGGGGGGCGTAGATCTGTCCATTATTCCATGCATTCATGGCCTGCTTCATCATCCTGTGCTGCATCACCGCTGAGAGGAAGAATGAATGCACAGTGGGGGTTTGCATGAACTTTCTAGTTCAATCCACAATTGTTAAAATCGCATTACAAGTAGTTAGTCAAAAGGGGGCACTATTGTCCTTTTCAATACACTGGGATTAAGGCAGCAACAGCCATGAGTAGCGTTCTCAAAAATTTTACAACAAACTGGTTCTCATATATAGTAAGTTGTGATAGAAATGCAATATTTAGTATATATCATCCTAGATGCATAATATATATCTCAATAGTCAAGCTTAACTGAGTTTATTCATGATGAAATTTTATATGGTTTCCTAAAGAATGAAAGTAGAATTGCTTCATTTTGAGGTAAGATCTTTACACTGCAACTGTTAGTTTGTTTCTGGCTCTACCTTTTTCAGGGCAGCAACAGGTCTGTGGGCAGCATGGACAGCGAATGTAACAGCAGCAGCGCTGGGGACAGCACTGGCAGCAGCAGACGCCAAAGAGGATGATGATGAGAATGACTCCAAAGATGATGAAGAGCACGGTCAGCCAGTCTGCAAAAACAAGATATACATGTAAAATACACCTCACACAAAAATCTAAACACAACATAAAATAAGAGGTTACTATCGATTTGTTCAAAATAGAAAAGCTGACAATGGCCTGTGATTGTGGCTGCTTATTTATGTGTAGGAAGAAAAAGCTGCTCACTGTAGACAATGAGCTTGATGAACTGGTCTCTACCACCCGTCATATCTCCATAAGCGTCAATGGAGCAGACATAGATGCCATTGTCCCACCACATCACTTCAGAGATCACCAGGTCAGCCTCTGACAGAAAAGACAGAAGATTCCTCAGCAGACAGAAACGCCAGGTGTCCAACAGTGTTCTTGTTTAAAAATATTAAAGACAGGCAGAACCTCCAACTTTTTTTTTTTTAACTAGTTTGTGCTTATACTGCTGGCTATAAATATGTACCAAGGTTTGTAGTACTGCTAAAAATGGTAGTCATCTTAAAGCCAATAATCCACCTCCATAAGTAACCATATGTCAAACATCAGATGATTTTTTTCTTTCTTTCATTACTTCTTAAAGGGTGATGATAGCTCTACTAGACGATAAGTTAAGGACAGTATACAGAAGACTTACTGTTCTGGATGGTGATTTTGCGTCCCGAGTATTCCGGACCCAAAGTAGCCTCATTAGTGCCCTGTTTCTGAGCCACAATCCTGACTGTGCGCTGACTGTCTGGACAGTCGTTGGACGGGTCCTGACCCAGCTGCAGAGCGGCCTGGTAAGCTAGAAGGTAAGACGCGTTGCAGGTGAGAAGTTAGGGAAACCTAGCATGAAGTAAGAGGACCTTCTCAAAATGTGTGGTGTCCAGTAATTCATCATCAGAAGAGCCTAAATGCTGTTAATACACCAACACTTGGCTTATAATTCTTAATTAATACCTGGAATTTGATATTCACTAACTACACTAATCATTCAGTATTCAGCCGCGACACGTCACCGCGTCACTATGCACCTCTGAATTGGTCATAAACTTTTTGAAGCGCAGCAAATCAGGCTCCTGGAGTGGCCCTCACAGAGCCCAGATATCAATCCTATATCTTAATCACACATTGTGGAAATTTGTCTTTGTACTTTTGGAAGCAATACAAGTATTAACCATTTTTGTTATGGTCATTTCCATGGAAATATTAAGGGTTTTATTTGATTTCTATAAGGGGGGTTATAATTCTGACTTTAACTGTACATACAAACAGAGTATGGATTGTATCTTTCTACTGAATTTACAATTCATTTACAGTCGAATAAGTATTATTTTCCAATAATAAAAAAAAAAAACAGTCCTAAATCAAGCATAACAACAACTTGTTTTACATTGACCCCTCTAAAGACAAATGGAAATTCTGGAAAAAAGAAATGTTAAGATGGTATCATTTTTTCTTCTTCTACTCAGTCTCTCCTTAGCATCCTCCTCCCAACACACTCAGTCTCTCCTTAACATCCTCCTCCCAACACACTCAGTGTCTCCTCAACATCCTCCTCCCAACACACTCAGTCTTGTCTCAACATCCTCCTCCCAACACACTCAGTCTCTCCTCAGCATCCTCCTCCCAACACACTCAGTCTCTCCTCAGCATC
>JBBPDC010000084.1:16664544-16688943 GCA_037974485.1 Hemigrammopetersius urotaenia | reverse complement strand
TCGAGCATGGAGAGCTTAAACACTGAGACAACTGAGCAACTTGTCAGTGAACTATGAGGGCAAATAAATAAATAAATGAATAAAATAATCGTTAATCGTAATCGAGTTAAAATGTTCAATTAATCGAGATTTTGATTTTAGGCCAAATCGCCCAGCCCTAACACACAATACAATATAAATAAATTAATCAATTAAATAAAATCAGGAAGAAACCAAGCAAATAATGAATAAGCAAATTCTGTACTGATTACTATGTGTGCACTCCATAAGATTTCCCTTCTGGTACACAAAAGAAGTGGCCACCTAGTTTTGACTAATGGGGCAAGGAAGCCCAGTTTATACAGTCGACCACATCATATATTCATGCGCAAAACCCTGGATCAAATTATGTGAAAATGGCATTTCTTTTTACATACAATTTCTATTTATTCAGTGATAAAATATATATTCAGCAAATAACAGTGTTTGTGCATTAAATGGGCAATTTTTCTTGTATTATTTTTTGGCCTAGAGTCCATTAATGATATTGGCATGGATTTAAGTATAAAAAAAAACAGAATTAATTTCTACCTGACAACATTTTCCAGCCTCTCTTTAGTCCTTAGTAAACAGTCTGTTTTTGGTTACTGTGTATGTAAGACTGATTTATGTATGTATGTATGTATGTATGTATGTATTTGTAAATGACATCTGATCTGATTGGCTACCCTATATTCAAGATTCTTTATTTGTCACATGGATACAAGATACATTTTACTGCGTGCTGTACTTGAATGACTATGCAAGTGACAAATAAAGAATCTTGAATCTACACTGTGGATCACTGAAACTGCTCTGGGGAGTGAAACTTACTTTTAAGTGAGGCCTTTAAATGTGCAGAAGTGTGTTGTCGGAGACGGTGTACTTATTTTCACTTAGAAAATCAACAAGACATGTCATTTGACCAAGGGCACTCACTTTCCTATGACTTTACACTGACCATTTTGCTTGGAGGAAAACATATATCTCACTTAATTAGTGTCAAAGTGGTCTCATTGTAGTAACGTTGATGTTGCATTACACTAAATACGTGTCTGGAGACAATCATGAGAGAATGTGTCCTGTATGTGGACAAGAGCTCAAAGCAGGGCTGACTGTGCTGTTTTTAACAATGTACACCTGACCTACAAGCCTGATGGTAATGCCATGGATCTAAATTGGCATCCAAAAATCTCCAAATCTCCAAATTGATATCTAAAAATAAATAGCACAATGATTTCTTCTTAAAAAACAAGACTATCTTTAACTGCAACTGTTTGAATGTAAATCACATTCAGTAATGTAATCAATCAGCATCTTCTAAGAATTAACTGCTTTGGTAATTCATCCCTCATTCTGAAACACATACATTCCTGACATTAGCTGCTTCTTCTCTTTTAATAAAAAACAGCTGCTAAACAGGCCTGAGTGTGCAAAGTCACATCCCATGATATACATCATACAAAACCAAGTGTTTTCCATGGTTCCATCTGGAGATGGAGGTAAGACACTGAAGCTGAATGTTGTCAGATGATGTGTCAAGCTCTTGGAAACCTGCAGCGGTGAATTTACTCTGCCATAGCCTAATAACTTATTAATAATCCATCGTTTTGATAGCGAGAAAGAATAAAATGTAGTGGTAAGGGTAGAGGGTGAATAAAACCCTAATATTTGCTTCTCACTTTGTTAATTTTGTGTAAAAAAACATTTTTATATGTTAGTCATGTTAAGGCTTCAACAAGTGTAAGTTGGTCCAGACAAGTCAGGGAGTACAAGCACATATATGTATGAGTACACTTGTCTCTCCTCATTCTTGTTACCTGCATACAGGTTACTTTCTGTTGTTGAAGCGAGGTACAAAGCGAACCGTCACTGAAAAACCTAGGTCCGAATCAAACTGTGAATTCTGTTCATCAAAAAATGTCTATAAGAGATAAATATGAATTAACTGTGGAAGATGGTGAGCATGAGGAAATCTTATAGAGTGCATATACTGAACAATGTAATCTGGCATTTGGAGCAACTCCTAAGACAAAATTCATTTGTGTCTTCAGGGTCATTTATTACAATGTAATATGGTTTATAAGAGAAACGGTGCTGGTGTCCCTGCAGTATTCTCAAGTGCCCTAATGGAGAAACCATGTAACTGAGGGGCCTACAGATAACTCACCACTTTACGGGGCCGGCTCTGTTCCTCTCTGCCCTCTTGTTCTGTTTGCTGGGGCTGGGCAGGCACAGCGTAGGTAGAAGGCCGCTGGGACGTATCCATGCTGCGGAAACGCTCCAGTTCCCTCTCCATGTATGGTGGCAAGGAATCGTCCTCGTCGGCTGTTCGGTTACTAGGTGACCTGTTGCTAGGTGTTCGGCTGTGGTTGCTCTTTTTCGAGCTGTTCTTGGAGGGGGTGTCAGAGTCATCCTCAGTCCGCACACCCTTCGAAGACATTGTCCGTCCACCTTTTGCCTTACGCTCTAATAAGCTGTTAAGAAGAGCATCATCGTAGTCCTGCTCATTCTTGTTGTCTTTCCTTCTAGCGTCGCGTCCGCTACGCTCCCGCTCACTGACATCGCGGCGTGTGACGGGCCGGTCACTATCCCACGTGCCTCTTCTGTTACTGTTTCCAGGTAAGGGAGGAGGACTAGGAGGCCGAGGCCGGACCCGCGGTCTTTCAGGACTGTCTTTTGGATAATATCGTCTTGAGCTATACTGTGGATAATGATTGCGTTCAATTTCGGGCTCTCGCTCTCTGTTTCTTTCCCGCTCTCGTTCCCACTCAGTATCACGCTCCCTCTGTCGGTCCCGTGTCCTGTAAACGTCCTCCATTTCACCAAAGTCCCCATGGCGACCTCGATGCATGTAGGATATGGCAAATTCCTCAAGCTCCTCCAGCGAGCCGGTGCGTCCACCCATTCGCAAAGCCTTCCTCTGCAGGTGCTCTGAACGAGGGTTCCACCTGAGAAAAATATCATAACGTTACCATCAAACTTGTTAAACGGTCTCAGGCGAGATGCCATGCTTTTACAAGTTGTGAAGATTCAAATATATTTTGTTAATTTGTTACGGTCTCTCACTATGAAAAACCTCCACATTACATTTACATTTACATTTATGGCATTTAGCAGACGCTTTTATCCAAAGCGACTTCCATTCCGTAACTACAGGGGACAGTCTCCCTGGAGCAACTTGGGGTTAAGGGTCTTGCTCAGGGGCCCAGTGGTGGTATGCTGGAGGTAGGATTCGAACCTGTGACCACTTGGTCCGGAGGCAAGTATCCTACCCACTGAGCTACCGCCACCCCTTACTGCCAAGGACCCACAGGAAGGATTGGCTTGTGCAAAAACACATTTTGACATAGCGATTTGATACAATTTAGCACATAAATGATTGACTATTGTTACTTAGGGTGGTCTTCCTCCATGTGGTTGCCACGGTGAGGGTGTCGAGTAGACCTTCGCACATGAACCGGAGAGATTTCTCTGGTCATGAGGTCTGGAGGGTCGTCCACATCAGGGATGGCTGGAAGGGCTTTCTTCTGAACCTGTCGAAAGGTCTTGTGGAAGCCTGCATCCGCTTCATGCAGGGAGCTGAGCTCGGACATGCTGCAAGCTGCCAATTGAACAAAGAGCATCAATGGTTTCAGAGGGTCATTTTAACTCATTATCCTGCGCAAGGCCCTTAGAAATGTTTGGTCAGTCATCACAAAGAAGAACGAGCTGCTATAGAATGAGCTTTAGAAGGAACGAGTTTTAGCATGCTATATTCAAATTCAACTTCTTTAATTGACGTATGACCTGCCCACAAATGTGTCCTTTTGTAACCAATCTTAAGGGAACAAGCTTTACAGCAGTAGCGGTCAATCCTGGTCCAGAACTATCGCCCTGAAGAGTTAATTTCCAACACATCTACTGATGCCACCAAAGGCCTTCATTTCCTTGGTGTGTTAGTTTAGGCTTGTGGTTAAACTCTGTAGGGTGGAAGATCTCTAGGACCTGGGCATCCCTGCTTCACAGAATGTTAAGAACATCCTCTGGAGAAAAAATATTTATTTTAGGATGGTGACAAATTCTATCAGTGGCAAAGGTGTAATTTATAGCCTTTTCTGTAAAGCTTATCCTATCTTACAACGGCTGGATCAAAAGAACTTATTTGTTGGTGATGCATGGACAGGTCAGTCCAGTTCAGTTTATTTGAAAGCACCCTTTACAGCAGACAAAGTGGCTTTACAGAGATCTGGGTCCACATCTCTAGTCAAGAGCAATGGTGGTGAAAAGAAGATTATGAGGAAGAAACACTGAGAGGAACTTATTCTCCTCTGAATGTCACTGAACAGGTGAGTAGAAATTATACAAGTAGCTCAAGTCTACAAGTAAGAATAAACAAGAGGAAAGATTATTCAGAGCCAACAGTACATGCAGTATCAGATCAGCATCACTTGCTCAATACTGAGAGCATCCAAAAGCTAATGAAGCACAGAAGAGCATGCGAGCGTGCAGCAAGGCATGCAGCTTGTACAGGCAGAGCCAGCAGCATGTGGTCACACATGTGAGGCTTACAGTCATGACTGCTGAGGGTCTTAGCGGGGTTGAAATTCGCCATCTCTCTTTCCACATACTGCAGCACCTTCAGCGAATTCTGATCTGGCGTAGGCTGGAGACGAAACCCATTGTGCACTACAGGGAACAGACGATGTGACTTAAGTGTGTGTTGATATTTGTGTCAGTGTGAGTGTATGTGTGTGTGTGTGTGTGTGTGTGTGTGTGTGTGTGTGTAACAAGAATAGCTTCTTTTCTAGTTCATACATGTTTTTGCTGTTGTAACAAAACCATCTATCTCCAAAATGGTCATTTGTGGCAGAAGATAAAAACCCTCCTTAGTGCAGTCAATCATGGTTAGATTAGTTATTACTGGTAACTTTGGAGCATTTCGTTTGATCCATTCTGTTCAGATCCAAATGAGTAGAGTAGTCCAGAAGAGTAGAAAACATGCCCCTCTTACAATGTTTTAATTAGAAACAAAAACTAAAAATCTGACAAGTGGAAAATCTCCCTGTGGTTTCTAGGTAGACACCAAGTGAGCTCTCTGATCTTAGTACATCAGGAGATGGACTGAGAAATTAATTATTTACAAAGTGTGGGACCGTGTTTTTTCTTTCAGAAAAACAGCTGATTAGAAATACCATAGGGGAGGGGCTTTAGCAGAATTGAGCTTTATTGTAGATGTTTGAAATGTATAACCCAAACCAAAGGCCTAGCTTTAACAGTCATAGTTTGCCTCTACAATCCATACATAAAGAAATGAAGTGTTTTTGTATGGTTGCACTAATATGCAGCCTAGCATATCTTGCCTAAACGGGACTGGCTGTACTAACTTGTGGAGGTACAATATTATAGGCATCAGGACATACATCCAAAAAACATTTTTTTACGTTCTTGATAGGACAGATGACAGTAATGTATAAACCACTAAAGGCAAAAAAGGCAAGCCATTTTTTGGTAAGCAAAATTCAGTGCGTTCTGCACTAAAACAGTAAAATATGTACATAAAAGCTGTGCTTAATGATAACGTCAGTTCTGTGACGAATGCCGTCGTCTCTGCTATCAGTAATTGTGTTTGCATACAAAAACACTGATAACTCTCAACTGATAAGACTTACCAAGCAAATACACACTGCATAGGAACAAAAACAGTATCTGCTGTAAGACAACAAATTGTAATCTAATTTCCAGAGCTGTCAACTAGTACCGTCACCGTTCATTATGTTCAAACACTGATAAATGACTGCTCACCCACAGAAGCGTTGCTCTCCACGGATGGAGCGGCTGAAATTTTAGGGTCGATGAGGGAGGGAGGAGGAATGGGCACCAAGGCGGGCATCCCTGGCATGAAGTAGGGAGGATAAATGGCTACTGGTGGCGTCTTTATACCTTTGCCTGCTTCATACACTGTTGAAAAGGTTTTATATAGAGAAACATTAGCCAAACTGTAGTGAATGACCCTGCATTGAAAGAAGCAGAGTTCTGCTGAAGGTGCGAATTGGACACTTTTAGTCAATATCAGATCTGAGTTCTTAAGACAATATGGAGAAATGGTCAAGTCCATCAGTCAGCATGATCTCTAGCAACGTTACTTATTCATATCCACCACATTGAACAGGTCAGTGTAGCCCTTATACTTTGTAACCGCTTATACTTCAATCAATGCTAAAACTTCATAACCTAATTATTAATAACTGATGAACCATTCATAGAACCATTTTTATTGAGAAGCGGAACACCATCATCTTTCAGATTTTTGTCTTCAAAACAAACAGCAGTTACTGAACTCAATGTGATTATAATGAATTTCATAATAATATGTAAATTAAATAATTAAGCATCTCATTACTATTTAGACTTCATAGAAAATTCCTGTAGATTTCTAAGGGTTAGGCATGTAATATTAAGAGAACTGAATGAACTGGAGTGATGACACACAACAGCAGAGGTCCTTTAACAAGAGGTCCTTGAAGCTCTAACTCAGGAAAATCAGGTTGGATGTGCTGTAGATTCTATTCCACAGAGAGGTTTTCGAATTATTATTTCATTTGCTACTACAAGATTCAACCCTATTAGGACTGTACTTGTCAAACCAAATTCATGTGACTTAAATTAAGCTTGTTAACTAAAAGGTATATTGTGTGAATTATTTATTCATGCACATAGAGTCACTGACATGTTTCAACAGTGCATCACGTGATCAAACAACAACACAAATGAAAACCTTTGAGAAATGCATAAAACATGGTCTGGGCTCAAGACGCCTCTGAGCTACTAAATAAGCACTTAAAAAGGTTGTTTTTGTGTCTTGAGTGAGCTCCACAGCTCTGGATAAATGAGGAGGGTCCAGCTGCAGGCAAGCACACTGAGCCCTGGTCTGTGCTCGATCCTCATGATGCCAGATGCACCGTGAGGCACTTTCACAATGGTGCCACAGCGAACGGCAAGTCTTCACCTGTATCTTAATCTGGATAAAGCTGAATGGTCTGTAAATTCTTTCAGAAATTCTAAATGCACACACGTCATGTAGTTTAATTATTCACACAAACCTCATGTTTTGTTTAATCCTCTGTACATTAACTGTTGCTGAAAATGCATAGTGGTGACGCTTAGCGTGCACCTGTGTGTTCAGCCTGCGTCGTTTAAGTACAGTATTCAAGGAAGGCATGACATTAAACTAATTAAAATACACTCACAGGTATGAGGCTGAAATGAGTATTTCTGTCTTTCTGAAATTTACAAAACATGTATCCAAATGTATTAAGATACAGATTAACATTTGCCAGCTTTGTGAAACTGCCTCACAGTGTTTTAAAGGTCATGAAGACTGAGCATGCGCCTGATCTCACTGAGCTGGACACTGCTGGAATAATTGCTGAAAGGTTGGATGAAGATGGGATGCTCACAGTGGCGAGGGCAGCAGCAGGTTTCCGGGCAGCAGCAGCAGCGTACATAACAGCAGCAGGAGTGCGGACAGCACTGACACCAACACACGCCCACCAGGAGGATGAAGAGGATACTGCCCAGAACAACAGCTGCCACAAACACCCACTCTGCAATAAAGACATCAGGCAATAAAGCTGCAATTAAAAAAAAACAACCTGTGTGTATTTTATACACACACACACACACACACACAATTCAGATTTATGTTTATTAATTACAGCCAACACTGTCATAATACATACATATACAAACACACATACATATATATATATCTGCTGCAAAGAGGGACCAACCACGTTTTGAACCTGTCTCGTTCTCTCGTTCGGGGGGGGATTACAAACGGCGTTAACGGTGTTAAAAAAATGTATCTATGCCCACCTCTAACATATATATATATTAGAGGTGGGCATAGATTAATTTTTTTTAACGCCGTTAATCTCATTGGAATCTTGGCGTTATCGCGCGATAAGAATCTGGCGCCGTTAACGGCCCAGCACTAATATATATAAATACTAGTGGTGGGCATAGATTAATTTTTTAAATCTAGCTTAATCTCACTGTAATCTTGGAATTAATCTAGATTAAAATGGCTCATTTGAATTCTGCCGAAGGCATTCAGAATATGTGTGCTGCCCAAATAATGACTAAAAGTAAGTCTATGAGAACGGGTTTCTCAACTCCTACAGTAAACTAATGCCGCATTGCACAAGGTGCAAACAACCATAGTCTTGTCGAGGTTTCCATTGGGAAGCTTCTTAAAAAAATTAATTTTCCCTGAAGCAAACCGCGGCTTCATAGCTGCATCCATGTTAGCACGTCGCGTTTGATGTGGTAATTTCACAGCATGGGCGTTGTTAGGTCTATTTTTGGGGGTCTGAAGCCGGAGCCCGTTTAGTAATATTTCTCTGGTAGCGCCGATTGTACTCAGTTCAACAGAACAATACCATATTCATAACTGTTCACTGCTTAACTTTACTGGTTTCTTTAAGTGAAAGGAAAGGTTTGGTGAAAAGTTTTCAGCCTCTATACACGCTAATTCATTCCTACAGCCCTGGGGGCTAAGCGCCTTGTCTTTCCGTCCTAGTGACGTCCCTGTTTCACAGTAGGCATACACACATGTTCGAAGACTCGTTCTCGCCCCCTACAGTGCAATTCGGCTAGGTATGCATCCACGCTAAAATATCAAGTTGAAAGTCATCATAGTTTGCGTAGTATAGACCCAGCTCCCAACCCAAATTTGTGAACAGCGATATTTTTTTTATCGCCCAATAAGAGTCTCACGTTAACGCAGCATGCTAACGCCAATAACGGCCCACCACTAATATATACAGTACAGTGCAAAAGTCCTGAGCCATCCCAGCCAACAATAACAAGTCAGTGCAATCTTCAGGTTTTAAAAAGGCTAATAAAATTTCCGACCAGACAATTAGTCTCAAAAAGCCCCCAAAATAACGAATCAGCCTTGAAAATTCATGATTCACAGTGGTCAACCACTTTTAAAGCACTAGAGACACCAATAAATGTATCAAGAACAGCAGCGTTTGCTGTGTATGGCAGGTTCTCATTTCTGTCATTCCCAACTTGGCAGGAAGAAATATTTTCACGCTTAAAACAATGACAGAAAAGTCTAGATGTAACTAGTATGTAGTTAACGTCAAACTCATTAACAATCATTTCTTCAGTAACTTTTGTTGTCAAAAAAAAATTCACTTCAAATGACTTTCTGTGACATTTGTCACTAGATTGCTTCATTAGTCTGCACTTAAAAAAAAAAGCACTTTGCCATATCTGTAATGTCTCTAAGAGTCTTCACTTCTTATCGACACTTGCCTTGTTTCTCTCAGAAGCAGCGCCTGTTTTTCTTTATGTTTTTCATTTCGTTTTAAATCATTTTTTTATGAATGGGGACCACACTAGTGAAGGGTCTGAAATGGGGGTGGGGGGAGTTGCCAGCTGCAACACAGTGTTTCAGTGGATAAGTGGGGGGACAAGACGAATGATTTTTAAAAGGGGGCATGACCATCCTTAATATAATGATATAACAGCTCTGGCCCTCATGCCTCCAAGGCTCTGACAGAAGTGAATGACCAGGTTGCCAACGTGAGTGCTATGAGTTTTTTTTGCGCCGTAAAAAAGACTTTGAGGTTAAACATTAGTTCTGCATGACTTTCACCCAGGTCGCTTTGGCCCAAACTGTCATGACACAGATTTGAGAATCCCTAGTGTATGGTAAGAGTGCTTATTAAGTGAATACTTAATAAGAAAACACTTAAAAACAAATACAGTTCAGGGCTTTCAAGTCCTACATGTTGCTAATGAATGGAAGCCTGTATTCACCATGTAATAAATGGTTGAAATGTTAATTAGTTCTTCTAAAATGTGGGTACGTAACAAAAATGAAAGATTGCCACAGATGTGCAGTAAATATTGAAGGTATAACACTGCTGTATATACCTGTCACACTCCGGCTTGGTTCGCTCAGGCAAACGGCACAGATGCAGTGTCGGAGTGTGACAATACCAAATCAGTTTTTGTTGATTTGTAAAAGTAAAGATCTTTTGTTGACAGGTAAGCGTAAAGATCTTTGACGGCTGAACAAACATATCCAAAACAGCAGGTGTTTTGAGGTGCTTCCAGTATTCAGAGTACCTACCAAAAGTTGTCCAAGGAAGAACAACCGATGAACCAATGACAGGATCATGGATGTCAAAGACTCACAGATATATAAGAGGACCGAAGGCTAGCCTGTCTGATCTGATTCCACGGAACAGCTACTATAGCACAAACTGATATGAATAAGTTGAATGCGTCAATGATGCTATGACAGAAAGTTGCCAGAACACATTGCGTATTGCAGCTTGCCACGTAGCCGCAGACCAGTCACAGTGCCCATGCTGACATCTGTCTATGCCAAAAAAATGGCAAATGAGCATCAGAACTAAACCATGGAACAATGCAAGAAGGTGACCTGGTCATCAATTTTCCATCATGTGGATGGTCAGATGAGTGTGCGACACTTACCTGAAAGAAGAGAAGGCTCCAGGATGCACTATGGGAAGAAGGCAAAGCTGGTGGAAGAAGTGTAATGCTCTTGGCAATGTTCTGCTGGGAAACCTTGAGTCCTGGGATTCATACGGATATTGTTTTGACATGTATGACCTAACTAAACATTGTGGCAACACTTCATGGAATTGGTATTCGCTAATAGCGATGCTACCTAATAAAGGGGGTTACGACAGGCCCGACATACGTTTAAAGTTTACAGTGCTAATTCCCATGAAAACGTAACAAAATTGATACATGAGTGTTTGGCTTACGCCGTTAGCGTCGTACTTGCTGACTATGTGGGCGAACTAGTGTTGATGCGCAGGGCTAGCCTAAGTAACATTGGCCTACATAACTAGCCTACATAACATTGGATTTAATTTCACAGTTTCAGCAAAAGCAAAATTATTACAACCTACAGCACATTATTGACTTAGTAAACGTTTTACTAAGTAAACTGATTTAGGTGACATAACGTAACAAAAAGATCAAAAAGATTTTCTGTGATTTTATTGACTGGTAATTTCCGATGCTAAAGGCGAAGTTAAAATATTTCGATATTATGCTAATATTTTATATCTTTAATGATATACTGAGTTTTTTGAGATGTATTCAGACATGAAATAGCCATGTGGACTGTATGGTTAATTTGGGTCCTATTCTGAAAGTCAGGTGTCAGATTTTAATTCTTTATTCAGGGGTTCCTCTGAATTATTTTGGAGACCACCTGGCACTGTGTCAGACCTGTGAGCAATCTACCTCCTCTGCCACATTTTAATATTCTTGAAAATCATTTTCTTTTTTTGCCTGTCAGGGTGGGGTGTTGTCTAGGGTCCTTAGCTAGAAGCACCACATGAGTCTTGACTCATATTGTACATACTGCATTGAAATAGCTCTGGACTTGTGCCCCTCAGTGAAACTGTAGATAATTAGTGGAAAAAATTGGGTCAGGGTTCATGCTTCATACTGGTGCAGACCTCAAATTTCTTTCAAGCGTCTTGGTAAGACTGCAGTGCTGTGTTCTGAAGTTTGAGAGTAATTTCAAGAATTCCTTCAAAATTTGGCTCACACCCATTGGCTTAATATTACCCTTTACATCTCATTTTGAATTGCTGCAGTGCAGAACAACCGCTGTCAGCTCCCTAAAGAACATTTCAACTGGTGGTTCTATAAACCCCCCACATAATATAAACATTCCATATCAAATTCTACTCTAAGTACCGTATCTATAAAAACATTTTCTCAGCACTGATTGCAGCTGAACAGGACCAGCACAGAATGTGTGGGAGATGACACCAAGAGCCATGAAGTACTTTGCTCAGCATTACTGTCACTGAAGAGAGGACTCCTCAGTGGGGTATAGTGTGGAAAACTAGTACATTGTTCTTCTAAAGTGAATGAATGATGTCAATATTCAAGTCAAAGAAATTCTCTTCTGTATGTATGAGTCACATGCCAGATGCACAGTGCCGGCAGTGCTACTGTTACGCATGGTCATGCTGTGTTATGTAATCAGCTATTTAGTCCCACCCTCAACACTTGCTATGACAGTCCTGATGATCTGCTTACTTTGGTTACAAACATCTCACTCCAACACTGCTGTGATTAATTCATTAAACCTGATGGCTCAATTTAAAATTGGGTTGTCTATGAATCAGCTTGATGATTATTTTGTCATTTAAAGGATAAACAGGAATTTGCATGTTCAGCAGTCTGGAAAGCCTCCACAAGAGGAAGCTACTGTATGTGGAAAGTAGGAACAGTGAAATGGAGGAACACTGCCAGGATCTCATAAATGCCTGCACAAATATGTGTATGAAATAAACTGTTAATAATCATTAAAATAAATGCTAGATTACTTGATTACAAATATAGTAGATAATATAAGCTACAGCTCTACTGAGAACACGTTTGATAGGTAATAAGCCAAAGACACAGATCTTTAATTAAACATAGTGAACTATCTGAATGATGAACATTACTTGAAATTTTGTACACAAGTAGTCAGGGACTTGTGTCAGGGTTGACAAATTAAAGATACTGTATGTAACTGTCATTTAGAAAGTGAACCAAAAGGCTTTTTGACAGTCTGAGAATATTAGCTGCAGGCCTTGTGTTGTAGTGTAGTGAATTTTTAGTAATAAAACTTCATAGATTCAAAACGGCTTCTCATTAGGATTAGAAAAGTCTTCAGTGTGACAGAACAGAAGTGCTACATGCTAATGTTATCTGGTATTTACCAAAACATCATCCAGATTAGTCGACTTCAGCTAACGTAACTACTGTGAACAGTTCTGTCTATCAAACTGAAGGCTTTTCTGAAAAAGACAGCCTTGTTCTTTAAAGTTGTCCTGAATCGGACTCTGCGACTCAAGCTATGCATTAGCAGCCAAACCCATGGGCAGTCACACACATACAGCTGGAGACATAAGGTTTTGTTCATATACTGCATTAAGGTTGCTGGTCCTGGTTTGAACCCTCACAATTCTGCGTTGAGTCGTGAGTGACTTCAAATCAGGACCAGTTGACTTGCAGGTTCAAGTTGCGTTTCAAGTCAACTAAGTCATTAATCATTTAAGGGCAATTCTCAGTTGAGAATTACTGTCATCTATGAAAATATACGAAAGTACACCGCCTCAAAATCTGATTTTTGTCTATTCTTCTAATAAAAGTAATGTAATGTTAGATTCGATCTGATGGTCATAAGCTTTCATTATTTGTTAGCTACATTAGCCATGTATGCATTCTGGTGACATCTGGGGATTTTTGGGTTCATTAGTGCCAGGGATGAAAAAGCATGAACTGAAATGTTTGGTCTCTTGTGTGGCAATTAGGTTCTGCTTAGGTGATGACGGACTGGTAAGATCACAGCAATTATGAAGGAGGTGAGGCGATCAGGGTGACTCTGGGACAGGTTGGGGAACCCGTACCTGGCATAATCTCCAAATCAAACTCAGGCAGGAGATCGTCAGCCACACCTATCTGACCTGGAGAGAGAGAGAGAGAGGGAGAGGGAGAAGGAGAGAGAGATCGAGAGAGAAGGAGGAACAAGGTGACGGACAGAGGAAGAAAAGGATAAATCAGCATAGAGAAGTGCAAGCTGCGATTTGAGAAGAAAGTGGTGGCAGGTGCATGCAGCAGAGATACTTAAGAGAGCAAGGAAGAATCAGATGACCCACCTGTAGAAGACGGAGCAGGCAGTGTGTTACCAAATGCATTTAGTGACTATATGCGTGACAGTGTTAAAGATTCTGTACGGTATTTTTATATTTCTAAAGAAATGCAGGCATCAGATCACCCTGAGATCAACATGGACCTGCTTCACCTTGTAGTTAATGACACTGGTCATATTATATCTGATTCATTATAGAATTTCAAAGATAAAACACTTGTGAACCTGTAATTTTTCATCAGAGTACCACCACAAGTGTTGGTTTACCCACCACTAAAACACACAGTTTCGATTAGATCACTGTGCACCAGTGGGTGGGGAAAAATATCAGTAACCAATAATATAATTTTCTCTCTCACTCGCACCACCCCCAGCTATCATCGAGGGAAAAGCTCAACTAGCTTAGAGATGTTTCTCTCAGAAATATGTCACGTTTAGGAAGAAATCTGATTCATGTTATCTCTTTGTAATGAATCCACGCTTCCTGAGGAGGCCCTCAGGAATTCATGAATAGGATTTAGTGCAATACAGTGCATCAAACACTGAATAAACAACAATTTGTGTTGTTTTTGACAGTGTGTGGAAGCACTGCTTCTCTCTGTCCGTTCCAACTTATCAGATAACAAAAAACACCAACTTCACATTAATTAATATGAAACTGGATGAAGACCCCTTTGCCAAAAAAAGATAGACCTTTTAACTTTTTTACTTTTTTTACATTTAACTACAGGCTTGACTCAGCTTTACAAACAACTTCTCTTTAGCATTTTATTCAAAGAGTTTGATTTGGATTCCTCTAATGGCTTCAACATTTATGTAAAATTCCCACAGACCAGGTCTCCTATAAACCCGCAATAGTACCAACACTGGAAGGGCGAGGGTTAGCATGTGCTTTCTTCAATGAACCGCAAACACACATTTTTGCTATGTTACTCACTTTTGGTACGCCATGCAGTAAGATTATCTTTTACATGTTTATCTAATTGCGGCTTATTATCTATCAATACCATTAACCATTAAAATCAGTGTTGTCGTGTAACACCAAAACCAGTATAAGTTTCTATGCCATATATATGACAATGGACATGCAATGGCTCTAATATGGTCTCCAATAAATCTGCAGGTCCACTTGCACAGTATCACAGACTGACTGTTAGCCATGATTACAGCTATTCAGTGAGATCATTTCAGACGAACAACAATCATCCAAAGTGTCTTGGCTGACTTAACACTTTTGGAAATCGATATAATGTACATGTTCAAATCTCATGTGTATCATTATCCACAGCCATTTCTATGATCCACCTTTATGATCTACCAGTCATACCATTCATAGCCATGTAACTACAAGAGCTTAACTCTCAAAACTGCCCAGTGTTGCAGCTTTGTGTGTGAGAACTCTGCAGAGCAAGTAATGTAGACATCCCATATCTCAGGATAGACACATAAACGCACATTTCGCTAATAGGTTGCGTGTGGTCTCCTCCCAAAAATATCCAGCCAAGAGCAGAAACTCGCCACTGATAAAGTGAGCAGCATTTCTGATGTTGTATGTAACTAGATGTCCCAACTCAGACATACAGCAGGGAAAAGCTAATGATGGCAAATCAACATGGCAAATCAATAATCAATCAATAATTACTTTTCTACTATTAAATCAGATTTGCTGTGAAAAACAAGAAGACAGTTAAATCTATAACACTGACCACAAAGATGCCTGCTTTTAGAAGTTATATCACTACTGTCAAGCTGGCTAACATGTTGCTAACGGTACTCGGTTTTCTGCCGCATTTTTGTGTTTTCCCATTTCGCTTGAGGTCAAAAATTCCAAGCAGCAACTTCCAGCTTATGAGCCAAGCTGAATGTGAAGCATATCCTGTTCCTGGTTTCAAGAACTGTTTGATATAACACTTTTATCAACTGATCATGGAGCCCTTCATAAACTAGATCAGGCGAGTTGGGGCAGGAAACTGTGAAGTGCTGTGGGGCCACTGGACTATAAAAGTCTGGGTTAGAGGACGACTAGGATCACAAACATACCAACAAATGGACAGCAGTCTCTAACAATCTCTGTACATTTTTCAAGGTGAAGGTCCGCCAAAGCTAGGAGTTTCTAATGAAGTGTACTGAGAGTGCCTTTCTTCATCACTTCTCACATATTTCTGTTTCTCCTCCCACATGTCTCTATTTGTCCACTAGCTGAACATTATCTGTTCATAACATAATACTGACCATAACTCCCAGCTGGAGGAGGAAGATTGTATCAACACTGGTTCAGGAAAGTGTGAGCGGAACAAGGGAGGTTGCATGAGGCCACTGCCTTTGAGTGATTCAGGCAGCCACCCAACTGTTTTTCACCAACTGGTCCTGATTTCTTCTGAACTGCCGGGTCAAAGCATGAAAAAGCCAATAAAGGGCTGGATTTAACCCTTTAATAGTGAGGCAAAAGCAGTATTTGGGGCTTTCAATCTGCTCTACTCTTTCAGTAGAATATTCATAGATTTTTCTCCTGAGCAGAAGTGGACAGTGGCCTTTTGTTGTTGCTATGGTTGAACAAATCAGTAGTATACCTTCAGCAGTATGAAATCAGTTCTGAATGTAATCTGTCATCCTAATCTAATAAAAATAGAAGGTAAGTATAGACAGATATGCCTTAATTATTACAGGCTCTGCTAACTTATGTGGCTATCCAGTGCACATGCTGATTCATCACAGGCTGTACATTAGAACAGGTTTCAGCAGGGAATAACCCTTAATCTATGAGGCATCCGTTCCCATAAGCACAAGCTATCAAGGCATCAGAAAGTCTGTAGGCTTACAGTATTACTGAGTAATTTTCTGCACAGGTCCAAACACAGTGGTTTACCCTTAATTCTTATATTTCTCTTGTTTAAGTGTCAGCCAGTACAGATTGCCCTGCTTTCCCCACCAAAATAACCTACAAAATTGTACTAGACAGACAGGAAAGGGGCTCAGCTGAGGACCTCCCGGGCAGAGCTGCTCTAAGTCCAGAGCCAGAAAGGCTTAACTCAGCCAGAGCTTGGAATTCGCTCTCAGTGCTTGGCACCATGGCGGAGTGAACTGCTGAGGTCAGGGATATAATTCCTATTAGCACGACTGCACAGAGTGTAAGAAATCGCTGTTCCGACACAAGGCTGAAAAACGTTTGTAGCCCCCGCACACGGAGAGCTTTCCAGGCTTAAAACGTGCGCTGGTGGCGAGGGGTGAGACAGAGACTCAGATCAGGGAGACTGTAAACAACAAGCAGTTGTGCCACACTGTTACATTTAATGTGTCTCATGTCATTTAATAAATCACTGAACTACACATTTCCAACAATTTTACATTACAATATTGTTTAGCTGTAACATGTTGTGACATCCACAGAGCGGCCGCTAGAGCCTGCAATGGGGTTTTTTGTTTCTGGGACTCTTATTTTGACATCAGTGTATGTTTGTGTCTATAGTCTCTGTGTCAGGTGTTGTCATTTAAGTGATGTGTTTTCGTTATAGAGTCTGTGTTGTTTTTTGTAAATAAATTCCATCAAATGGAACCTGCAATCTTGCGCCTCGCCTCACTCCCCGAGCACCCGACGTGACACATGTATGAAGATGTCTTCACGTATTGTACTATTAGTAAGAAAACTGTGCAATGCCCCCTTTAAGAATAGTGTACATATTTATTATGAACCGAAAGCATATATTTGCGTGAGTCTGGGTAAGAAGTCCCACTCGCTCGTTAATCTTATATCGGTTTGCCATCTTAGCATTACAGAACATACCATGTAAATATCGGATCATATTACTGATTTTTCAATATATACTGTGTTCATTTATATATTTTAAATCGTATTAATAATTGAAGTAAAATATGCTGTCTGTTCATGCCTTTTAATGGCAGCTCATGATATTTAATGAACCTTTCTCTTGAATTAATTCATTATTGTTATTATATTAAATTTGTAAGGATACTGTGTACAATCGTTAAGGCAGTAGTCTTCAAACCAATACACAGCGCCCACTAGGTGGTCCACATTTTTGGTTCACAATCCATAAGAATGTATGTAGATGGTCTGGGGGAGTCTGCAACACCACTAGTGATCTTGGCTTATTCTAGCTAAGGATCACTATAGCTAGTGTGTATTTACAATTCAGCAAACAATACTGCTGGTAAACAATAAACCAATTTTAGTGATATGAACACAAGCTAAATGCGTCATACAGTTTAAACACTTTAGTGCTGTTCTCATGCATATGGTCCAGCGGTCATTACCACATACCGTAATCACGCTTTATCGGCTCATCTGCAGCCTCTCCCAGTGCTAACTGTCTTCAAGCAATTTCCCAAATGAAATAAATAAACAAACCAGCCTGTGATGGAGTTACAGTCTTTTCCTCTTCCAGAATGACAGGAATATACCATTTGATGCTCAGTGTACCTTTTATGGGATATCCATGTAGTCTTTATTATTATTATTATTGTAATTATAATGAATTAATTCCCCCTATCATAATCAAATTAAAGAATGTTTATATGTAATCACACTTTGTATTGCTGTAGAATTATCATAGTTAATGAATTGTACATATATATTGTAAAATTTATGCTGAAATCAAGAATATTAATAGCAAATTTGTAACCACTTTGCTGCAACAACATGCTCTACTCTTCTGGGAAGGTCTTACACCAGATGTCAGAACATTGCTGTGAGGGAATGGTCGCCACTGCGACAACATTGTTTTTTTTTTTTTCATTTCAGTGACCAATGGCGATCGCTCTTACAACCAATAAAAATACAAACTAAAAGTGCAAGAAAAATTACATCTTATGACGCTCAAGCCAAGTCTGTCGCTCCTACTACACAATCACGAGATTATAGTGAGGCTCGATCAAGAGCTGGTGATGGGAATTTCTGACCATTTGGATCAAATCACCAAGATGATCCGGCTCTTTTGTCTCTCAAACAGATTGTTTGCGACTGACACATTGCTACTGAGCGCATTCTAAAATATAAAAAAAATAAACGAACTACACGAGAAACACGAGTTTTACTTTGCCAACAATTTAGTCAATTTCGTGATTTCTCGCGAAAAAACTTTTATTTATTTATCACATTTGATAGAGATTATGTCTCCTAGAAAAAAATTTTATTTTTTTTTTGTCTAGAACCCTTTGAGAGTTTGATTGCATTCAGCCATGAGAGCAGTATGTACTGATGTTGGATTAGTTCTGGATCACAAATGCCACTCCATCCCAAAGGCATTGTATGGAGCCCCAAAACTCCACAAAACACAGTGCTTTGTACTTGACCTTATATTTATGTGCAGTGGCTTGAAAGCATCACATTCTATGTCCTCAAATAGTACATATTATATCCAACCCAAATAAAATCAAAGGGAATGTGAAGTGTTTTGTATGCAATGAAAATTCAAATTTCAATAAACACACAGCCACGACCAGACCCATCTCTGCTTTTCTCGTTTTCTCGTCCTACCATTCACACTTGTACAATAGGCTCTGGCGTCATTCTTCACTGGTGGACACAGAAAGCCCTTCTGTTGCCATGGGAGCACCTCCACAAGTGGGTGATGCTCAGCTATGAGCACATTTGGCACCCAATCAGCCTCCGTCGCCTCGTGTATGACATCGTCTCGAGGCTTTTGTGAGAGTGTAAAGCGGCTGCCATATTTAGGCCTGTCTGTGTTCAAATCACACCTGCCTATTACACCCGACAAGTCGAGCCGCAGAGACAGGCAACTTTACATTAACAAGCCTGCCATTATCATCTCCCAGGAGTGCAATACACAAACTCCATTCAGCAGCTTTCAGGCAAAGTGCACAAACCCTGAAATACTATTTAGATACGTCTTACAAACAAAGAGCCACTGGTTTAGACTGACCAGCGATGTGTTCGGGATAAGTGTCATGCAGTACGTGCCTTTTGGGAGTCCACACAAAGAACTACAGCCTTAATCAAAGACTGACCGCCCTAAAAAATGCTTTAGTTGTTTTAAACTTACCTTAACGAACTAAAGGCCTTGAATTAAACAGGCTATGAAAAAAACAGCTTTTTAAATCAAGTCACTGAAGAATGAACTACACTTTACAAAGTATCTCTAGAATTTAACTGATTACTATAGACATTAGTTTCAGCACACTGGTGTATTTTGAGTAAATGAGTTTTCTGTTTTTTCAAAGTAGAGGGAAAAATATTGAAACTACTGTCTGTGGTACAATACAGAAAAAGCAAACAGACATTAGATTGGAACAATCTAGAGTTTTCCTTAAATGCTAATATTGATTATTACTTCTACAAATTATCCATCTCTGCACTGCTATGAAACTAATGAAGAACTAAAGAAGTGTACAGCTTAAATGGTTAACAAAATAGTGTTGAAATCAAAGAGATGCATTTTACCTCCCATGTTTTTAAAAGGATTTTTTTTTATTATTTTGTCTTTTAGCATTAAAAGGTAATTCCACCATGTTTCAAATTACTCTTATGTGTTTTCTGACCCACAGTTGTTAGTTGACCCCCAACAACTAACAGCAGAGTTCCTCAGTAAACCACAAAACTTTGTTGCAGTCATGAAAAAATTCAAGGCACAGCACCACCAACGTATGGGAGCACAATGAGAAAAGTGATGCCTTGAATGTCCTAGATTCAAATGCGGACTTTAATTAGAAATGTATTACATGCATTAGTAGTCCACTAAAGGACAGTCTGTGATAATAGGGACATAAATGTAGTCCACTGAATGCAAACCGTTTTATAAAAAGGGGGAAATCAGTTTTCAGGATTTCTGCATAACTAAAAGCTTAAGATGTAAATACAGTCATTCAGAGTGGCTGTGAGGGGAAATGCTCTGTTCTATAGAAACATTGTTTAAGTCAGAATTGTTCACAGTTGTGGTTATAGGAGTCAAATGAATATTGTAAATAAACCAGTCTGTATATTTCCCAGAAATGAATTACTTTATATCAAACTAACCTGGATGTTATTGAAATAGCATTTTTGAACACCCCATCTTATAAGTTCACCTTTTTATGCTTTTAAGTTCTATTAATAGCTTAATTAGTCCAAACGAATGTACTCGGTAACAGAACTGATTATTTAGCTAGTTTATTTAAAAAAACAAAAACACTGCAAGTTAAACCAATGCAAAAAGATCCTTAAAAGTTGTTGCAGTTCACATTTCAAGAGGGCTGAACGCTTCATTTCGAAGTGTTTTAAAGTCCAGAAGCCTCGAATCACACAACTGGCTGACCTGTGTGACTGGAAGCCTTCCACAAAAGAAAAAAGTATGAAGTAAATTCACATCAAAGATTAGTGACTATGAGGCTGTGGAACAAATCATTCTGTCAAGCGCAGCACAGTGGTTTCCCAGCGAGACCTTTGTGAAGCTGCTCCCATAATTCACTGGGGTCGTGAAAGACAGGGGTGCCTCGCAGCCCTCCTCCAGCCTACAGCGGTTGTGTAATGGCCCGACTGAAACTGTGTGCGGGGAGATACAACGTGATAATGGGCCTCTTTGTACACTCAGTTGATGTGAGAAAAAGTCAAAGTAGTGTCTTCAAATGCTCTCCCAGACTGTTTTCTGAGAAACACACTACAGCACTGCTAACAACAGAATCTTCTCACCAAAACTTCAAAATCTAGTTCTTGTTATGAAAACAGAGTGTATTTATCACTGAGTGATGATAAGTTTACTTCATTTCAATGTATCCATAAATGTTTGTTGCCTTAAACTCTAAAACGGTGGCCAACGTGAGGTGAAAATCCAGCACTGCATTGGCATTTCTTCTTGCATTATTAAGAAAGAAAGAGATTATTGATACATGGGAGTGAACACAATAGTGAACACAATGTATGTACACTGAGAAAAGTGACACACGTTAAATATATCAACACAACTGTTGCCAGAAGTAAGTCAACTGAAAGGCAAAACTAAGTTGATGGACACAGAGTCAACATAGTCAAAACAAGGGGAAAAGGGGAAATCACAGATTAAGTTAAGATGTCCTGGGTGAACATTGTTTTGTCTAATTGTGTACTGTGTACATAGCTGAAATGACAATAAATCTCCCTGACTTGACATGCTTATCAGTTGCACTGAGAATGGTGACATTTCCAATCAGCAGCAGCTTCTCCCAGAACGTCAGCGAGTTGCTCATTTGGGCTTGTTTCATAAACGGGTTGTATCTGGACCCCACCTGTATTATTAATCCAGTGAGCTGTTACTGTAAAAAATCTCTATTGATCAATCAATTCTGCTCTCTGAATGTATGTGCCTATGTAGTTTGGCACTGAGACAAAAAACGTGGTTCACAAACCTGATAAGCCAAACCACAGACTGCAAATCTGTGGATTTCGATTCCGGTTCCATGCACTAATAACATTCTATACAAAAATATGTAGGTTTACCTTCCATTTTGGATAGTAAATAAAATGGCCATATTAATGTTGCAGATCTCTTTGAATGATGTAGAATTATGTTTGAATTATAAAGAATTTTGAAAAATCAGTGGAATTCTCCTTTACGTGTAAAAGACAGTAATATTTTAGCTACATTCCAACACGCCTTGTTTCACAGACTTGCCTGTTGACTGTTTCAAATCGGCTTTTTAAGCGATGAAAACAAAAAATTAGGACTAAAGGCTAATTTTGCATCCAAAGCAGATACTTGGCAAGCTTTCCCTTCCTGTGTTTGCTCCCTGTACATTTCCTGTACATGGTTGCTGCCTGTTGCTGTGTATCATGACTCACCCAGAACCATGAGCTCCACTTGGGCTTCGTTTGGGCCCTCCAGGTCATCGGCGATCACCACCTTGCAGTAGTAAACTCCACTGTCCCCCCACTGCAGCTCTCCAATGCGCAGGTCAGCCTCTGGACACGAACGGAAAGCATATTTAGCTTTCATTTCAAGTTGAAACTAATAACACAGACTTTCTGTCATTAAGAAAAGTTGATACTGGCAAAGGCACCTAAGAAAAACGAATCTATACAACTCACAATTGATCACATCAGTGGTGGTCTAAAGAGTTCAATGCCTCTAAAATGTATCTTACATTTTATCTACTATATAAAATGATTACTGGTATACAGCCTGATGCCAAAGACATTGCTTCATGAGAGTGGTAATATAAAATACTTTGAACAGTAAATAAAGTGTTCCTTTCCATACTGTGATTTATTTCATTTCTCTAAAACTACAAATTTGAAAGTACTTGCTTTGCAAAACGATGCATAAAAATAAGCATAAATCAACAACAAACAGAGCTTCTATGCAGTGTCTTTGCAGCTATAATAACATCTGCCTAAGATTCACATTCAGATGTTTCTAATGAAGTAAATCAGGTGTGCTAAAGGGCCCATATCCTTCATTTTATTAATAATTAACCACACAAAGGTTTTGTTTTGGAGGCTGACATATTTAAACGAGTTCTCTCCTGTATTCAATAAATAATGCGGACTACAACACAATTTTATTCCAACAGCAACAATAATAGAATCCTACTTATGCTTTTAAAAGTGCATTTTGACATATTTTAGAAATGAAATATATATATATATTTATAAAAAGGTGAAACCTGTCTCTCTATTTTTGTATACTGTTGTGCCTTTTTGCCCTTCGGCCCCCACAGACACTGCAATTTGGCCAAAGACAAAATGTTTACAGTCCCTTGCACTAGAGTAAGATTACATGAAGGTAGTTTAGCTGAATTTATTGGAAAACCTAGATGGTAATAGGTGTTTGTTGTTGACAAACTGACATAAGTGTAAATATTTCAGCAACTGAAAAGCACTGCAATGCTGGCGTGTAGTTCGTGAGCGTGAACTCGCAAGAAAAACTGAAGAGCGTGTGTTGCTCTTCACCGAGAGATGTGGAAATATTGGAGGAGTTTGGAATGTGTCAGTTGTGACTGTTATAATGTGGAGGGAGATGGGCTCAGATCCTCCCTCTGCCTGGTAGACGTGCAGTGAGTAAACAGACCTATTTCAGGAACAGGAAACTTTCAGCACAATGGAAGGCCCTTCCTGTAAGGAGCAACAGTGTGAACCGACTGCTAGACCCAGAGGAGCGAATGCTGAGCGAGAGTAAGCTACACAAATACACGGAGCTAGAATACGTGTTCTATATGACATAATTAGGAGTCAGATGTCACATTAAAACACTCAGCAGGTCTGTCACAATCACCTGATCAGGATCATTTCAACTGACTGCTATCATTGCACAGCTGTTGGCTTTTACAGTCATGTTTATGTTGCAACAAAATATGAATCGGGTGATTTTCCATTCGTTAATCATGCTGTTGAAAAGCAAAAAGCGCATTTATAGAGACACTGTCCGGGTCTTAGAACGTAACAAGACTTCTACTAGCTGACCCGTGCTGTGATATATTTACAGGGCCGTAGTGAGTTACGTTTCAAGTAGCAAGAAGAGAGATGTCGGATCGATTCAAATTTTGCAGCACTTTTGATACTAAAGTAAATTTAAAAGTAAGTAAAAACATGAATAAAGTACTTTTATTTGAGGAGGACATGTCTACTTTTACTTAAGTACTGGATTTGTGGACTTTGTCCAGACTTTGAGCTGCTAAGTATCATCATTTACATTTACATTTACGGCATTTAGCTGACGCTCTTATCCAGAGCGACGTACATCAGTGCTTAAGAATTCCAC